>JACBWV010000839.1:6424909-6620926 GCA_013435795.1 Chlamydomonas sp. ICE-L
CCTGGCCACGTTTTGATGGGAAAGTCACCAACCTTTATGTCCACACGCACTGCCTAGTTTAACTGAGGGTACCAGGTTAATAAATATATGCACTGACCCCTGTGGGAGGGATATACCAACATATCTGTAGATGTTCTCTGCGCAAGTTTGGAGGGATTCATCACCAACCTATCTGTCCTGAAATCTGCCCACTCTGGCGGGATCTTCAAACCTGTCTGGCTCCTATGCCTGGTATAAGATCCAACCTATCTGCCCGTATTCAATGAGATGGACGTGCCAACTTACCTTCGGAATTCTACCAACCCACACCTGAGCTTCTGGTCCCGAATCAGATCGCGGACCTCACCACACGCACCGAACTCGCGGTCCAAATCCTTGGTGCGAGTGATGGAACTGCAGATGTAGGAACAATCGAAGCTTAGTAAGGGAGATTGCCCGGACTTGGAGATTGCATCAGGGGCATCACAATGTGAAGAGAACAAAAACGTTTCCCCCCCCTTACAGAAAAACGTAAGGGACGAATTTGATGTCGTGAGTGCACGATGTGATGAAGCAAGCGTGCTGGGTGAGAACAATGTCCGCGCCAAGTTAATGGCAGTGTAAGGGATATTTAACGGTCCGCGCATGGTAGTCGAACTTAAGTCCGCATCGCTTTCTATTCATCCAGATCCGTCCATTGACACCAAACCGAAACGCGAAGCCGAGGCTGGGCGGAATAAAACATTGGGCGCGTTTAGAAGGTGGCTTGTCTCAAGAGCTGAATCAAGCAGCTTACCACCCACATGAGTACGGAGGCTGCCTGGCGTGCTGGTTGGCAAGATTTCGGCCAAATCGATGCATCTATTCGCTATCCACTGTGAGCGGGGGTTAGACAACTACCAAAATCTCATCTTCCCCTCGCGGTTCGAGCACCGAGGATTTGTTTTTTTGACCGAAATATGTCGGTGCATATGGCTCACTGTTACTACTGTTGAAGCCGTCTAGCCCCCCTGCCATAGTACCACCCCCAACCCCACCGACCTTGATCACGTATACTTCCTCTCTCCAGACGGTCTGCGCTACAGCCTACCTCCTCGCATCAATTCCGCATATCGATAGTCAAGCACAGCCGCGAAACATAAATCACAGGTCCCACAATGTTTTCGCGGCAGGTGCAATCAGAGGTCACACAGATCGTTAGAATGCTCCTTCTCTCTTCCGCCACCTGCGCAGCGGTCATTGCCGCATAGGCTTGCGTTTCCCCTGAAGGAGATTAGATCCTCGAAGCTCGAACTGCCAAGTTTTGCAGGCCCATCTCCCAGACCCACTGATAGATATCGAGTCTCCCCTGAGGTTGTCCTCTCCGATCAATAACACGCGAAACGGGAGCGAATAGGTTTACATCTTGTACATAACATCAAAGCGAAAAGTGCTAGATCTGGATAGAAGCGCCAAGGGCATGTATCCCTAGGACGACTAGCACAGGTTTGCATCGAATCCTACATGCGCAGCGCTTGTTATGCATGCAGCATCTCAGCTGAAAACATGCTGGTGCGTGGGTGGGTGTTCATGCAACGCACTACACCACGAAAAGGACGTATTAGATGAGGCATTCCTACTTCTAGATTCCGCTGTTAGATTCTAACCGTGGGGTTACAAAGCCCTGATCACGTGCTAGTTAGAAGGGGAGAAAGGTCTGTAGAAGAGGCGTCGAATATGCGTTTAATAACGATACGAGGAATCCGTATGACTCGGCAGGGCTTGGCGCCATTATCAATGTTCGTGGCGTGGCTTGGTCTTAGGGTTTTAGGTCTTAGGGTCCGGACGAATACTCCGCTGATCTGGCGCGTCTGCGGTTGTGACGTGCCATGTGGCTACTCGAACTTCGATGCCCGGCAGGATTCTGCAAGCACTAATCTGAGACTTTTGTCCTCCACCTCCTTCAGCATTATTGCTTTCGGAATTATTCTGTGTCCTGGTTATTCTACTCCGACCCTTGGGCTGAAACTCTGGACCTGGCTGTAACCATACAACAGCTTCTGATACAACATGTCAATCCAACTCATATCGAAAAAGTAGTGGAAACCCAGGAACCTCGTGGAAACCTATGCCCCTCAAGTTTTTAGGATGTTGGACATATTTCAATTATTTAAATCTCGTTACATAACAGCAGCTTAGGTGAGTGTATTGGCATTCTTCCTGAATCACATAACCCAGCAATTAAGCCTTGATTGACTAAACGTACAACTTTCAGTATTTGGCTTGCTGGCCCCAACCATCATTGTAGAAAGTACTGTCCGATCCTCTGCCGCTGCGGTTTTCCAGATATTCTAGTTAGCTCGTCCTCTAACGACCCACCGGGCAAGGAGCTTGTCTGCCGTTATCAATAGGATAGTTTGTGGTTTCGTTTTGTCGAGGGTCTCCCATCGGTTCAAACGCGCGCCTACTATTTTTGTAGGATGGCACGCGCCATTAGGTGCAATATAATAACGGCTTGAAAAATGTTAAGTTCAAAGTGGATAATCTGAAAAATTGTTTAACAATCTCTCATCCTTCTCACTTCTTCAGTTTTTTGTTTTCGAATCCCTAAAACGGCAAACGTCAGAATCCACGAATCGTGCAAAAGCAACTAAGGTGCAATATATAACGCAATACATAACATTCAAGCTGAATCCTCGGTGTCGCTGTTTTGTGTTAGGAAACCCTCCGCCTGGGGTGGAATTCCATTCACGAAGAAAAGCGAACAGGTTGGAATTCCGTTAGTTTCACAAAAACTGCTACCTGAAAAGGTAGCATAAGTTAACCGAAGTAATCATCATTCACAAATGCGCGTAGGGAGTTAGGGACCTGGGCAAGTCTTTAAACTGCCTAATCCATGCTCCCTGGTTTCTGTGAAAACAACCAACTGCGTTATTATCGCATGGGGGAGAGTTTGGAATAGAAAGCATGAGCAAACCAGAGCTTGGGCCTACTAAAAATCATGCACTATCCATTCAGCTGATAACGTCTCTAGGTTCTAGGTTGAAATCACCGTCAGTCTTCACAATGCACGCAGGGACCAGGCACACGTCATAACATGTTAAATTCCGCTTAGTATGCTACCTGGTGCCCGTGGGTATCACACGGGGAGATTTGGAATTGGAAGACAGTGAGCTGCCCAGCTTGGGCAGGGTTGGTTGAAAACCCATGTTGCAATCCAATGCACACTGACTCATAAAACCCCCAACGACTACTAGCTTATAAATGTTGGCACTTAATGTGTAGTGATGTTCATAAGTCTCCCGTGAATCCGTCAGGCCGTGGACACATTTTGAGTTTTACACCAGGATAATTAATTATCATCATCATTATTCTGCATCATTCAAGGTTGGGCTCGACCCTATCTGCCTATCTGGAAAGCCTTGGACATCATCTTCAATGCAGGTCTCAGGGCCTCCGCTGCATGCTTGCGATTTGTCGGTAACTAGACTTAAAGTGCATGTTATAGCCTCTCCGTTTAATCTAGAATCGTCTTTATTATTTGAAGCTGGGCAAGTCCCTTAAGCCTAATTAGCTACCCCTAGTTTCTATCTTATTGACATAGAAAAGTCTGAAACTGTATAATCCGCTTAGCATGCTCCCTAGTTCCGTGTGTATCGCACGGGGTGGGACTTGGAACGGTGAGCAGCCTAGAGTTGGCTGAAAATCATGTAACAATCCAATCCAATCCTAATTGGCTACCCCCTGGACTGTAGCAAACAAACATTATCTCCCACACATATGATGAGAATGACCACTGTTTCCTCTCAGAGCTCCGCGTAGCAGCTTCTAGGGCAGCTCCCTTTCCCTGTCCTGGGCCCAACCGGAAAGGCTTGCTAGTGCGTCTGAAAGCCAACACGACGGGCATTCCAATGGCAGCAGAAAGCTTTGGTCTCAACCCAGTGGCTAACTAATGGAGCTTGGCTGGAAGATGCCATGCGTAACCCAAAAATATAACAGTGATAATGACAGCCTGTATGCATGATATGAATGCGAGCATAGATACCGTACAACATCGTGTGATCACACTCCGTAATTGACCACAGGCAACTTCTCATAGCTTTTCTTTTCAGCTGCCAGCAGCAGCTTCTCGGCAGCTCCCTGCCTTGCTACACCAGCCAAACCTGTAGTAACACAGTGCATCTGAAAGCTGACATAATGATCTTCCATAATTGTAGAAATATTGGGGCTGAGCCCAGTGGCTGGCTCAGAGAGCT
This sequence comes from Chlamydomonas sp. ICE-L, assembly GCA_013435795.1. Classification (NCBI taxonomy): domain Eukaryota; kingdom Viridiplantae; phylum Chlorophyta; class Chlorophyceae; order Chlamydomonadales; family Chlamydomonadaceae; genus Chlamydomonas; species Chlamydomonas sp. ICE-L. The sequence continues at coordinate 6,429,124 of JACBWV010000839.1, forward strand.
GCCCAGAGGGTGCTGCACGTAGCCGAAAATAAAAGCTATGCAATTCTTTAGCTAATAAACTCCAAGGGCCTGCTGGGGTCTTGTGTATAGCTGCCTGATATATACTGTGATATGGCAACAGAGCTAAAATTATCACACCCATACATACAGCCTGCTACGTTCGTTGTTCAGGCATTTGGAATGAAGTTACCTGATACGACGATATGCAAAAAAGCAAAATATCACACCCATATATACTATTTTGTAGGAGTGGCAACGCCATTAGGGTGCAATATATAACGGCTTGAAAATGTAAGTTCAAAGTGGATAATCTGAAATGTGTAACAAGTCCTCTCAGTCTTCTCAACTTCTCAATTTTTTCGAAGTCCCTGAAAACGGCAAAAACGTAGAATCCACGAATCGTGCAAAAGCACTAAGGTGCAATATATAACGCAATACATAACATTCAAGCTGTTTTGTGTTAGGAAACCCTCCGCCTGGGGTGGAATTCCATTCACGAGAAAAGCGAACAGGTTGGAATTCCGTTAGTTTCACAAAAACTGGCTACCTGAAAAGGTAGCATAAGTTAACCGAAGTAATCATCATTCACAAATGCGCGTAGGGAGTTAGGGACCTGGGCAAGTCTTTAAACTGCTTTGGAATGAAGTTACCTGATACGACGATATGCAAAAAAGCAAAAATATCACACCCATATATACAGCCTGCTGGGGTCGTGCGTGAGGCATTCAGAAGGAGGTGCCTAATTTAGTGATATGCAAAAAAGCAAAAATATCACAGCCATTCATACAGCCTGCTGGGGTCGTGTTGTAAGGCACTTATGATCGAGTGCCCTGATACGAAGATATGCAAGAGAGCGTAATTGTCACACCCTTACAGCCTGCTGGGGGTTGTGTGTAAGGCATTCGGAGTTGCCAGATTGCTATGATATGCAATGACTATGATCCGCATTCTGTGCTCCCTGGTCTCCGTGGGTATTGCACGGGAGAAATTGGAATTGGGAGACGGTGAGCAGACCCAGGGTTGGCTGAAAAACCATGTAAAAATTGGGAGCCCCCAGATTCCACCCCCTTGTCCGTCTGTCCGACCGACAACCAAGACGAAGCTCGACACGTCAACCAACTGTATCATAAATAACTGCTTCGGTCATCTCCATCGTTGCCTACTGTCGTTCTGATAGCCAACACTCTCCGCTAAACTTCCGCGTCGCTTGCGGGGTTGCAGGGCCGTGGTTGCATGTCCGAGCTCATTGCACAGGTGGCGTGGGACAAAGGCCTCTGTTGAAGTTGGACCCTTAGGTATTATTGAAAAACCCAGTCGTACGCTTGGTCGTACTGAGGTTAAGCCTTCGTTGGGGCCTGTAACTAGTACTTGGCACAAACTCAGGGCCCCCGTCGGTAAACGATTGTTTGGAGGTCAGTTCATCAATGCCTTTCTATTTAAGCCCTTCCAATCACGGTTGGGCAAATCCCTTTAGCCTATTTGGCCTACCCCTGACTGCAACATACACACATACTTGGACTCGTGACCTACACAAGACTTGAAACTGTCTAATCCGCTTAATATGCCCCTGTTTCCGTGGGTATCGCACGGGGGGGCTTGGATTGGAAGACAGTGAGTGGCCTAGAGTTGGTTGAAAACCCATGTATCAGCTATTAAGCACAGAGAGACAGGCAGTCAATAGGAAGCTGACACTGAGTCACTAAAGGATGACTCAGTTCTACGGGAAGCTATCACCTATGGGAAGCTATCAGGGCCGATAGTTCTAAGGGAGTACATAAGTTAGTCACCACAGTCATAAAACGCTTGAGAGCACCCGTCACTTCATGCTGACACCATGGAACAATCCATCCAACCTATATTATTTAGCTGGTACTTGGACTAGCAAACAGGTCCTCATTTGGTTTTGTATGAACCATATCGCTGCTCGCTATATTGACACTTCGTCGCTCAGTACTGACCTATGCACGTTGTCCACCAACACGGCAGGCACAGTGCCTCTCTTTTTGGCTACAAGCAGTAGCTTCTAGGTAGCACCCTGGGCCAGCAATTGGGCTAAGCCCCAAGATTTCAACCGTGTCAGAAAGCTGATTCTATAAGCTTCATGGTGCACTAGCTTGCTTTAAGTTTGAATGAACAGCCAGCCAGAGGAGCAGCATAGAAACTGCTCCTTGTAGCTGAAAAGAAAAGCAGTCGATAGGCAAGTTGCCGTTTAGAAGTAGACATACTGTCTTTCATCTTCATACTGACCAATCCAGCTTTCCTTTTACTACAACATAATTAAGTAATTTTACTACATAATAATTAAGTATTTGTACTATAGAATCCAAAGAAATAGTCTGGCCTTGCTGGTGATAGTAACATCTGGGATTTAAACGATTCCAGGCAAATGCAGCATTGTTGCATTTGTAAGGCGGGTAGCCAAATGCGTAGGGACCGGCATATCATGTGATGTCGACCAAAGGGAAGTGTGATATCATATGATACCATACAAACTGCATCATATGATTTCGCATCATCAGCTAGCCCCTGGGTCGAGGCCAAAGCTTTCTGCCGCATTGGAATGCCCGACATGTTGGCTTTCAGACACACTAGTAAGCTTCTGCTTCGGCCCAGAGACATGGAAGGGGAGCTTCCTAGAAGCTGCTACACGTAGCTCAAAAGGAAACAGTGAGAATCAATATTCCATGCCTGATGCTACCGCCATGCCTGCGGCTTCCACACCCATTCCTGAGCCTGCTGCTGATGGTGGTGAGGCTAGTATTGGCGATGAAGTTGGTGGTGGTGGTGAGGTTGGTGATGAGGCTTGTGGTGGGGCTGGTATTGGTGATGAAGCAGGTGGTGGTGGTGGTGGTGGTGGGTGAGGCTGGCGATGAGGCTTGTGGTGGGGCTGGTATCGGTGATGAAGCTGGTGGTGGTGGTGGTGGTGGTGAGGCTGGTGATGAGGCTTGTGGTGAGGCTGGTATTGGTGATGAAGCTGGTGGTGGTGGTGGTGGTGGTGGTGGTGAGGCTGGTGATGAGGCTTGTGGTGAGGCTGGTATTGGTGATGATGCCGGGTGGTGGTGGTGTGGTGAGGCTGGTGATGAGGCTTGTGGTGGGGCTGGGTATTGGTGATGAGGCTGGCGCTGAGGCTGGGGGTGGTGCTGGTGACGAGGCTTGCGCTGAGGCTGGTATTGGTGATGGGGCGGGTGAAGAGGCTGGGGGTGGTGCTGGTGACGAGGCCTGCACTGAGGCTGGGGGTAGTGCTGGTGATGAGGCTTGCACTGAGGCTGGTATTGGTGATGAGGCGGGGGGTGGTGCTGGTGACGAGGCTTGCGCTGAGGCTGGTATCGGCGATGAGGCGGGTGGTGAGGTTTGTGATGAGGCTAGTGAGGAGGACTGGTGCTGGAATGAGGCTGGTGGTGGTGCTGATGCCCAGGCTGATGCTGGCGGTGGTGTTGGTGATGCGTTTGGTGCTGATGATGGGGCAAAATATTCTATGGATGCATCTCTTGTGCCTGCAGCTGCCTTGCCTGACAGCATAGCCAAGGTTTGGCTGGCTAGTTCAGTCGCCTTGGGTGGGGAGATGACACTATTCGGGGAGCAAGTAAGACGGCCCACGTTCAGTGCGGAAGTGTGGGTAGGGTGTGGTGCGGGTGTGGGTGTGGGTGTGGGGTGCTTGGGAAAGGAGGCCACCCAGCTGACCTCAGCCTGGAGGGTCGTCATGTTTGGGAGGGGATGGAGCATAGCTAAGCGTGCGTGGGAGAGTTGCCTGATTAGGACCGGAAGCACTGCAGCTGATTTTGGGTGGGAGAGTTGCCTGATTAGGACTGGAATCACTGCAGCTGATTTTTGATGGGAGCAGTTCATCGTTGTTGAGTGCCGCACCAGCACCACAGATGGCGACATATGGGAGAGATGACTCGCTTAGGAGGGGAACCACGACTGCTGACGTTGGATGGGTGCAAGTTATCGTTGTTGAATACCGCACCAGCACCACAGATGGTGACAGATGGCGAGATGACTCGCTTATGAGGGGAACCACGTCTGCTGGTGTTGGATGGGTGCAAGTTATCGGTGTTGAATGCCGCACCAGCACCACAGATTGTGACAGGTGGCAAGATGACTTGCTTTGGAGGGGAACCACGACTGCTGATGTTGGATGGGTGCAAGTTATCGGTGTTGAACGACGCACCAGCACCACAGATAGCGACAGGTGACGAGATGACTCCCTTTGGAGGGGAACCACGACTGCTGATGTAAGACTGGTGATTGTCATTTACGGGGTTTAAGGGACCAGCATAGCTATGTTTGGGCGGGTGCAGCTCATCCTTGTGTAAAGAACCGGCACAGCTGATTTGCAGTGAGTGCATGCTTCTCTTTGTGTGATTGACCAGCATGGAACACCTTGCCGCCGCCGCTGCCTTGCTGGCAGCAGCTAGGGCTGCCACTGCAGGGTTGACACGCTGCTTGGGTCCCCTGCTGCCCCCTGCGGGTAAGCTCTTGCTTGGACTGACCCCACTGCTGCATGCCATAGGAAGGTGCTCGTGCTCCTGCTCATCATGCACTTGCTCGAGCGCGTGCCCATGCTCATGCTCGTGCCAATCCTCAAGCTCCCGCACATGCGGGCGCTCATTCTTGGGCCCATGCACATGCTTATGCCCGTGCAACTCCCGCTCGTGCTTGTGACCATGCACGTGCTTGTGCTTGTAACCATGCTCATGCTCCCATACATGCCCGTGCCAGTGCTTGTGCACATGCTCCCGCTCATGATCATGCTTGTGCACATGCCCAAGCTCATTCTCGCCGCACCACTTGATCTTCTTCTGGATCATGTTCATCCCACTGCTACGTGCTACCTGAGTGATCTCCATCTGCATTTGCCTCTGCTCTTGCTCATGCTCATGCATTTGCTCCCTCCTTTCACATGCCCTTGCACTTGCCCGTCCTCTTGCTCTTTCTCCTTCCCTTGCTGTTGCCCGTGCCCTCGCTCACCCCACTGGGGGCTCTTCCTCTTCCTTGCACTCCCCCCTCTACTGCTTGCTACCTCTGGGTCCTCCCACAGCTCTCCACTACCAGATACCAGCGGGTCTTGCCCTGAAGCAGAACTACCTCCAGACAAATCTCGCTTGCGCTTTTGATCCCAAGGCCCTGTCCAGTCCATCCCCTCATGGTCGAGCATACCGCCTGGACCATTATACATACCCCTTGGACCATTGGGCAAGCCACCTGAGCCATTGGGCATGCCACTTTGACCATTGGGCATGCCACCTTGACCATTGGGCATGCCACCTGGGCCATTGGGCATGCCACCTAGGCCATTGGGCATGCCACCTGGGCCATTGGGCATGCCACTTGGGCCATTGGGCATGCCACCTAGATCTTTGGGCGTGCCACTTGGGCCATTGGGCATGCCACCTACACCATTGGGAGGGCCACCTAAGCTGGTAGGCATACCACCTAGACCATCGGGCATGCCACCTGGGCCATTGGGAATGCCACCTGAGGTAGTGGGCATGCCACATGGACCATTGGGCATGTCAGCCAAACCATAGGTATTGCCACCTGAGCCAACAGGTGTGCCCATAGGGCCGTTGGGTAAGCCGCTCGTGCATTGGTCTGGCACTGGGCCATGTAACGGCTTCGCTGTGCCCTCCACCCGTTCTTGCTGTGCATCACATGTACATGGGGACGGGATAGGTTGTACTGCTGAAATGCATGGGGGTGGGGTAGGTTGTACTGCCGAAGTGCATGGGGGGTGGGATAGGTGGGTGGGGATGGGAAGCAGCGGCAGGTGGATGGAGACGTGAAGCAGCGGAGGGAAGGTGGGGATGGGAGGCAGTTGCAGACGGAGAGATAGGAGGCCCCAAGGTGTGGGTGGGGGAAGAACTGTGTGGAGGGGGCGCTGTCAGGGGGGTGTCCCAGGGGGGTGCTCCCTCCTTGTCCTTAGCCCCCTTCTTGTCCTTGGCCGCCTTCTTGTCCCTAGCCCCCTCCTTGGCCAAGGCCCCTCCACAGATCTGTGATGGTGGCTCCCTTAGAGGGGGGTCCCAGGCCGCCCCCTCGTTGGCATCGGACAGTAGTGACCATGCGATCTGGTGGTCCCATTGGACCAGCAATGCCCTGCACAGACAGGTGGGGTGGGCATGGTGGGTGAGGTTGGCTTGGGTTTCGTTTGATAAGAGGGTGGAATTTTCAAACTGGTTGTCAACCCCTGCCACCCAACCACTTAGGCAACCAGTCAGCCCCACCCATCTACCCCTCCCCAGCGTCTTCTATCCATCCCTCCCACCCACCTTGCACTCTCTCTGGTGGCTGTATCAAGGCCAGTGGAGGTTGCTATGGATACCACCAAACTTGCAATCTGGGAGTCAACCCCTGCCACCCAACCTCTTGCGCAACCAGTCGGCCCCACCCACCTACCCCTCCCCAGCGTCCTCCATCCATCCTTCCCACTCGCTTTGCACTCGCTCTAATGGCTGCTTCAAGGCCAGAAGAGGTTGCTATGGATACCCCACACTTTCAATCTGGGAGTCAATCGCTGCCACCCAACCACCCAACCTCTTGCGCAACCAGTCGGCCCCACCCACTTACCCCTCCCTAGTGTCCTCCATCCATCCATCCCACTCACCTTGCACTCGCTCTGGTGGCTTTATCAAGGCCAGTGGAGTTAGTGATCGACGCTACCACACTTGCAATCTGGGAGACCACCATGTCTTGCAGGGTGAAGGCCACCCCTTCGCCCAGGTAGCGGAGCATGACACGGACCATATCCGAGTTGCCAGCTAGGGCCGCCGCTCGGAGCCCCACTTTCAAGTGCAGCCAATCGGCTGGAGATGGTTCCGGAGCTTGTTCTATCCTCCCCTGTCCAGTACCCCCGGAGGCTGCCTGTCCAGCGACCTCTCCCTGTTCACTTGGTCCACCCAAAGATTGCGTGACGCAGGAGTCGTCAGCTACGGGCAACAGGTCAGCGGCAGAGTTGGTGTTACCCTGTGATCCATCGTGGTACGCAGCATGGAGCAACCCACCCCAAGAGGGGGTGCCCCCCAAGCAGGTGGGGGAGATTGGAGTGCCCCCATAGGGGGAGGTGTTGGTGCCAGCCCCGAGGGAAGGGCTGGGACCCCCCCTACGCGGAGTGGTGGTGCCACCCCTGGTACGCAGCAGCCCGCCCATAGGGGATGCCAAAGCCCTACGAGTAGGGGTGCGGTGTGTGGCACCCCCCCTATGGGTGGTCCGACCAGTTCTGGAGGGTGTGCCCCTCACTGGAGAGGGCGCAGCCCTCACAGAGGGCGGCGGGGTTGGGGACAGGAGGACAGCTACAGAGGTGTTGCCGTGGGAGCCGTCTGGGCAGACGGTGTGGATCAGCAGATCCTCTGAGTCTGAGTCAGAGTCCTCGCCGTTCTCACCCCTTTGGCCAAGCATCTGCGGGTGTGATGAGTAGGTGTGTGAGTAGGTGTGTGATGAGTAGGTGTGTGATGATTAGATGTGTGATGAGGTGGGTTGCAGCGTCTAGGCAGATGGTGTGGAATCATCAGATCTCTTAGTCTGAGTCGAGTCCTCGCCGTCTCACCCCTCATGTCCAGCACCTGCCGGTGTGTTGCGTAGGTGTGTGATGTTGTGTGTTGATGACATAATGGTGATGATTGGGTTGCAGTGGGGGCATTGTCTGATATTCTGGCTGAGCCAGTCAGTGGAGTATCTAGGGAATCATTGGGGGTGATGTATCATGTGTGTGTGTGTGTTGTTTGTGTGTGGTTTTGTGTGTTTGTGGGGGGGTATCGTTATACGTACCTTGGGAGGTACTGCTGGGGATTAGTGTATCAGTGTGGTGTGGTGGGTGGGATGGGGTGGCGGGGGTCCCAGAGGCTTATCATTGGAGGTAATCAGTGGGGGTGAGTGCAGTGGTACGGTCCCCTTGAGGGCCCCACTCTAGGGGGTAACCAAGCAGGCTTAGGGGCTGCCCAACCTCAAATAATCAAGATTTAATCTATACATTTGGAGGACTGTCAACAAGCAACGTAAGATCTGGGGGATACCACGTGGTAGTAGGTGTAGGTGATTCTAGATGTGTGTGGGGGGGGAAGTAATGATAACGCCTAGTAGGGCGTGGTATTAAGGGAGCCCCGTCATATGGTGGTAGGGAACGAGCTGCTACCTAACCTGGACAAAGCTACCCTGGCGGTTGACAGCGACTGCGAACACTAAATGGGGAGTAACATCTGGGGGATACTATGCCTAAAGCAGAAGATGGGAAACGACTCTGGCATGTGCAGCAGCATTGAGCTGAGCTGCCGCTCGATGCTGTGGATGACCAAGTTCGCGTAGAAGCTTGAGCGCGGTTGTGTTGTTGACCGGGTGGGGTGGGGGGTGGGGGGGAGGTAGCAGGTGTATGTGATTGTAGATGGGGAGGGGAAATAAACAGTACTGATAACGCCTGGTAGGGCGTGGTATTAAGGGGGCCCTGTCTTCCAGTGGTAGGGAACGAGCTGCCACTTTACCTCGACAAAGCTACCATGGCGGTTGACAGCAACCGCAAACACTAAAGCGCACCCATAGGGATTCGAACGCCACACCTTCATCATTTCAACGAGCTCTACCATTGAGCCATTCGTCAAAACGGGATAAATGTGGGGGATAATAGTAGGATTGCGATGGGGGATAATATGTGTATGTGTTTCATTGATGAGGCTTGCGGGTGTGATGAGAGGTGTACTGGAGTGGGGGATAGTATGTGTTTGTTGACGGGCTGGCTAAGTAACTGACCGACTGACTGACTGACTGAGTGACTGAGTGACTGGCTGAGTGAGTGACTGAGTGAGTGACTGAGTGAGTGAGTGACTGACTGACTGACTGACTGACTGATTGACTGATTATTCCCTAGTAACTTGGACCTACATCAGGATGGAGCACGACCTCCTGCTCTGCCAACAAGCGAGCCAATTGCTGGCCTGTGAGCATGCCCATGCCCTCATAGGGATGCTCGCCAGCTAAGGCTGACGTCTCCGCTGGCAGGCCCCACAGGTCATCTAGGACCGAGGGCAAATCTGCAGCTGCTGGGTGTAGGCTGTTCTGGCAGTGGGGGAGCCTAGTCCCGGAGGGGGGCAAGCCCTCCTGGCGTAGGTTGCTCAGGAGTGTGATGCCAGCCTCGCCCTCCCAGTGGTGCTGGTCGCCGCCGTGGTATATGGCAAGCGAAGGCATTACTCTGTTGGGTGGGGTTGGGTGGGGTGGGGTTGGGTGGGGTTGGGTGGGGTGGGGTTGGGTGGGGTGGGTTGAGTTGGGTGGGGTTGGGTTGGGTTGGGTGGGTGGGGTGGGGTGGGGTGGGGTGCAGAGTTTGTTGGTAAGCAGAGTAGGTGGGGTGCAGAGATTGTTGGTCAGAGGGTGGGTTGGGGTGCACAGTTTGTTGGTAAGCAGGCTAGGTGGGGTGCAGAGATTGCTTGGTCAGAGGGTGGGGGGTGGGGTGCACAGTTTGTTGGTAAGCAGGCTAGGTGGGGTGCAGAGATTGTTGGTCAGAGGGTGGGGTGGGGTGCACAGTTTGTTGGTAAGCAGGCTAGGTGGGGTGCAGAGATTTTTGGTCAGTGGGTTGGGTGGGGTGCAGGGAATGTTTGGATGGTCAGCAGGTTGGGTAGCTGGGAGGGCTGAAGAGTTGGTGGGGTTGTTGCTTGCTTGCTTGCTTGTTTGCTTCATGGATCGATCGTTTTCAGACATGTGGTTGGCCACAGTCAGGTACTGCCGATCCATAAACTCTGAACCCTGTATGTATGTTACAATCCAAGGGGAGGCCAAATAGGCTAAAGGGACTTGCCCAACCGTGATAGGAAGGGCTTGAAAAGAAAACGCATTGATGAACTGAACCCCAAACAATACCGACGGGGGCCCTGAGTTAGTGCTATAATGATCATTAAAATCTACAATAGAAGTCAATCATCATCTCATCTAGGATGATAATTTAATGAACCCTGCTCTGAACCACTCATGTTGATACTGCAGTACATCACCTGATAGATACCTTCCCTGCCCCCATCGCCCTCCTTACCCCCCCCCCACCCCCCCCACCCCCCCCACACACACACACACAAACACACACAAATACACACAGGGCAAGGGCAAATCCTCAATGGCAGGCCCTGCCCCTCCCACAAGCTCACACAAAGCGAACCGGTTTGACCCTGCCTCCTCTATATTATTCTTCACTATTTTGAGTGCCCCAGTCATTACCTGATAGATACCTTCACTGCCCCCGTCGCCCTCCTGTACCCCCACCCCCCCCCCCCCCCCCCCCCCCTTTCCCCCTCGGGGCCATAGCAACACCTCAATCACAGGCCCTGCCCCTGCCACAAGCTCACACAAAGCAACCCAGGTTTAACCCGGCCCTCTCTTTCTTATTCTTTACTATTTATAGTGCCCCTGTCATTACCTGATAGGAACATTAACCCGCTACAGTGGCCTCCTTTGCCCCGGCCATGGCAACGCCACAATGGCAGGACCTGCCCCTCCCACAAGCTCACACAAAGCGACACTGGTTTAACCTGACTCCTCTTTCTAATTCTTGACTATTTTGAGTGCCCCTGTCATTACCTGATAGGAACATTAACCCGCTCCAGCGGCCGTATTTGCCCAGGCCATGGCAGCGCCTCAAAGGCAGGCCCTGCCCCTCCAACAAGCTCACAAAAAGCGACACTGGTTTAACCCTGACTCCTCTTTCATATTCTTGACTATTTTGAGTGCCCCTGTCATTACCTGATAGGCACATTGACCGGCTCTAGCGGCCTCCTTTGACCAGGCCATGGCAACGCCTCAACGGTAGGCCCTGCCTCTCCCACAAGCTCACACAAAGCGAAACTGGTTTGATCCTGCCTCCTCTTTCATATTCTTGACTATTTTGCATGCCCCTGTCATTACCTGATAGGCACGTTAACCGGCTCCAGTGGCCTTCTTTGTCCAGGCCATGGTAACGCCTCAACGGCAGGCCCTGCCTCTCCAACAAGCTTACACACAGCTGTGCTCATGCCGTCCCTCACGTGCCTTGGAGGGGGCAGAGCATACCCACGAGAGTCTGCCTGGACCTGGGTCACCTGCCTGGTACCAGCAGCACCCCTGCTTGAAGTGATCTGCCGGATGGCGGACAGGGCGTGTTCACGTAGCTTGTGTAGCAGTGGGGGAGCGATGTAAAGGCCTTCGTCAGCATTCTCCCCCCCCAGCAGCCGCTCCAAGAGCTCTGCAGTGCAGTTTAGAAGTTGCAAGGCAGGGTGAAAACATATGACAATGCGTGTTCTTGTAGGTTGTGGAGCAAGTGTGTTTTGGGTAGGTGGGTGTAGGGTGTAGGGTGTAGGGGGGGGGGGGGGGGGGGGGAAGAATATGCCCTCTTTTGTATTCTCTCCCTACAAAAGCTGCTGCAAGATCTCTGCAGTGTATGCGATACTCACTCTCATTCTCATTGTCATACTCATAGTCAGTTTCATACTCAGACCCGGACCCAGATTCAAACGCAGACCCAGACCCAGATTCAAACGCAGACCCAGACTCAGACCGATACTTCGACCCAGAATCAAACGCAGACTCTGACGCAGACTCAGACCCAGACTCAGACCCAGACCCAAACGCAGACTCTGACCAAGACTCAAGCGCAGAACCAGACCCCAGTCCAATACTTCGACTCAGACCCAGGCCGATACTTCGACCGATACTTAGACCCAGACCCAGACTCCAACGCAGACCCAGACTCAGACCCAGACTCAGACCCAGACTCAGACCGATCCTTAGACCCAGACCCAGACTCAAACGCAGACCCAGACCCCAGTCCTATACTTCGACTCAGACCCAGACCGATAATGAGACCGCTACTTAGACCCAGACCCAGACTCCAATGCAGTCCCAGACTCAGACCGATACTCAGACCGATACTTAGACCCAGACCCAGACTCAAACGCAGACCCAGACTCAGACCAATACTTAGACCCAGACTCAGACCCAGACTCAAAGGCAGACTCAGACCGATACTCAGACTCAGACTCAGTCCCAGACTCAAACGCAGACTCGGACCGATACTCACTCATACTCAGACTCATACTCAGACGCAGACTCAGACTCAGACTCAGACTCAGGCTCAGACCCAGAATCAGACCCAGACTCAAACGCAGACTCAAACGCAGGCTCCGACCAAGACTCATACTCATACTCAGACCCAGGCTCAAACGCAGACTCAGACCCAGACTCAGCCGCAGACTCAGCCGCAGACTCAGCCGCAGACTCAGACCCAGACTCAGACCCAGACCCAAACGCAGACTCAGACCCAGACTCAAACGCAGACTCAGACCCAGACCCAGACTCGTACACATACTCATACTCATGCTCATACACATACTCAGTCTTGCTCAAACTCATGCTCAAATGCACGAATACTGATAGTGAAGAAGCTGTTGAGCAGGATTTTTAATTTTGATTTGACAAGGCTTGCTATGTTAATGCTGCTGCTGCTGCTGATGATGATGATGACATTCTTCCTGGTGCCCTACTGGACTCCAAATGCGGCAGCTGCTTAACAGAGTGGAGGGGGATTTAAAGTGGCCGGGCATATGAGTGTTAGGGATTAGGGTGGGGCATATAAGTGGTGGGGCATATAAATGTTAGGGATTAGGGTGGAGCATGTAATGATATACGTGTTGGGGCATATAAGTGTTAGGGATTAGGGTGACCTTCTAGTCTGGGGCTTTCCTGGCTGGCTATTGTGCCAGACCTGCGGTAGACTAGTGAACCTCAAATCCAAATTATAAAATCTGTGGGCTTGGCCCAGTGGCTGGCTCTGGCAGCTGTGCAGAAGCTGGTGAACATAGCCCCATATAAAAACAGTTGTGGGCCAGGGTGATATGGTGGAGTAACTAAGGGGGTCAGGGTAATGTGGTGGAGTAAGTAGGGGGCCAGGACCTTCGGTGTAGGGCTCAGGGAGGTATAGGTAGGGACCGGCATACCATATGATGTTGACCAAAGGCGAGTATGATATCAAATGATATCATACAAATTTCACCATATGATATTGTATATAAATGGTCATTTTAGCCTAGTCATACTGCCGGCATTATATGATATCAGATGATGACATGATATTATATGATATCATATTGCCGTTCCCTAGGTATATGTAGATAGGCGTGGGGTAGCGGGGATGAGAGGGGCATACCTGTGTGGGGGTGGAGCATGACGGGTACCCGGTACCCTCCGCCCCTTTCTCGCCCTGGGGCGTGATCGGGGATCTCAGCCATAAGGCCCGAATGTGACCTGGCAGTTGGCTTGGGCTGTCAGAACGGTGAAGTATGAGGCCAGCTGTGTGGCATTAGCTGGCCCAAGTGGGCACAGGCAGCTGCGCAACGCGGGTGGAACAAGCTGCTGGCTCAAACAGCAGAAGCTGGATGGCACTTTCTCCCACTCTCTACAGAAGATAGCTGGTGCTACCTGGTAAGAATGTAAGATTGATTGAGCCCGTGCAGGAGACTGCAGCACAACTGGTTGGCTCTAGCTGGCACAAGCTGGAACTGTCTGGGCAGAAGCTATAAGAACTAGCTGGTACTAGTGACTACACCTGTGCAGAAGGTACAGCACAGCTGGGCCTGTCCTTCCCAACATGGTCCTTAGGCTGGGAGATGGTCAGGTCAGAGTATGGTCCAGAGTCGACTGCTTGGGTGGATTTGGGGGGGACCTGTATTGCCTTCGTATGGAAAGGTTGGACGTCGTTTCGAGTTGCGAGATACCTGCAGCAACGAAGTCAGTCGGAATGGGGGGTCAGATCTTCCGAGGTGCCTATCTTTTGGTGGGTTTCTGCAAGGGTTTTTGAATGGCTGTGGTTGGACAGATATCGCGCTGCGGTGGAAGCACATCCTACGGGAGTTGTTCGGGGAGACAATCTGAGAGCCGTTCGGAAAGATATCCCGCACGGTAGAACGAACCGCTGCACTGTGGCTGATGCAGTGATCCAGGTTGCTTTTGGGGTTTTTAATCGGTCGAACGTAGCGCGACACAAGGGCCGGATGGGAAACAGCAGTTGGTGGACGATTCCAGGCAAAGCACAGCACAGCACAGCACGAGAGGAGGGGGGGAGGGGCTCGGCGTGGCGCACTCGCATCTAGACCTCGCCAAGCCGGCACAACCCCAGATCGAATTTGAACAAAAGAGAACTTGCATTTGCTCGATAGCAGTGTGGGTTACAGCGTGAGAGTGTGCGACAGTGCAACCAAAGCACGAACTGCCGTTGCTCCGGAAGACTGATCCAGCCGGTTTCTTGCCAGCGCAAGCAGATACAAACGGCGCTCTGTTATTGTCCTATCTAATGCGCGAGCGCTAAATTGGAGAGCGTTTCACGCAATGCAGGCATCTCACATACCGTGCTCAGTAATCCCGCCCGGGTGTCGCGCCTGGCCTGAAATTATGGGACGAGGCAAATATCAGCCGAGCAATTTGTTGCGAACAGGGGCGTTGGGGGGTATTGCAGCAGCAGGTCGATTGAGGGGCGAAAAGTAACAACGGTTGCGAGTTTTGCCTCGAGGAACAATCTCGGGTACAGTTTGAATGGAAGTACAGAATAGCAGCCCTAGTTGTATACTTGTACTCTTGAGACCCGACTCTGGGGTGGATCTGGGATGGATTCTGGGGTGGATCCAGACTTCTGGAAATGTGGATATCAATTTTTGACCTCAACCTGACGAGGAACAGCGAGGGGTGCTCGGGGAAGGAATCGTCTGAAGGAAGCTTTGGGCCTCCTTCATTATTTTATTCTGTAGAAGTTCAGAAAAGATAAAGACTCGGCAGATTTTTTACGGAAGAGTTCAAGGCTTAAAGCTCATCTCTGATCAATCTGAATCTCCAACCAGTCAGTGAATCGGCAATTGAAGCAAGGTCACGATGGTAGCAGTAATATTTTTCTTATCTTCTCTACTTCTAGCACAATGCAAAGACAGGAGAAGAAGAAAAAATACAGGAGCAGCATGACTGTAAGATCATAAATCATCATGCCCAAGTGAAGGATGAAAATTTAAAAACTGAAAATGTTTTTGTTTAAGGGGGCAGAAAAATGCTGTGCCGCAAGTACTGTACTGCTTGACGTCCTCAAATATTACGGCCTATAACTGCATATTACTTGGAATTGTCATCATGCCATAGATATATCTGGATATTTGGTCATCAAAATAAGATAACGCCTGGAGGGGCGTTGTGTTAAGGGGATTCTCCCATACGCCGCAGCTGGGGAAAGTCACCATGGCAGATATTTGGTCATATATAGACGGGCCATTGTAGGCCCAAGACAAGCCCGCGCACCAAAACATGTATAATCAAGCATCCCGCCATTCCTGAGGTTCTTCCAAGTTCCAATTTTCCAACCAGTCTCCAGCCAATTCACATCGCATTACGTTGTCATCAACAAGCCATTGTTGACCCGAGACAAGCCTGCTCCACAACATCCAGGAGGGTAAGGGTCTTCCAACTTATCCTCAAAAGTAGATACTAGAGAAGCAATATTGCAGCAAGCAAGAAAGCAGGATTACAGCAAGTAAGCATTTAGGACCGATGGGTACAATCCCAAGTAAGTGAAAATCTTTTGGGGTAAAAATCTTTGTAAGGTAAGAAAACAAAGAAGCAAAAATAACATTTCAGTATTTGTCCACACGATTTCCTAAATTCCAGATGGCACAAGTGTCAGCTATACAGCTATACTATCTGACCTCGCACTTCATCGTAATCTGTTAAGATGGCGATGAAGTTCGAGGTCAGGTAGTAAAGCTGACACCAAGAACGAGGGAGGGAGGTATGAGTTATATAATTCAAGGCAATTGGGAACCTCTGAATTTATGCTACCTTTTCAGATAGCCAGGCAGGTTCAGAGTTGCTACTGTTGAGTTGATGACCTATCTGAAATTCTGAAAATATGAGATATGCAGAGATATGATCATATGCCTGATGAAGCACTATTTGTTTTTCGCTTTTCCATTATTTCTAGATCCAACGTGCCGCTGGTTTTAACACAATCATATTGAGGGCTTGCGGCCTTGAGGGGGAGGATCTTCTCCGGGTGGGACCCAACATCATCCTCTGAGTTTTTTGAAGTTACTTTGAATATGATTATTGAAAGATAGATTTGAAAGATGGATTTGAAAGATGATTTTTGAATATCTTTTGAATATACCGATGCTTGTTGAATAATTTTTGCTTTTACTGCCGAAGACGGCGAGCAGCCAAATTGCTAGCTAGGAGCCATGTAACCAAGTTCAAGTTCAAGCTCCGAGTCGAAGACTAGCTCAAGGAGACCCACCTTTCTGGGTAAAACCCATTTTGTCTCATGCTCGGAATCTGGGAGACTAAACTGGGAGACTGGGAGACTGGGAGACGTTAAATAAATTCTCATCGACAAATCCATTGAATCTAGAGTAGGGCAAGAGCCAAAATGCATTAAAACGATACAATCGGAGTCAGGGTAGGTCTAGATATTTGTGAGAGAACCGCAATTCCAGTTGGCCCCTACCGGATCATATTATTACACTTTCCCCCCAGGCCCCCACAAGTGTAAATTTTGGAAGGGGCTGCGAATCTGCGATGTGGTTGGCACGAAGCCGCACGACGACACATATGACATCTCTTCGTTTGACCATGTCGGACCTACTGTTCGATGGAGGGACCCTAGTGGGAAAATTAATGACGTTATCCTGCGTGGCTGCGTCATCGCATATTCGAATCTCAAATTATAGTCAATCAAAAAATCAGAATCCACAAAATGACACGCATGGCTGCATGACAAGAGCACAAGTGAAGGTCGGTTCCACTGTTTTCAGCTACGAGCAGCACCTTCTAGGCAGCTCCCCTGGCCGGCTGATCAGTCAAACCTAGCCAGCAGGTAGTGAACTAGTGAAAGTGGAAGCTGACATAATTTATCTTGCTTCCAATGTTTAAATCTTGGGGCTTAGCCCAGTGGCTGGCTTGGGGAGCTACCTAAAAGGGATTCTACTACTGAACCAGGCTGAGTTCGATTTGAGATAAAGGACGGGATAATACTTGGATGTCTTCATCATGGGATGAATGTGGTAAACCTGAGATGCCTACTACTAGGCTGCCATTTACGATTCTACTGAACCAACCAGCATGAGCTCGATATGGATAAAGGAAGGAATACTATCTGGATGTCCTCACCATATATAGGATGAGTGTGGTAAACCTGAAATGCCCAATTCAAGGCTGCCATTTAAAAGCCCTACGCCTCTCTCTTTGTTTGTCTGGTGGATACTCTGTGGCTCTGTGCTAGTGTGCTTCTTGTCTTGTTTCGCTTACTAGTGGAATCTCATTTAACACTCTGTTTGCTTTTTCTTCTACAATAACCAATACGCGTAGACATAATTCGGCTCTTTCTTTTTCCCTTTCTCTTCTTCTATTTTTTTTCTTCCCCATCCATGCTGGTTTCTGCCTATGCTTTTATTAGCTCCGCCCTTCTGTTTTTTTTTTCGTCCAAGAGCTTTGTTGACGTGTTTTTCGGTTTTTTTTTTCAAATTCGCTGGTTTGGATCTACCACTCTCTTCCCTTGGGGCCCCGCTCCCTGGGCTGAACCAGGTTTCTGAGATGGATCAACAATAGAGCAACATAATAACAATAGAGCACAGCGCGGCACAGCGGTCCACTTTTTTTTTTAATCGTGTACGTTTCGACCGGACCCTTATTAGTTAACTTTCGAGGGGCGAGGCGTGAAACGAAATCGAAATCTACTGCCACTACTTGATTATCGAGGCGTCCCCTTTTTCCTTCTAAAAAAAAACGTTTGACGGTTATGGTGCTTGCCCATCCCCGAGTCGTCGTCAAGTACCACGTTTTTCGAGGCATCCACCAGGCGGAGAACCCCCCCCCCCCCCCCCCCCCCCCCCCCCCCCCCCCCCCCCCCCCCCCCCCGCGCAACAAATACAATAGCATGGAAAACAACATGACATGCACGCCCAGGCGCAGGCTACAGCTACGAGGGATGTGAGGGATTGTGTGATAGAAACTAGAGGTGACCGCCCTATCGGGCGGTCACCTCTCGCACGGGCGGTCACCTCTCGCACGATCGTGGGTTCGTGGGTCTCGGTCTGGGTCTCGGTCTCGGTCTGGGTCTCGGTCTGGGTCTCGGTCTCGGTCTCGATCTCGATCTGGGTCTCGGTCTGGGTCTCGGTCTGGGTCTCGATCTAGGTCTCGGTCTGGGTCTCGGTCTCGGTCTCGGTCAGGGTCTCGGTCTGGGTCTCGGTCTGGGTCTCGGTCTCGGTCTTCTGCGTCTCGAAGCTTCCATGCGGCATCCAAAGGTCATGCGCAACGCCGGCTGGCGTCGCCCGAGGGCGCTCACCTATCGGGCGGTCACCTCTCGCACGGTCGTGGTTACGTGGGTCAGTGTCTCGGTCTGGGTCTGTGCCTCGGTCTGGGTATCGGGCTGTGCCTCGGTCTGGGTCTCGGTCTGGGTCTCGGTCTGGGTCTGTGTATCGGTCTGGGTCTCGGTCTGGGTCTCGGTCTCGATCTGGGTCTGGGTCTCGGTCTGGGTCTCTGTCTCGGTCTTGGTCTTCTGCGTCTCGAAGCCTCCATGCGGCATCTCGGTCTGTGTATCGGTCTGTACCTCGGTCTGGGTCTCGGTCTGGGTATCGGTCTGTACCTGGGTCTGTGCCTCGGTCTGGGTCTCGGTCTCGATCTCGGTCTGGGTCTCGGCCTCGGTCTCGGTCTTCTGCGTCTCGAACCTTCCATGCGGCATCCGCAGGCTGGCGTCGCCTGAGGGCGCTCACGGGCGCCGAACCCGTAGGTTAAATTGCTCCTCCTCCTCCTCCATTGTGACCGGTGTAACCGTGGTGTCTCTGCTTAGTTGAGGGCGGTAAAAAACCAGTTCTGCTCCCCCTTAGGATTGCCCAAGTACCGTCGTCATTTTCCACCTTTGCAGGGGGCGGCCAGAAACTGGAGTTCTCCTTATTTCAAACAAAACGCCCTTGGAGCTAGGACCACCCAACTCGGCCCCAGTGTTGAATATGGCCGTGTTCGATTCCCCTCCCCCCCCCACACTCTCACTCTGTCACACACACCCATACCCCCCACAGTACCCACCCGTACCACTCACCCCACCCGTCTGAAGTGGTGTCAATGAAGTGCCCTTGTCAACACTCACTCAATCATTGAGTGGTGGTCTCAGAATGTCATTTGGAGGTCTGAGTAAAAAGATAGCAAAACATTTGAGGAGGGCTGACCCCCCCCCCCCCCCCCCCCCCCCCCCCCCTTCAAATCAGGTGCTTAGACTGACCCGAAAGTTAGCTCAAAACATAGCCATGAATCATGCCATTATAGCCCCATTCTAAAAAAAAATCGATTGGCCGCACTGAAAATCAGAGGCCTACCTGACAAAGTGGTTCGTAATATGGCTAGAGTCAGAACTTCCTCCCACTACCCGAAGATGGATACTGCTAGATGGAAGCAAGAAGAATGCAGTCACTCACAGTGGTGTCCTTAGTTTCACGTCCTGTGACCCTGTGAGTGACTGCAGTACACGGATGTAACAATTTCAATTTCAATAGATGGAAGCGACTCTTTGTCCCTCGGAATGATTGAGTGTGTCAACTATGTGATTCTGGAATCGTCCAAGATAAAAATCAGGTGGGTTTTGAAGGTACTTTACTTTTACATGTGTAGCACGGACAACTACTATATTTAACAACTAGTTCATACGATCCCCTGTCTACAATGAGGTCATCTAATTACTACTGCGTGCACCGGTTGTGCCAATCTAGACATGTACATCATACATACTTAGGGAATGGCAATATGATATCATGTCATCATATAATACCGTCAGTCTGACTAGACCAAAGTTACCATTTAAATTACATGTCATATGATGCAATTTGTATGATATAATTCACACCTTGGGCCAACATCATATGATACACCGATCCCTATAGGTAACTGTGCCAATTGTCAACCTAGGCCTGGACATCATACGCATCTGCTCCGTACCAATCTAGGTATGTACATCATTCAAGGTATACACATCATGCCAAGCCCCCTAAATAATCGGTGATATCTTCTCTCTCGTCTCAACAGGGTACCAATAACATGAATAGTGTGCAGCAGGCCAAACTGTTCCATGCCAGGGCTTTCTTTTTTGGGCTACCATAGCAGCTTCTAGGCAGCTCTCTTTCCCCGTCCTGGGGTCAAACCCAAAGCTAGCTAGTGAGTCTCAACAATGACATGGCAGGCACTTGAATGCAGGTGAGGGCTGTGGGATTGGCCTTGTGAATGGCCGATGGAGCTGGCTGGAAGCTGCCATGCATAGCTAACAAATTAAACAGTGTTCCATGCGCTAAAGCTTTTTCTAATGAAATGAAGCAGTGTCTTTACGTAGCACCATGGTGCTCCTAGTAGTCTCATTCGGGTGCTCCTAGGCTGGTGAGGCTCACCTTGGCTTGGCTTTGAGTGATGGAGTTAACTAGAGTCAACCTGTGTCTTTACGCAGCACTATGGTGCTCCTGGCAGCCATTGGGGTGCTACTCGCAGCAAGGTGCCCCTCAAAAGCTACCCCTAGAGGCTCTAACGTAGCACACCCAAAAGCCGTTTCGACGAACAGCTCAATGGTAGAGCTCGTTGAACGAAGGCGCGGGGTTCGAATCCCTGCGGGTGCGCTTTAGTTTTCGCGGAGCTGTCAACCGCGGTAGTAGCTTTGTCCACGTAAAGTAGCAGCTCATTTCCTAGCGCCGTAAGACGAGGCTCCCTTAATACCACGCCCTACCAGGCGTTATCATTACCTTTTAGCACCCCCAAAACAGCTAGGTACTCAATTTAGCACTTGTGCAATGAGTAGCACCAACAATATATCATACGATATTGCACGATATATAGCCAAATAATCTTGGGGACCAATTCGATATTGACGCCCCTAATTACTGGTACTTATAATCTAGCACATGACCTGGACTTTCAACTACCACATGGTCCTGTCTTTAGCTACCACATGACCTGCACTTCAGCTACCACATGGTCCCGTCTTCAGCTACGACATGACCTGGACTTCAGCTACCACATGGTCCCGTCTCCAGGTACAACAGTACCTGCTCTTCAGCTGCCATATGACCTGGACTTCAGCTACCACATGCAAAGCAAAGTCAAGCGCATGAGCTGCTCTTTAGCCACCACATGACCTGGACTTCAGCTACCACATGCAAGACAAAGGCAAGACACATGAGCAAGAAACACAGTGAAATACATCACAGCATTTTTATTTGGCTACCAGCACCTTCTAAGCAGCTCTCCTGACCGGCTATTTGGCAACCAGCACCTTCTACGCTGCTCTCCTGACTGGCTATTTGGTTACCAGCACCTTCTAAGCAGCTCTCCTGACTGGCTATTCGGTCAAATCTTACGCAACCCAGTGCACTTGCAAGCTGTCACAATCAGCCGTCCAGAAGTGCTGAACTATTTTGATGTGGCGCAGTGGCAGGCTTGCGGAGCTGTATACAAATTTCTATGCAGCGTCGCAAGCGACGCTAAAAAATGGCGGGGAGTGTTCGTTGCTGAGCGACAGGTGGCCACGGAAGGCAGTTAGTTATGAGACTGTTGGCTGACGTGTCAGGCTTCGTCTCGGTCAGACAAACAGACACATGGGTAACCCTGGGGGCTCCCGCTTCCTTGAAGAGAGGGCTCTGCCAAAAAGGAATGCTGCGAATCTAGATCTTCATTTCTAGTTTCTAGGGCTGTGCTACATACCAATCTAGGTATCCAGCTCGTTCACAGTATCATCCGTCACTCTCCTCAGGGCAAACAACTCCGGCACCTTCCCAGCAGCTCCTCCACCTGCCTTCCACCTTCCCTGCGCAGTCAAGGTGTGCTGCAGTACACGCTCCATGTTCCTGCTACTGTACTGCAGCTGCCTGGTGAGATCCTCCAGGGCGCTGTCTTGGACACTGGTGCTTGCTAGCACCAAGCCATGGGTGGTGGTGGTGGTGTGCTGGTCGGGGCTACTGGTGAATCCACTTCTCACCTTCGCACTGGTGGTTGCTAGCACCAAGCCATGGGTGGTGGTGGTGGTGGTCTGCTGATCCGAGGTTTTGACGCACCCACTAAAAACCTGGGCACTGGTGGCGGCTCGTACGATCTCATGTGAGCTGTGGGTGGTAATGGTGGTGGTGGTCTGCTGGTCCGAGGTATGGAGGTCCTCACCGTCACTGCACTCATCATCAGAATGCCAGGTAGGACGAGTCTGCTGATCCACGCGCAAGCGGCGCAGGTCCTGCTGATTCGAGGTAGGGAGGTCCGCACCGTCACTGCTCACATCGGACAGCCAGGTACCGCTTGGGCTGGGGGGCAGCGCGAACGACTGGGGGCTGCGTCCAATGGCGGGGGGCAGAGCAAACGACTGGGGGCTGCGCCCAACTTTCGTTGTCTTGTAGGCTCCGGGGGTGACTCCGACCTAGGGTTTGGGGTGTCGAGCTGGTGAGTTTGTGAGGGTGTTGTCAAGATGTGACATTGGGTTGGGAGGGAAAGGAAGAGTGCATCTAGGGGTGGGGGTGGGGGCTTCTAGGTCCGGGGGCGGGGGCGTCTAGGTCTAGGGTTGGGTGGTCAAGATTGTGTGTGTCTGAGAAAGAGTTTGCTTGTGTGATCTACATGCGATCTTGTTTTTTATGTTTTTTATTTTGAGTATTGCATGTATGCACATACCGTAATGGTAATAGCCTTCACAATATGCACTTATATTTAATTGGATGTACACCATTAATGATTAATCCACGGCCAACGCTTGGTCATACTCAAGTTCCACCTTGGTTAAACCTGGTGATAGGCCACCAGTATGTAGGGAACGGCAACTAATATTAGTGTTTGTAAAACTAATATTACTATTATGTCACAATAATATTAGTTTCTCAAATAAATTCAAAATTATGGTGAGACGGCTTGTCCCACTAATATAATATAATATTATTTATTCACTAATATTGTATAACATAGCCGACCCCTACCAGTATGTATACCTTATTTGCGTCTTTGGTCAACATCATATGATTTGCCGCTCCTTACTTAGTTGCAGACTAAAGGGACCCAAGGCTCGGCCCACTAATATAATATAATATTATTTATTCACTAATATTGTATAACATAGCCAACCCCTACCAGTATGTATACCTTATTTGCAGACGAAGGGACCCAAGTAACTGCGCTGTGAAGCAGGGTACTACCATTGACCAAATTGGCCAGCGCTTTAGCGCACTCGAAAAAACAAAAACTGCACTTTGTAGTTCAAAAAACGCAAACTGTGCTTGCTGCGTCGACAGGGGGTTGCAAAAACCTGCGCGAAACGCGCAGTGGGGCTCAAAAAGGCGCGCGCTTGGAAGTACCCTGGTTCCAAGGTCTCAACTTCACGGAGACAACTGGACATGTGTCAGATCTCGTGTCAGAGACAACTTGACATGCGTCAATTCTCGTGTCAGAGACAACTTGACATGCGTCAGATTTCGTGTCAGAGACGACTCGATCTTGACTCACACCCACCCCCAATCACCCGTACACTCACCCTCTCCATCAACCCATTGCTGTGAACATGTAAATGTGACACAAGAAAATGAGAGGGTTTGCCAACTGGTTTTCTGGCACCTACAGAATATCAGCTAATAGCTACTAGCCACATGCATGCAAGTTGAGGTTTAGCCAACTGATTTTTTGTCACCTACACACTGTCATCTACTAGCTATTAGCCACAAGCATGAAAGTTTAGGTTTTGCCAACTGGTTTTCTGTCACCTACAGACTGTCAGCTACTAGCCACATGCATGCATATTGAGGTTTTGCCAACTGGTTTTCAGGTCTCAACTTGATTAGGTCCAGCCATGGACCCCTTTGCCAAATATTGTTTACAATGCAGTTGTGAGCGTCAGTGCATTGGAAAAAAGGTTTTGCCAATAACTTGTGCCTGTACGGTATATGCCTGTCCGTATCAACAGCGCAGATCACCTGTTCATCCCCCCCCCCCCCACACACACACACCTTCCACACACACACAGCCCCAATCACCTGTTCTCCCCCCCCCCCCCCCCCCCCCCACCACCACCACCCTCCCCAACCCCAATCACCCGTTCACTCACCCTCTCCATCATCCCATTGCCTGCAGTGGTGGAATCTTTTTCATGCACCACTTCCTCTGACTCGCCCACCATCATCCCATTCCCTGCTGTGGTAGTAGCTTCTTCATTTTCCACGTCCTCTGATTCGCCCACCATCGTTCCGTTCCCTGCTGTGGTAGTAGGTTCTTCACACACCACGTCCTCTGCTTCGCTCACCATCATTCCATTCCCTGCTGTGGTGGTAGCTTCGTCACGCTCCACGTCCTCTGATTCGCCCACCATCGTTCTGTTCCCTGCTGTGGTGGTAGCTTCGTCACGCTCCGCGTCCTCTGATTCGCCCACCATCGTTCTGTTCCCTGCTGTGGTAGTAGCTTCGTCACGCCCCACGTCCTCTGACTCGCCCACCATCATCCCATTCCCTGCCGTGGTAGTAGCTTCTTCACACACCTCGTCCTCTGAATCGCCCACCATCGTTCCATTCTCTGCAATAGTGGCAATTCGCCCACTTCTCACGTCCTTTGAATAGCCCACCATCGCTCCATTCCCTCCAATGGTTGAAGTTTGCTCCCTCCTCACATCCTTTGAATAGCCCACCATCGCTCCATTCCCTTCAATGGTTGCGTATTTCCCACTTCCCATGCCCTCTGACCCTCCCATCATCCTCCTCAGCCGTTCAAGCTCTCGCTGTGTGACCTCGTGCAACCGTTGAGCTTCCTCCAACTCCTGGATCAACGCTTGCTGCCTCTGGTCCGCTTCGCTCATTTGTTCCTTCATATGTCCATTCAACTACAAGGGGGAGAGGTGGATGTGTGGGTGTTTGTGTGTGTGTTTAGTAGATTTGGATTTGTGTGATCTCATGCAACCGTTGAGCTTCCTCCAACTCCTGGATCAAAGCTTGCTGCCTCTGATCAGCTTCGCTCATCTGTTCCTTCATATGTCCATTCAACTACACGGGGGAGAAATGAATGTTCATGTGTGTGTGTGTTTAGTAGATTTGGATTTGTGTGACCTCATGCAAGCGTTGAGCTTCCTCCAACTCCTGGATCAGCGCGTGTTCCCTCTGGTCAGCTTCGCTCATTTGTTCCTTCATATGCCCATTCAACTACAAGGGGGAGAGGTGGATGTGTGTGTGTGTGTGTGTGTGTGGTATATTTGGATTTGTTTGACCTCATGCAACCGTTGAGCTTCCTCAAACGCCTGGATCAATGCTTGTTGCCTCTGATCAGCTTCGCTCATCTGTTCCTTCATATATCCATTTAACTACATCGGGGAGATGCGTATGTTAGTGTGTGTGTGTGTGTGTGTGTGTTTGGTATATTTGGATTAGTGTGACCTCATGCATCCGTTGAGCCTCCTCCAACTTTTGGATTCATTTGTGTTGCCCCTGGTGTGTTCATTTTTCTTCCTATTGTGCGTTGGGCTCATTTGTTCCTTCATATGCCCATTCAACTACATGGGGGAGAAGGTGGATGTTTGTTTGCCTATGTGTATTGCATGGGGTAGATTTGTGTGTGCGGGGTATATTTTGATCTGTGTGGCCTCATGCAACCTTGAGCCTTTTCCAACCCTTGGATCAAAGCTTGTTGCCTCTAGTGATTTTTTTAAATTCGTGTCCAGCCTCGCTCATCTGTTCCTTCATATGTCAATTCAACTACATGGGGGGGAGGTGGATGTTTGTTTGTTTATGTGTATTGCATGGGGTAGATTTGTGTGAATGGGGTAGATTTTGATTTGTGTGGCCTCATGCAACTGTTGAGCTTCCTCCAACTCCTGGATCAAAGCCTGCTGCCTCTGGTCAGCTTCGCTCATCTGTTCCTTCATATGTCCATTCAACTACAAGGGGGAGAGGCGGCTGTGTGTGTGTGTGGTATATTTGGATTTGTTTGACCTCATGCAACCGTTGAGCTTCCCCCAACTCCTGGATCAATGCTTGTTGCCTCTGGTCAGCTTCCCTCATCTGTTCCTTCAAATGTCCATTCAACTACAAGGGGGATAAGGTGGATGTTTGTTTGTTCGTGTGTATTGCATGGGGTAGATTTGTGTGTATGGGTGTATGGGTACATTTTGGTATGGTAAATAAGGTATATATATTTTGGTATGGTATATATGGGTAGTTTGCAGTCGATCTCTCCCTTCCTCCATCCACCGTCCCATCACACCTAACTGGTCAAGTCTCCCCCCCCCCCCCCCCCCCCCCTCCCAACCCCACACTGACGAACAAACTCCCACCAGTCTTGCCAATCTAAGGGAATCACCCAATGACCTGCCAACCCATCCCATCTGACTGGTCAAGTCCCCCCCCCCCCCCCCCCCCCTAACCCCCTTCGGCCCCCTAACCCATCACAGATATCAGATCAACCGAACTCAATGCAGCCCCCCCCCCCCCCCCCCCCCCCCCCCAACCCCACACCAACAAACTAACACGAAACAGCCCTGCCAATCTAAGGGAATCACCCAATGACCTGCCAACCCATCCCATCTAACTGGTCAAGTCCCCCCCCCCCCACACACACCCACACACCCACCCACACACACACCATGAGCCCTGCCTTCCCACCCAACCAGCACCAACCCACCCCACGTACCCTGTCAAGCATACAGTGCCCCCTGAAGGTGATACCCCCCCCCCCCCCCCCCCCCCCCCCACACACACACACACACCATGAGCCCTGCCAACCCAACCAAGCAGCACCGACCCATCCCACACACTTGGTCAAGCATACGGTGCCCCCTGGAGGTGATACCCCCCCCCCCCCCCCCCCCCCCCAACCACACACACACACACACCATGAGCCCTGCCAACCCAACCAAGCAGCACCGACCCATCCCACACACTTGGTCAAGCATACGGTGCCCCCTGGAGGTGATACCCCCACCCCACCCACCCACACCACTAGCCCTGGAAACCCAACCAACCAACCAAGCAGCACCAACCCATAACCCACTCACACCACTAGCCCTGCAAACCCAACCAACCAACCAACCAAGCAGCACCAACCCATAACCCACCCACCCACACCCACACCACTAGCCCTGCAAACCCAACCAACCAAGCAGCACCAACCCATAACCCACCCACCCACAATACTAGCCCTGCAAACCCAACCAACCAACCAACCAAGCAGCACCAACCCATAACCCACCCACCCACACCCACACCACTAGCCCTGCAAACCCAACCACCAACCAACCAACCAAGCAGCACCAACCCATAACCCACCCACCCACACCCACACCACTAGCCCTGCAAACCCAACCAACCAACCAACCAAGCAGCACCAACCCATAACCCACCCACCCACACCCACACCACTAGCCCTGCAAACCCAACCAACCAACCAAGCAGCACCAACCCATA
The DNA here is from genome assembly GCA_013435795.1 of Chlamydomonas sp. ICE-L. Lineage (NCBI taxonomy): Eukaryota > Viridiplantae > Chlorophyta > Chlorophyceae > Chlamydomonadales > Chlamydomonadaceae > Chlamydomonas > Chlamydomonas sp. ICE-L. The sequence continues at coordinate 6,456,531 of JACBWV010000839.1, forward strand.
ACCCACCCACACACACCCACACCACTAGCCCTGCAAACCCAACCAACCAACCAAGCAGTACCAACCCATCCCACGTACCTGGTCAAGCATGCGGTGTCCCCTAAAAGTGATGGCCTCACAGTTTTGCTTGGCATGGATCATCTCAGTATAGATGTGGCGCATGTGAGACGATGCATGCTCTGGCATCATCTTAATCAGCTCTAGGGTCTCTCTCTCTTTCTGCGAGTAGAGTGGGGTGTAAGGTGTGGGTGCCAAGGAGTGTGTGTGTGTGCGGGGGGGGGGGGGGGGGGGGGGGGGGGGGGCTGTGGTCGCTGTGATCTTCTCAGAACAGGTGTGGTGCATGTGAGACAAGGTCTGCTCCAGCATCATCTTTATCAGCTCTAGGGTCTCTCTCTTGTTGTGCAAGCGGCATTGGGTGCAAGGCAGTGGGTGATTGAGTCAATGCTGTGGTCATCTTCAAGCACATGTGGTGCATGAAGGGAGGTGGGGTGGGTGGGTGGGTGCTGTGGTTGCCGTGATCAGATCAGAACAGGTGTGGTGCATGTGAGACGAGGCATGCTCTGGCATCATCGTTATCAGCTATGGGAGCTCTCTCTCGTTGTGCAAGCGGCGTTGGGTGCAAGGCGGTGGGTGTTTGAGTCAATGCTGTGGTCATCTTCAAACAGACGTGGCGCATGTGGGGAGATGGGGTGGGGGGATGGTGCTGTGGTCGCCGTGACCATCTCAGAACAGGTGTGGTGCACGTGAGAGGAGGCATGCTCCAGCATCACCGTTATCAGCTCCAGGGTCTCTCTCTCGTTGTGCAAGCGGCGTTGGGTGCAAGGCGTTGGGTGGTTGAGTCTATGCTGTGGTTATCTCAGTATATATGTGGTGCTTAGACCCTTTCAGTGATATACAATGGTCTAGTGGTAGGCCAGATTGCTTGAGGATGAAGAGTCGGGGGTTCGAATCCCCCTTCAGTCGCTCATGACGTTGCAGGTCGTTGTCAAACGCGATGGTAGCTTGTCCAGTTGAGGTAGGAGACCGCTCCCCACCCGCGTACGACGGGCTCCCTCAACACCACGCCCCACCAGGCGTTATCATTACCTTTTATGCTTGTGATAAGAGGCATGCTCCGGCATCATCTTAACTAGCTCTAGGGTCTATCTCTCTTTGTGCAAATGGGGTGGGGTGAAAGGCATGGGTGTCAAGGAGTGTGTGTATGTGTGGTTGTGGGTGTGTGGGTGGGGGGCGCTGTGGTCGCTGTGATTATCTCAGAACAGATGTGGCGCATGTGAGACAAGCCATGCTCCAGCATTATCTTAATCAGCTCTAGGCTCTCTCTCTCTCTTTCTCTTTCTGTGAGTGGAGTAGGGAGTGGGGAGCGAGGCGTGAGTGCCAAGGAGTGTGTGCGTGTGGGGAGGAGGAGGGGGGGGGGGGGGGGGGGGGTCGCTACGATTATCACAGATAAGATGTGGTGCATGTGAGACAAGCCATGGTGCAGCAGCATCTTAATCAGCTCTAGGGTCTCTCTCTCTCTCTCTCTCTCTCTCTCTCTCTCTCTCTCTCTCTCTCTCTTTCTGTGAGTGGAGTGGGGAGCTAGGCGTGGGTGCTAAGCAGAGTGTGGGGGGTGGGGGGTGGTGCTGTGGACACTGTAATCATCTTTCTGCGACTAGGGTAAGGTGAAAGGAGGTGAAATGAACGCAATAGGTAAATCCATAATTTGTCTTGATAAACATTTTAAAATAAATACGGATAAATAGATAAATAAAATTGTAATTGATAAATCAGAATAAATGTAAGAATACAAGAGATTACAACCGATGGTTGACTTTGCTGGAGAAGTCGTTGCTGGAAAAGTCGTGAGTTACTGGAATACAAGAGACAAGTTCTATGCAGCGTCGCCTGTGACACTGAAAAATGGCGGAGAGTGATTGCGAGGGAGCGACAGGTGGCAACGGAAGCGAGTTAGTTACGAGACGGTTGGCTGGCGTGTTAGGCTTCATCGCGGTCGGATGGATGGATAGTTGGTCGGTTGAACGGAGAAATGGGTAACCCTGGGGGCTACCGCCCCCCAGAAGAGGGGGATCCGCCAATTACAACCGATGGTTGACTTTGCTGGAGAAGAAAACGTCCACGGCAGGGACGAATGTTTTATAGCAATTCAGGGGATGAACTGGACAAACCGTTTCCGCGAGAACTCGTACTTCGTACTTCGTCAAATTTTTTTGGCCTGGAAATCCGAGAATTCTCGACAATTTGGCCTGGAATTCTCGACAATTCTTGACAAAGTAGGGAACGTTTGTCCAGTTCATCCCCTGATTGCTATAATAAATGAATGAATAAAAGCGAGAGATAGAAAAGTGTAATAAATAGATTAATAAATACAATTTGATGGATAAATGAATAAATGCAAGATATCACACCTGAGGGTCGACTTTGCTGTAGAAGTAAAAGTGCTCAGGGGGGGCCTCCGGGGTGGTGCTTCGTTCCCTTAGCATCCTCTCTGTGCTCAGATCATCGTCATCGTCACTGCTCAACGCAGCCCCTCCCCCATCGCTGCCAGAGCCGCTGCCACGCCAGCCGCAGCCAACATTGCCACCCAGGTGGTGTTGGGGGGAGAGGGGCGGGTTGATGGCGGAGAAGTTGAGTTTGGGGACGAGGGAGAAGGCGGGGGCGGACTGTTGTGTGAGGGCTAACCTGTGAGGGGGAAAGAGGGGGGAAGAGGGGGGGGGGGGGGGGGGGGGGGGGGACTGCGAATTAGAGGCTGGGGGTGAGGGAGGAGGCGGAGGCAGACTGTTGTGTTAGCGCCAACCTGTGTGTGCGGGGTGGGGTGAAGGAGGAGAAGTTGAGTTTAGGGGCTAGGGGGAAGGCAGGTGCGGACTGTTGTGTTAGTTGGGCTAACCTGAGGGGGGGAAAGAGGGGAGGAGGAGAATGGTGAAGGCCATGCATGGAGCTTAACAACATCCAAATTATTATTTGGGGGCGAGGGAGAAGACGGGGGCGTACTGGTTGTGCTTGGGCCAGCCTGTGTGTACGTGTGTGTTTTGTGTTACCCCCCCCCCCCCCCCCCCCCCCCCCCCCCCCCCCCCCCTTTCCCCGACCCTCCCCTCTCCTACCCCATCCAACCCCTCAACCTCCCCACCGCCCAAGACATAGATTGTCTGTTTATACAGGATGTCATTATAAATGAAACTGAAACCAGTGATAACCGCTGGGGCCATGTAGACAAGCTCATGATCTGGGAGTAAGCAAGTGACAGGCTGTAACCAGGGATTTGTTTGAAAATCTGTTTGAAAAAAGTGGGTTTCCTAGCTGTATGGTTTTAGACCTCCTCCAGGGACACAGTTTTATAGCTTTTTATCATTTATAGTATTGGGGGGGCATTTAGAGTATTTCTATTTTCTTCCTTGCAGCAGTAATTTGGCCCAAAACGGGGTCAAAACTAGCAATCGCTTTATATAGCAGAAACAATCCCTGGCTGTAATTTATGCCATCTGGGAAGAAATAATTACCTCTATGGGCCCACCCCACCCATTGAAGTGTGGGTGAAGTATGTGTGAGATCCGTGCTAATTATAAAAAGTGCCCAAGAAGAAGGTTTTATGAATTTTGATGCTTAGGTGTTTTTGTAACAGCTTGTTAGCAATACCATCTGGGTGGAAAACAAGTGACTGGCTGTAACCAATACCATTTGGGAGGAAGAAATTACCTCTATGGGCCCACCCCACCCATGGAGGTGTGGGTGAGGTGTGGGTGAGATACGTGCTACCGTAATTATATAAAGTGCCCAAGAAGGAGGTTTCATGGATTTTGATGCTTAGATGTTTTTGTAACAGGCTGTAACCATTACCATCTGGGTGGAAGAAATTACCTATATGGACCCGCCCCACCCATGGAGGTGTGAATGGGGTGTGGGTGAGATCCGTGCTGACTATATAAAGTGCCCAAGAAGAAGGTTTCATGGAATTTGATGCTTAGATGTTTTTGTAACAGGCTGTGACCAATACCAGGGTTTAGGGTTAGGGTTTAGGGTGGGGGAAGAAAATCTGGGTTGAAATCATGATGTAGGGCTGGGGGAAGTCTGCTAATTAGGGTATGTATTTACCAGGGTACTTGACCAAATTGGCCAGCGCTTTAGCGCACTTGAAAGAAAAAAACTGCTTTGCTTTGTAGTGCAACAAGTTCGATGCAGCGTCGCCTGCGACGCTAAAAAATGGCGGAGAGTGATCGCGAGGGAGCGACAGGTGGCAACGGAAGCGAGTTAGTTACGAGGCTGTTGGCTGACGTGTCGGGCTTCATCGCGGTCAGACGGATGGATGGATGGATGGACGAACGGACAAATGGGTAACACTGGGGGCTCCCGCCCCCCAGAAGGGGGGGTCCGCCAAAAAGCACAATGCTTGCTGCGCCCATAGGGGGTTGTAAAAAACCGCGCGACTCGGTAAAAAACCGCGCGAAACGCGCAGCGCGCCAACACGCCAAAGCGCGCGCTTGGAAGTACCCTGGTGTTAACTACACAGGCTAGCACCTACTTTTTGGTTGGCTCAAGGGCCACTGCTGGGGCCGGGCTGTTGGCGGTGTCAACACTCATGCACAGCAAATCCCTGCAAGCACATGCATGTGTGTAAGGTTAGGACTAGGACTAGGGGGACATGTGTTTAAGTGTTTGTGCATGTGTGCTTGTGTGGGTTTGTGTGTGGTGGGCAACGACCCGGGGCAGGGCTGTTGGCTGTGTCCACACTCATGCACAGCAAATCCCTACTAGCACATGCATGCTTGTGAGGTTAGGACTAGGGGGGCACTGCTGGGGCATGTCTTTGTGTGTGATTGTGTGTATTTTTGTGCTTGTGCATGTGTGTGCGTGTGCATGATTGTGTGTGTGTGTGTGGTGGGCAAGGAGCTGGGGCAGGGCCGTTGGCTGTGCCCACACTCATGCACAGCAAATCCCTGCAAGCACATGCATGCTTGTGAGGTTAGGTCAGGGGGGATACTGCTTGGGCATGTGTGTGCGTGTGCTAGTGTGTGTGCGTGTGTGTGTGCTTGTGTGTGTTTTCATGTTTGGGCATGTGCGTGTTTGTGTGCGTGTTTGTGTGTGTGTGTGTGCTTGTGTGCTTGTGTGTGGTGGGCGACGACCTGGGGCAGGGCTGTTGACTGTGTCCACACTCATGTTCAGCTAATCCCTGCTAGCACATGCATGCTTGTGAGGTTAGGACTAGGGGGGCATGTGTTTGTGTGTGCTTGTGTGTGTGCTTGTGTTCGTTTGTGCGTGTGCATTTTTGTGCTTGTGTGTGGTGGGCGACGTATGATATCATATTGCCTATCCCTAGCTATATATAGCGATCGCTAGTTTTATCCTGAATTGGAGATTGCTTGTGAGGTTAGGTCTGGGGGATACTGCTTGGGCATGTGTTTGTGTGTGTGTGGTGGGCAAGGACCTGGGGCAGGGCTGTGTCTGCACTCCAGGGATATTTTTACCGCTATATATAGCGATCGCTAGTTTCGATCCCGTTTTGGAGAAATCATCGCTATAAAAAAGTAAAAAAAAAAAGTTTTTCGTGCCCCCAAATTGCCCCCAATGACCCCAAAAAGCACTACAACGCTGTACCTGGAGGAGGCCTAAAACCATTAAGCTAGAAAAAACCTACTTTCAGATAAAGGGTTCCCAGGGTCACACCCCCAAAAAACGGTTTCTTTTTAGTTGGTCTTTTTGTACTTTGTACCTCGATCTACTATGCTTATATGTTGGCCAAACATGATTTCCTTAGTGCCACATGTCATAGAATTTCAAGAGGAATCCGAATATGCAATCAAAAGTGAACCTTTTTTTTGACTACAACGGTCGAACGGTTGGCCGCAAATCCCGGAGCACAATCCCTTAAAACCCCAAAATCCCAAAACTTCGTTTTTCGATTTCGTCTTTTTTCGGGTACTTGAAAAAAAAACTGTTGGCTTGTGTCCACACTCATGCACCGAAAAGCCCTGATGGCACAGGTATGATAACGCTCATTACATTTCAAGGGCATGGTATTAAGGGAGCCCTGTCGTATGGGGGTAGAGAACGGGCCGCTACTCCGCCTGTGCGACCATGACGGTTGACAGCGACTGCGAACACTAAAGCGCACGTGTAGGGATTTGAACCCCGCACCTTCGTGTTTCAACGTGCTCTACCATTGAGCCAGTCGTCGAAACGGGATATCAGGGGTTGATAAGATACACTCGATGATATCGCCGTTCAGAACCGAATGGCTCAGTGGCAGAGCAAAGGTGAAAAAATCGAGGCAGGTGCGGGGTTCGAACCCCCTTGAGTGCGCTTGGGCCTGTCCGGAGGGTTGCCGACCGGCACGGAAACTGGTATCTAGATGCGATGTCGGCTCGAGCATCGTATACTTTCGATCCGGTTCCCTTAATCCCACTGGGCACGTCCTTAGAGGTCATTGCGACAATTCTTGGATGTTTCAATTTTCAATTTTACACTCGATGATCTGATCCCCGGCAGGCCGTTTGTCTGGTGATCATTTGTCTGGCGATCATTAGAGTTAGATAAGAGACTGTTGGCTAACGTGTCAGGCTTTGTCTCGGTCAGTCGGTCGGTCGGTCGGTCGGGCAAATGGGTAACCCTGGGGGTTCCCGCCCCCTTGAAGAGGGGGCTCCGCCAAAAAAGAAACGGAGTTGATTCATCTTGTCTTGAGGGATTGATTAGCTACACTCGATGATCTGATCCCCGGCGAGCCGTTTGTCTGGCGAATTAGAAATTGCCCATTTATAAACAGCCTCGTGCTGAGATGAAAGACAGCATGTCTACTGTTGAGCGGTAATAAACAGATTTGCCAAGGCGGTTTTGCAGGGAACGGCAATATGATATCACATTATATCATGTCATCATATGATGCCGGCAGCCTGACTAGACTAAAGTTACCATTTATGAACAGCCACGTGTTGAGATGAAAGACAGCATGTCTACTGCTGAAAAGGAGATTGCCTACTGTGGTCAAGGACAACAGATTCAGCAAGGCGCTTTTGCAGGGAACGGCAATACGATATCATATGATATCATATGATGCCGGCAGTCTGACTAGACTAAAGTTACCATTTATGAACAGCCACGTGTTGAGATGAAAGACAGCATGTCTACTGCTGAAAAGGAGATTGCCTACTGTGGTCAAGGACAACAGATTCAGCAAGGCGCTTTTGCAGGGAACGTCAATACAATATCATATGATATCATATGATGCCGGCAGTCTGACTAGACTGAAGTTACCATTTATGAACAGCCACGTGTTGAGATGAAAGACAGCATGTCTACTGCTGAAAAGGAGATTGCCTACTGTGGTCAAGGACAACAGATTCAGCAAGGCGCTTTTGCAGGGAACGGCAATACGATATCATATGATATCATATGATGCCGGCAGTCTGACTAGACTGAAGTTACCATTTATGAACAGCCACGTGTTGAGATGAAAGACAGCATGTCTACTGCTGAAAAGGAGATTGCCAACTGTCAGGGCTTATGTTTCCAAATTTGAAACTGGTTTTTTTCTAGCTGTCTGGTTTGAGGCCTCCTCCAGGGACAGCGTTTTGGTGCTTTATGTAGTTTTTAAAGCTTTTAGGGCCATTCAGGGCAGAAAGAAAACTTTTTTTCTTTCTTTTTGAAAGCGATATTTTTGCCAAAACGGGGTCAAAACTAGCGATCGCTAAACATAGCGGTAAAAAAAGCCCTGCTTACTGTGGTAAAGGACAACAGATCCACCAAGGCGCTTTTGCAGGGAACAGCAATATGATATCATATCATGCCGGCAGTCTGACTAGACTAAAGGAACCTACGGGATGTGAATATGCTACCACTGGCACTAGCACATCACGCACGCACACACACACACACACCACCACCACACAAACACTTGCGCCCTGCTAATGCGTACGCAGGTGTGCTATCCTCCTTGATGAGATGGGACAAGGATCAGGAAGAGGCGAACACACACACACACACAAACACACACACAACACACACAACATACACAAACACACTACACACACAACATACACACACAGTAATGATTAGCACTAGCACTGGAGGGGGGATGCTAGTACCCACAAAGCCATTACTCACAAGCCAGATCTCCTATACCCTGAACCCTATAACCTAAACCCGAGGACATCTGCCTTGTGGGTACTGACTTTGTGGGTACTGACTTTGTGGGTACTGACTTTGTGGGTACTGGCTTTGTGGGTACTGACTTTGTGGGTACTGACTTTGTGGGTACTGACTTTGTGGGTACTGACTTTGTGGGTACTGACTTTGTGGGTACTGACTTTGTGAGTACTGACTTTGTGGGTACTGACTTTGTGGGTACTGACTTTGTGGGTACTAGCTTCTCCCCACCACTAGCACTAGCACATGTTGGTGACACACGGGGTTGTGAGATTAGGACTTATGACTAGGCCGGATCCGTGTGCGTGTGATTGTGGGTGTGTCTGTGTGTTGGTGATTATGCTAGCACATGTTTTTGACGCACACGGTTGTAAGATTAGGACTTTGCGTGATCCGTGTGCGTGTGATTGTGGGTGTGTCTGTGTGTTAGTGATTATGCTAGCACATGTTGGTGACGCACACGGTTGTAAGATGAGGACTGAAGGCCAAATCCGTGTGTGTGTGATTGTGTATGTGTCAGTGTGTCAGTGTGTCAGTGATTATGCTAGCACGTGTTGGTGACGCACATGGTTGTGAGATCAGGACTTATGACTAGGGCAAATCTGTGTGCGTGTGCGTGTGGGTGTGGGTGTGTGTGTGTGTTAGTGATTATGCTAGCACGTGTTGGTGACGCACATGGTTGTGAGATCAGGACTTATGACTAGGGCAAATCCGTGTGCGTGTGGGTGTGGGTGTGTCTGTGTGTTAGTGATTATGCTAGCACATGTTTTTGACGCACACGGTTGTAAGATTATGACTTTGCGTGATCCGTGTGCGTGTGGGTGTGCGTGTGTCTGTGTGTTAGTGATTATGCTAGCACATGTTGGTGACGCACAGGGTTGTGAGATGAGGACTGAAGGCCAAATCCGTGTGTGTGTGATTGTGTATGTGTGGGTGTGTCTGTGTGTTAGTGATTATGCTAGCACATGTTTTTGACGCACACGGTTGTAAGATTATGACTTTGCGTGATCCGTGCGCGTGTGGGTGTGCGTGTGTCTGTGTGTTAGTGATTATGCTAGCACATGTTGGTGACGCACAGGGTTGTGAGATGAGGACTGAAGGCCAAATCCGTGTGTGTGTGATTGTGTATGTGTCAGTGTGTCTGTGTGTTAGTGATTATGCTAGCACATGTTTTTGACGCACACGGTTGTAAGATTAGGACTTTGCGTGATCCGTGTGCGTGTGGGTGTGGGTGTGTCTGTGTGTTAGTGATTATGCTAGCACCTGTTGGTAATGCACACGGTTGTAAGATGAGGACTGTGTGTGATCCGTGTGCGTGTGATTGTGGGTGTGCGTGTGTCTGTGTGTTTGTGATTATGCTAGCACCTGTTTGTGACGCACACGGTCGTGAGATTAGGACTTCAGGGCAAATCCGTGATTGTGAAAGTAGACATGTGAAACCAGCCTGGCTGGTATGACACACCTTGGTTTAATTTTCCCCAAGTTGAGTGGGGGCGGGGTCTTGGCCTTAGCCCCCCCCTCAGGTACAATCTTGGAAACAGAGCGATATTAACCCTAAACCCTACAAATTATATATGTTTAACCAGCTAGGTTGGTGTGCCGCACCTTGGTTTAATTTTCCCCAAGTTGAGTGGGGGCGGGGTCTTGGCCTAAGCCCCCCCCCTCAGGTACAATCTTGAAAACAGAGCGATATTGACCCCAAACCCTACAAATTAGACATGTGAACCCAGGTAGGACGGTGTGACGCACCTTGGTTTAGTTTTCCCAAAGTTGAGTGGGGGCGGGGTCTTGGCCTTAGCCCCCCCCTCAGGTAAGTTGAGGGGGGGCGGGGTCTTGGGCTTAGCCCCCCACCCCCACACCCCCTCAGGTACAATCTTAGAAACAGAGCGATATTAAATCCTAATCCCTACAAATTAGACATGTGAACCCAGCTAGGCTGGAATGACGCACCTTGGTTTACTTTTTCCCAAGTTGAGTGGGGGCGGGGTCTTGACCTTAGCCCCCTCAGGTATGGCTGCCAAGATGCTCGAGGATGCAGACCCTGCCCTTGTGTTGGACCCCTGCAACGAGTACTGCCGTACTGCCTTGGAAGCTGCTGCTGCAGCAGGCGATACGCCGGCGGTACGACTCCCCTGGCTGGAGTTTTTGGTTTTGGAGGCAACTGGAGAAGCGGAGAGCAATTCTCTTTTGGGGATGGGGGCAGGCCCGGAGGTGCGAAGCTGCCTAGCAGCTGCTGGTGAGGAGCTAGCGCCAGCGCCAGGTGGCAGGGAGGATGTGCCTCGCAGGTTATCCATGTTTGCTGACCTGTCGAGTGCAAAGTTCCAAGATAAGGCCAACAAAAGCACCTCAACAGGGAATGTTTTCCCCGCTATATATGGCGGTCGCTACTCTGACCCCGTTTTGGCCCAAATTGCCGCTATAAATTAATAAAAAAATAAAAATAAACTTTCAGATTTGAAAAAATAAAACTGCATCATACAGCGACTTATAACTGAAGCTGCCAAAATCAGCGTTTCGAGGAAAGATGTCAAAATGGCCGAGTTTACTTGTATTATTTATTTCTACATCATAGTCATTATTGTTTGCATCCCTCCCCTTTCCGCTCTCCTTTCCGCCTCTAGTTAGTTTCCTTTTTTGGACTTGACCTAGTTTGTTTTCAGGTTTGTGGGGGTGCCTTCAAAACCCTGGTGCTTCCGTGTTATAAAATTTGATGGTCGGCAGGCTGTGCTGCTGTCCAGTCTCGGAAGTGATTTGCCGAGTTTATGTAACGAATCCTCTCTCTCAATAATGCCTATGATTTTAAATGCCCAATTTGTAGGGAGCGGCAGGATGGGGGGTAGCTGGGTAAACAAACCAGGTCAAGTCCAAAAAGTTCTCTCCCCACGCCTAAAAAATCTGAGGGAAGCTGCCCCCCCCTCCCCCCCCACCCACCCCTTCAATATAAATGCTAATTTTTAGAAAAACTTAGATATGGATTCTTGGGGTTTACAATATGGCGCACATAATGGCATCCTCGGAATTTCCACATAGGGATTGTGTGATAGTCAAAACTCAGTTCTGCACCCCCTTTGGGTTGCCCAAGTACTGTAGACACCCTTAACCTTTGCAGTGGGCGGCCAGAAACTAAAGTTTCCATTATACCAAAACGGTACAAACAAAACAGTAGCAGGACAGTTTTCTCAGCATGGTTCAACTACACTTCCCCATGGGCCCCACCCAACTCTGCCCCGATGTTTAATGGGCCTTGGCCAGAGGCCACTCCAGGTTTCGTCCAAATCAGGCGAATGATGGCAGCATGAAGGCTCAATAAAGGCACTTCAATAAACACACAAAATTTGTAACCAAGGACCTTATCACATCAGCATCAGCATCAGGCAAACCGAAACGAAGAGAAAGCAACCGCGTAGAACGTTGTAGAATGGCAGCGTTTCGGTGTTGTCGCAAGGGTGGTGGGTCGGGGCGGGGTGGGTGGGGTGGGGGGGCTGGGGGGGCGAGGCGGGGGTGGGGGGGTGGGGTGGGTCGTTGAGGGGGAAGAGGGGGGGGGGGGACACCCATACCCCCACCCACCCACCCACACCTGGGTCTTAAATGGTGCCAATGAACTACCATTGTGATTCACACAGCCATTTACCCTCTCATACTCTGGGTTTGGGTTTGGGTTTGGGGGGTAATACTTATTGCACCTGGTCCAAAGTGGTGCCAATAGACTACCCTTTCCAAGGCCTACTCAGAAGTGGTCTCAGTATGACATTTGGAGGTCTGAGTGAAGAGTTAGCAAAAAGGTAGCAAAAAACAAAATGAGGGCTCAGACCCCCCCCCCCCCCCCCCCCCCCCCCATCCCCTGCTCAAAATGACCTGACAAGTGACTTTTAATATCGTCTTAATACATGCCAATACAGCCCCATTGTCAGAAAAAATTGATCGGCGTGACTGACAAAATTGAGGCCAAGGCTACTCCTGCAAAAAGATCAAAAAAGCTATAAAACCTACTTTCAGATTGGAAAAGAATCACTGCACAATCCGGCAAATTCTGACAGTCAGTGTTTCGAGAAATATGTCAAAATGGCCGAGTCTGCTTTTCTTATTCAATTCTACGTCATAGTCATCATTGTTTCTATTTAAATGTCTTAATTTGTCATTTATTCATGTTTATTATGTAGAATCCGAGGGGGGGGCAAGGAAAAAGATTTCGTACCGCATGTTCGATATGGATAGAGAACCGCGAGCAATAGTCGATACAAAAAAATCATGTCGATACACCCACGGGCGGCCGAGATACGAGGGGGGGGGGGGGGGGGGGGGGGGGGAGGGGTGGTCCGACCGTTTTCCCAATTTTATTTGTACCTCGTATAACTTTCTTGCCAGTGCGAATTTTCGAGCGTGAGGTACACTAATGAGCACGTCTCGACGAGAGGAGTGCGAATCTGCATTCGTTAGTAAGTTACACGCAGGGTGTAATAGGTGGATCTCCTGGAAGGTACATCCAGGCTGGACGCCAGGCTGGACGTCACACAGACCTTCGCGCCCAGCTTCGCACGAGCGGCAGTTGGCGGCGAAAAAGGCGCGCGCGCAACGCTTTTGGATGCGCGTTCTGAACTCTGGTCCCCTACGAGGTTCCTAAAGCAGTGGACCCCCCCCCCCCACACACACACACACCCACACACACACACCCACACACACCCACACACACACACGCACACACACACCCCAGACACACACACACCACCACCCGAGCAGACCATCAGGCTCCAGAATACAAGTTGAGTCGATTAAGCCATGATAATGATGATAATAAAGTTAGATACGGTAGACAGATAAATATCGCCTTCAGTCCTTTACATACCTTAGTGATCTCCTCCAAGGGTGCGGACGACTGCGGAGCGCTCAAGAAAGTTTTTAAAATACTGAAATCTAAATAACTTTGTCCAAACTTGATATTTGTATCTTTTGGTTGTATGGTTGGAAAGGCCTTGACGAGATGATGCTCATGGACCCCCCTTTCACTATGTTATACTGTCTGGGTGTTCAGATATGAGGTCTCAAAGGGGGGGAGGGAGGGAGGGAGGGGGGGGGGGGGGGGGGGGGGGGGGGGGGGGGGGGGGGGGGGGGGGGGCGTCCACAGGGGTCAATATAACAACTTCCGAACATGCGGTCTGCCAACTTTATTCTTGCCCCCCCCTCGGTAGAATCGTTATAACATTTTAAATTGCGAATTAAATAATCTTAAATTAATGTTATGCAGAAATGTGGTCAAATTGTGTTTCATGAATTTAAATGAAATGCTTGTTTTGCACGAAAAAAGAAATGAAACATTTTTTTCTACTGGTATTCCTTTATAAATCATGCACTTCATCAACAGACTTGCACACACCATTATTTCTGACCACACAGAAATGTGCAAGAAAAAAGAAACGAACTAATTGTTCATACCGGTATTCGTTTCTTAATCACGCACTTCCTCAACAGACTTACACACACCATTATTTCTGACCTCAAAGAAATGGGCAACAACAAAAAAATCGCCAATAATGTGCATGAAAAGAGAAATGAAACATTTTTTTGTAACAGTATGTGCTCATAAGTTGAGCACTTCCTCAACAGACTTGCTCACGCCATTATTTCTGACCCTACAGAAATGTGGCCAATAATGTGCACGAAAAAATAAATGAAATGATTGTGTGTACTGGTATTTATTTATAAACCATGCACTTCCTCAACAGACTTGCACACACCATTATTTCTGACCTCAAAGAAATGTGCGTGAAAAAGAAATAAAAACAATCGCCAATAATGTACACAAAAAATAAATTAACCAGTTGTGTGTACCGGTATTTGACTATAAATCACGCACTTCCTCAAAATACATGCAAACGTCATTATTTATAAACACACAGAAATATGGTCAATATTGAGCAAGAAAAAATATGAATCATTGTTTGCATTATGATTATTATTATTATCATTATTATTATTATTATTATTATTATTATTATTACTACTACTATTATTATTATTATTATTATTGTTGTTGTTTTTATATTTTATTCTCATTGAAATTGTTTGTATTTTTATTATCATAGTTGATTGCATTATAGTTATTATTATTATACATTCAGTGCTAGGTCACTCACTTTCTCATTACACTTGCTCACGTCATAAGTTCTGACCACACGTAAATGCGATCAATATTGTGAACGACAAAAAAAAGAAAAAAAGATAACGCCTGGAGGGGCGTGGTGTTAAGGGGACCCTCCCGTACGCCGCAGCTGGGGAAAGTCACCATGGCAGACATAGTAAGTGTCCCCCCCCAGGCGGGAGGGACTCCTTCATGCGACGTGTGGCAAGAATGCTGGTACAGGAGGCGATCAATATTGTGAACGACAAGTTATAAGAGAATGTCACAAGCGACACGGGAAAACGCTTTAGCAGTCAATGGCAGGGAGTTTCGAAAGTAGTGGAGAAAGTAGCTACTCTTAGCCGAATAGAGCTACAAACATTGAACAACTTTTGCGAAGGATCTTGACAATAATAATATTATTATTATTATTGTATATAATTATTGCTAGGTCACTCACTTCCTCATTAGACTTGCTCGCGTCTCGCGCAGAACTGGATTTGCTCCACCCTTCCTGAGCACTGGTGATTTACCTAGGATGGGGATTATAGCAGCGATGGTGTGTGGGGGTGAGCAGTGGTGGGTGGGGGTGAGCAGCAGTGGGTTGGTGGGTTGGTGGGTGTGTGGGTGGGTGGGGATGAGCAGTGGTGGGTGGGGATGAAGCAGCAGTGGGTTGGTGGGTGGGTGGGTGGGTGGGTGGGGATGAGCAGTGGTGGGTGGGGATGAGCAGCAGTGGGTTGGTGGGTGGGTGGGTGGGGATGACCAGTGGTGGTTGAATGGAGATTTTATCTAGGATGGGGATTATAGCAGCGGTGGTGGGTGGGGGTGAGCAGTGGTGGGTGGGGATGAGCAGCAGTGGGTTGGTGGTTGGTGGGTTGGTGGGTTGGTGGGTGGGTGGTGGGTGGGAATGAGCAGTTGGTGGGTTGGTGGGGGAGATGAGAGTGGCAGGTGAATGGAGATTTGCAAGGGTGGAGATAAATGCGCAGTGGGGGTGGGGAGGTGGGGAGAGCATGGTGGGTGGGACTGGCGATTCACATAGGGTTGGGGGGGAGACAATAGCAGCAGCAGTGGTGGGTGGGTGGGGATAGCAGTGGTGGGTGACTGGGATGCACCTAGGATGAGATCAATAGCAGTAGTCAGTAGTGGTGGGTGGGGGGGCGGGGTGCGTAGGTGGGGTATGGGAAGCAGCGGTGGGTGACTAGCGATTTACCTATTTTTGTCCCTTGAGGTATTGGTGGTGATGTGTGGGGTGTTGGGAGGTGGGCTGGGCGAGGCAAGGGAACTGCCCCCTGATTACTTCCCCCCAGCTTGAGCCCTTCACTATAGTTGGGGAGGCATCGGCCCTGGTTCCATGCCCCCCGGCACTTGAGCCCCCACATTTCGAAGCTGTGGGGGTAGTTCCACCACTTAAGGGCATCCCCGGGGGCCCCCCGCCCCGTGGCCCACCAGCACCGGGATTTGGGGGCAGGGAGGCATGGCGTGGGTGTCTGGTTTGCCATGCCCATCAGAATTGGCCCCACATTGTTGATGCCGTGGGGGTCGTAACCGACACGCTAAGGGGCATCCCAGGGGGGGGCCCGCCCTGCTGCACACCACTACCACCGGGCTTGGGGGAGGCATCAGCCCTGGTCCCATGGACTCCACTGGTAGAGGCCTTGTGGGGGTTGCTGTTTTTGTCCCTGCCCCCCGGGCCACTGCCCGTTGGCCTGGGAGGAGGGGGGCCGCTGACCTTTGCTGGTGTGACGCCCTCCTCTTTTGAGAGATGAGTGGTGGCAGGGGAGGAGGAGGGAAAGCCGACGATGTTTCGGGTGGGCCGGCGACTGGCACCTGCCCCAGCCGCAGCGGGGGAGGGGGGCCTAGGTCGCAGCGTTGGGCTAGCAGTTGTCATAGGGGGGCCAGTCGTTGCTGATGCTGGCAGCGTTGACTTAGCAGAGGCGCTGCTGGCATGTTGCTGAGCTGGCGTTGCCAGCTCAGCCACCCTGGGAACCAGGCTGGCTGAGGCGGGACGTCCGGGGGAGCTGCTAATCCTTCTCTGAGGGATACCACTACTACCTGTGTTGGCTGCACCACCACCACCACCACGAGCTGGAGAGATGCTTACCCGGGGCTTATACGGGTCCTTGGAAATGGACTGTCGTGTGGTGGGGCTGCTCTGCCGACGGGGGGGCTGCGTCCCAGTGAGGGCAGTCCTAGCTGGCGAGGTCCCACAAGCTGGGTTCACACCTTTGAAAGCGGACAGGGGACGAGAGTGCGCATTTGCATCATCCAAGATGGAGCCAGGTGGCGTGGCCCCCCCCACTCCCGGAGCGAGCTTCACCGAGCCCCGAAGGGGGGGGCCTTTAAGGGGGCCTGCAACTGTAGGCTTGGCCCCCCCAGGTCCAGACACATTAGCTCCCAAGGGCCCCACTGAGGTTCTTCTGAATCTAGCTTTGATGCCCTCCCCACCATCTGCAGGCCCCCCCTTGCGTGTGAGGCTCATAAGCGATTGATCGCCTAGGCCCCCCTTGGTGGGCACATCTGTCTGTGGGGAGGGGGAGGGGGAGGGGGAGGGGGGAGGGCGAAAGGCTTGGCTTGAAGGCTGCGGAGGACATGGAATGGGGGGGAGGGGTATGGGCCTGATCTGAGGTGGCTCGACTCTGGGCCCCACCGCGCACATCACTTGCAGCGGGGGAGCTTGGTTTGAATGCAGCAGACTTGGATTGGAGGGGTGGGGTAAGGGGGGCTGGGTCTGTTGTGGCCCGACGCTTTGCCCCACCGCCGCCGCCGCCGCCACCACCGCTTCCTAGAAAGGGACTACTGCGGAAAAAACCGGGTGACTCTGCAACCATGGACTGCCGCATGTTGTTGTTGTTCCCTTTGCTGCGTTGTGAAGGCCTCACAGAGGGACCTGAGGGGGAGGGACAATATGTCCAGGGGTGCAGGTGCAGGTGTAGGTGCATGGAGCGCAAGGGCATGCGCTGCAAGGGGTGCAGGTGCATGTTGAGGGGTGCAGGGTGGTACTGTAACATGTATTGTATGGGGGTATTGAGCATGTGTTGGGGTGCCCTTGCTGGTTGTGGGGCATCACAGAGGGACACTGAGGGGGGAGAGAGGAAGGGGGGGCGGGGGGGGGGGGGGGGGGTGGGGGGTGGGGGGGGGGGGGGGGGAGGGGTGCAGGGGTGGTACTGTAACTGTTAGTTCTTGATGGGTTGCGATTGTCTCACCCCTCTATTTCACCCCTCCTTATCACCTACTCCTCTCCTCTGCCCCTCTCGCCCTCCCTAACCTCGCTTCGGAGCCTTATCCCTTCCCCGGACTGTTCCATTGCAGCCCTCTTCCTCTTCTCCCCCCCTCCGTTCCTTCCCGAGCCCCCCCAGACTCTCTCTCGTCTAAGCTCCTCGTATGTCTCGGCGTACTCGATATCCTCTCCGCCTTTCCTTCACTTCTCCCTGTTCCATTCCTCCTTTGAACTTCCCCTTTCTTTCTTCTACTCCCCTTCTCCCATTTCACTAACATTTGCCTTCTCACCCTTCCATTCCCCCCTTCACTTCACTTTCCCCCCCCCTACATTCCGCTTCCCTCAAATACCTTTTTCCCCTGGCTGTTCGCTCTTATTCTTACACGCTTTTCTTTCTCACTTTTCCTACTCCTGATTACCGTTCCGTGACTTTTCCTCCACTCTTCCTCTTCCCCTCTTTCATTGATTTTTTATCTTCCACCCTATCTTTTCTGAGCCTCTTCCCTTAAGCTCCTTTTCCCTCCATCTAAGTCCACCTCTTATCGTCCACCCCTTTTTTTTATCAATTCTAACTTGTTCCCTCCCTTTAATCCCCTTTCCCCCTATGTAATATTTACCCTCATCCCCCTCATTTTTCTAAACCATCATCTCCCCATTATAACTCATTCGATTTTGGCCTCGCGACCTCCCCCGTCCACCTTAATTTTTTCTCCTCCTCCTACAGTCACTCTACTACCACTTTCTGCCCCTTTTGTCCCCCCTTCCCTGTCTTTCCTATTTTCCCTTCCGCCATCCCTTGTACTCCCTATTCCACCCTTTTCTTCTCTTCCCAGTCCCCCCCCCAGCAATTTCCGTCCTCCTCCTCCTGACCACTCACCCCCCTCTCCTTCCTTTCACCTCCTTTCCACACCTCAACCTCCACTATCTTTGTCTAACCTCGCTCTTGGACTCTCTCTGTCTACTTTCCATTACTTTTCTTTTTCCCTCTCTTCCGCTGACTTCCCCCCCGCTCCCTTACTTTGTTAATCTTTTCCTTCCTATCTCCTCTATTTTCCCCTCCACTCTTTTCCCCACTTCTTATGGGGGCGGGGGGGGGGGGGGGGGGGGGGGGGGGGGGGGGGGGAGGGGGGGGGGGAGGGGGGCAGGGTGGTACTGGTAAACATGTGTCTGATGGGTGCGATTGGAGTGTGTGTTGATTAGCTTTGCTGGCGTGGTGGACGCAAAGAGAGACGAGGACCTGAGGGGGAGGGGAGGGACAGGGGGGGGGGGGGGGGGGGGGCAAGATGGGCGGGGGGCAATTGCAAGGGTGGCAGGGTCCGGGGGGGTACTGTAAAAATGTATCTAGATGGTGCAGGGTGGTAATGTAACATGTATAGATGGTGCAGGGTCGGGTTGTGGTACTGTAACATGTATCTAGATGGGTGCGATTGTAGCCTATCGTTGTGTCCTTTGTAGCAACTGTACACCTTTTGAGCGTTGTGTTGGGGCTACATCTGTATGTTTGGACTGGCAGTTGTGCATTTGGTATGGATGCAAGGGAGTGGGACCGAAGAGGGAGCATATGCATCATATATATTGCTTGGTTCATTGGTGTGGTATGTGCATGTTCCAACTGGCATGTTGCTTGCTTTGGCTTCGATCGGGCGGCATGGGAGAGGGAGGAGTGTCTCACCTGTTTAACTATGTTCGTTAGTGTGGTATCTGCATGTTCCGACTGGCTGTGCTGCCTTTGACTTTGATACGGCTGCATGGGAGAGGGGAGATGTGTATCACATGTTTAGCTATGTTCGTTAGTGTGGTATCTGCATGTTCCGACTGGCTGTGCTGCCTTTGCCGTTGATACGGCTGCATGGGAGAGGGAGGATGTGTATCACATGTTTAGCTATGTTCGTTAGTGTGGTATCTGCATGTTCCGACTGGCTGTGCTGCCTTTGACTTTGATACGGCTGCATGGGAGAGGGAGGATGTGTATCACATGTTTAGCTATGTTCGTTTGTGTAGTATCTGCATGTCCCGACTGGCTGTGCTGCATTTGCCGTTGATACGGCTGCATGGGAGAGGGAGGATGTGTATCACATGTTTAGCTATGTTCGTTAGTGTGGTATCTGCATGTTCCGACAGGCTGTGCTGCCTTTGACTTTGATACGGCTGCATGGGAGAGGGAGGATGTGTATCACATGTTTAGCTATGTTCGTTTGTGTGGTATCTGCATGTTCCGACTGGCTGTGCTGCCTTTGACTTTGATACAGCTGCATGGGAGAGGGAGGATGTGTATCACATGTTTAGCTATGTTCGTTTGTGTGTTATCTGCATGTTCCGACTGGCAGTGCTGCCTTTGCCTTTGATACGGCTGCATGGGAGAGGGAGGATGTGTATCACATGTTTAGCTATGTTCGTTAGTGTGGTATCTGCATGTTCCGACTGGCTGTGCTGCCTTTGACTTTGATACGGCTGCATGGGAGAGGGAGGATGTGTATCACATGTTTAGCTATGTTCGTTTGTGTGGTATCTGCATGTTCCGACTGGCAGTGCTGCCTTCGACTTTGATACGGCTGCATGGGAGAGGGAGGATGTGTATCACATGTTTAGCTATGTTCGTTTGTGTTGGTATCTGCATGTTCCGACTGGCTGTGCTGCCTTTGACTTTGATACGGGCTGCATGGGAGAGGGAGGATGTGTATCACATGTTTAGCTATGTTCGTTAGTGTGGTATCTGCATGTTCCGACTGGCTGTGCTGCCTTTGACTTTGATACGGCTGCATGGGAGAGGGAGGATGTGTATCACATGTTTAGCTATGTTCGTTTGTGTGGTATCTGCATGTTCCGACAGGCTGTGCTGCCTTTGACTTTGATACGGCTGCATGGGAGAGGGAGGATGTGTATCACATGTTTAGCTATGTTCGTTAGTGTGGTATCTGCATGTTCCGACTGGCTGTGCTGCCTTTGACTTTGATACGGCTGCATGGGAGAGGGAGGATATGTATCACATGTTTAGCTATGTTCGTTAGTGTGGTATCTGCATGTTCCGACTTGCGGTGCTGCCTTTGACTTTGATACGGCTGCATGGGAGAGGGAGGATGTGTATCACATGTTTAGCTATGTTCGTTAGTGTGGTATGTGCATGTTCCGACTGGCTGTTCTGCCTTTGATATGGCTGCATGGGAAAGGGAGGATGTGTACCCCATGTATTGCTGGGTTGGTTGGTGTGGTATGTGCATGTTCCGACTGGCTGTGCTGCCTTTGATATGGCTTTATAGGACAGGGAGGATGTGCAACATATATATTGCTTGGTTCATTGGTGTGGTATGTGCATTTCCGACTGGCTGTGCTGCCTTTGATATGGATGCATGAGAAAGGGAGGCATTCATCCACCCATCTAACCATCAATTTATTCATTCTACTGAATGACCCTGACATCAGACCAACAAACCTAAGCGCTTCTGCTCTGGCTGCAAGTGGGAGGAACAAAAGAGCTTGGGGATATCTAAGGGAATGTAATATCATATGATGTTGACCAAAGGCGAGTATGATTTCATGTGGTATCATTAAAATTGCATCATATGATATTGTTTATAAATGGTAGCTTTAGCCTTGTCAGACTGACGGCATCATATGAAATCATATGATGACATGACGGTATATCATCTGATATCATATTGCCATTTCCTAACTATGAGGCACCCCCACATGAGATGGGGAGTGACTCCTTGCATTCCTCGCGCAGGCCAGCCTACATCAGCCTAGCCTGGGAGCTATCCACTTGTGACCCGTGTGGTACCTTGGTGGCACACATGTTGGTGCGCGTAAGGGAATCCTTCCCTTACGTCTGTAGCGGACTCGAAAGTCTCTACTTCGATCGCCACCCTGAAGTTTATATGCACGCGAAGTGTATACGCACGCCTCGCTGCAGTATTATGCGGTCTTCTCAATCAACGAGGAGGCAGACGGAATGAAGTCCGATGTCCACCCTCATGCCCCCGCGACTTACCGAAAAGCTCCTTGCTCCATCGGTAAATCTGGTATTCTGAAGCGGGCGCCTTTGCTGTCTAGGCCGTTGGGCATATTGAAAGGAAACTTGAAATGCCCAAGGGTCGATGCATCGGTGCGTATACCGACATAGCAGGATCCCCTGACACAGGTTCACATATTGGCGAAGCCCCTGCTCCCTTGGTTTTAGCTGCCTTACTGCTTGCTTTATTGCTTACCATCGACAGCTGAGTCGTCTAACGCTGTTGGGGTAGCACTGCAGCGATGGAGGCCTTCATCCTGGTCAAAGTTTGAATCAATATCAGCTGCCCCATTCTTCGGAATCCGGGACTTGGTGGCGTCCGCTGCCGAGGAAGGAGAGCAATCCAAGGATGCTGTCGTCGGCGGAGCGGGGATTTTGCTAACTTTAGGTTGCGCAATTAGCGCAGCATCTTCTGCGCGCATGACCTGCGATTTTGAGCTATTCGCAAGGACCGGAGAGACTGAGTTCGCAAGCTTAAGAACTGGGGGTTATCGCTGGGAGCTGAAGTTGTGTAGTTAAGAGCTGAGCGGAGAAAGCAATCTTGCGGAAGCTGTACCTGTAGCTGGAGTTTCAAATAACGGCCCTGTGCCACGGACCTGTACGAACCAGGTACGAAACTGTACTTTGGATCCGGACGCGGTACTGATGGAAGTTGGGAGTTTGGGATCTGCACCCAACTGACACCTTATCATTCCAGGCGTCATCCTTGTTAATTGCTTGTCATGTCATGTCATGTCGCAGAAGATGCCCAGGCCTCCAAAACTTACCTAGTGCCCGGGAGTATTGAAAAAAATGGGGTACACCTATCCCTAAAAAACCTGAGGGGGGCTGCCCCCCCCCCCCCCTCTTAATTGGAAATACCCCTTTTTTGAAACACTTAGATATGGATTTTGGGGGGTTACAATATGGCGCACATAATGGCATCCTCGGAATTCCCACACAGGACAGGGGCCATACCACCCATGCTCACCTTTTTACCCACCCACTCACCCATTAATTCACCCAACCTCCCACCCCATTCACCCACCCGCTCACCCAAGGGGTAGATACTTATTGGACGAGTTCCAAAGAGGTGCCAATGGACTGCCCTTGCCAAGGCCTACTCATGGGTGGTCTCAGAATGTCATTTGGAGATCTGAGTGAAAGTTAGAAATA
Source organism: Chlamydomonas sp. ICE-L (assembly GCA_013435795.1). NCBI lineage: Eukaryota > Viridiplantae > Chlorophyta > Chlorophyceae > Chlamydomonadales > Chlamydomonadaceae > Chlamydomonas > Chlamydomonas sp. ICE-L. Next base: position 6,479,157 of record JACBWV010000839.1, read on the forward strand.
AACCTGAGGAGTGCCGAGGATGCAAAACAATTTTCGCCCCTTGTTGCAGGTGTGGAGTCCCCCAGAACAAACATGGTTCCTTTGCGTTGGAAATGTAGATTTTGTTTCATCAAACAGCATGCAACGCTGATTTGAAAGGACCCTTGGAACCTAAAGAGCAGGCTTGAGGCTAATAGACAGTGATATTCCTAACCACAATATATGGTACGCGCGACAGGATCGACATATAATGTTTATTCCCGTTTAGGTCCATCGCGCCCCCAGGTAGTAATAGACTGTGAACTGACAACGAAACTTACAAGTTAGAACTTGTTTACATCAGTTGGCCCACGCTTCAAGCAAGGGGCTTGCCCATTCTGAATACAATTAAAAAGTAATGATAACGCCGGGTGGGGCAAACTTGCAAGATCCCACATTATCTTATAATGACTGAAGTGGGAAACACAAGGATAAATGGTTCAAAGCTGGATCTCAATCATGAAGCCCAGACAAATGACAAGTTTCGTCTCATTCATTACTTCTCAGAACAATGCGTAGGATTAAACAGGCCAGCCCTCCTGACCATGGCTGCTCTTGCCGCTATAATGACTCAATATATGATTCGTAGTATGAGGGAAAATAGATACACCTGTGGAATGAAATTATGTTGTCCTTAATTAGGATGAAGTTAAGATAAAGTGGAGGAAGAAGCAGGGTCACTGAGCACCCATCTGCATGTGCATCCTCGCAATTATTTATAAGTGGACATTTTAGTGCTGGCTGGTCCTCTCGGTGTTCAGCTACCACGGGACTTGGTAGTACATGTGGCTGTACATGTGGCGGTACTGCCACCTGGTCATGTTGCATTTATTTTTCACATCATCACACTTCACGAACACTGTCACATCATCACACTTCACAAACACGCCGGGTCCCCATGGGCACCATTTAACGCCATCAGCAGAACTACCATGTGTACTGCATGCAGTGCACTAATTTGGCACTACATATGCAAGTACACATGGGCAAGTATCCTAACTGACTACCCCAGCATGTCAGTGATGATCTGAAGCAGTAGTGTGGGCGACAGCTGATGCTGACCGACAGCTTGTCATGCATGCCCTAAATGTCTTTGGCCCGACTTCACTCTGGAGCCCTATCGTAGCTCTAAAGAAGTTTCAGGGTTTAGGAAGGCAGGCACAAACTATGAAACTTCAAGAAGACCCTTCATACTATTTGGCTATCCCTGGACTCCCTGGACTATAACGTACATACAAGCCCATGGGATTGCCTAATAATGAGAATGTTCTCCATCTGCCTCTTACCAGTCTTAGGTGTTGGCGGTGATAAAATGAATTGTCCCCTCGTACACTTGGTTACGGAGCAGGTATGGAGTCTGCTGCACCATCTACCTCCCCACCCTCCTGACTTGCTTGCTCAGCAGCAGTCTCACCCGTAGCTGGCTCTTGGGACCCAGCCTCAAGGGCAGCATCAGCATCAGCAGGGGCACCATACCGCTGCGCTGCGTCCGCAGTCCCCTCAGCCGCCCCTGCTGGGGGGGCCTCGCTGGCCAGCTGCTCCTCAGCTTCTGCTGCCTCTGCTACATCCCCTCCCTCTGGTACTCCCTCCACTGCCTCTCCACTCGCAGTCGAGACTGACTGTGCAGGAGGCTCACCTTCTGCTAATGCTGGCTCCGACTCAGCCACTGGCGCATTTCCTTCATCATGCGGTGCAGACTCAGTGGGAGCGGGCTCACCATCACCATCAGCCTCTGCATGTGCCGACTCAGTTGGGGGTTCACCCTCTCCTTCTGTCGCTGCTGCAGCCTCACCAGCCTCCCCCTCCCCTTCAACAGGGTTACTGGCCTCCGCCTGACCATCTTCACCCCCACTCTCAACAGGCGCGGTTTCGGTTTCAGTGCCAGCCTCGCCAGCCTCAGTGTCTACAGGGTCCTCACCCTCAGGTGTGGTTTCGGTCTCACCAGCCTCATCAGAGATGGATGCCAGGTTGGAGGCGGCGGCAGTACCACTGTCAGCAGCAGCCGTAGTGGAGGATGTACTGCCTGATGAGGAGTGCTCCTTCCTGCTCTCTGCACGTGCAGCAGTACGGCTGTACGGGACTGATTTGGGAGCAAGGCCTTGGAACTGTTCTTTCTCAGCCTCCTCAATCGCTTCTACAGCCCCCCCTTCCGTCGGAGCATCTGCTACATCTGCAACCCCCTCATCCTCCTCAGGGGCAGGGGCAGGGGTGGGCTCCTCGAGGGGAGGCAGGCCCGCCTTGGCTCTTCGTCGGCTTCGGAGGTCATCTAACTGCTCCTGCTGCTTTCGCTTCCACTCCTCATGCTCAGCAGCGATCTGTGTGTGGGGGGGGCATTTCATCATGCATACAGGGGAGGTGATGCAAACAGCAGCCATGCAGGTGTGTGATGTGTGTGTGGTGTGATTGCGTGTGGTGTGATTGTGTTTGTGTTTGGGTGGGTGTTTGGGGGCCGTCCAACTGCTCTTGCTGCTTTCGCTTCCACTCCTCATGCTCAGCAGCGATCTGTGTGTGGGGGGGGCATTTCATCATGCATACAGGGGAGGTGATGCAAACAGCAGCCATGCAGGTGTGCGATGTGTGTGTGTGGTGTGATTGCGTGTGGTGTGATTGTGTTTGTGTTTGGGTGGGTGTTTGGGGGCCGTCCAACTGCTCTTGCTACTTTCGCTTCCACTCCTCATGCTCAGCAGCGATCTGGATTCAAGATTCAAATTCAGTCAGTTCAGAGTCAGTTTCAAATTCAAATTCGTAAGTCAGAAGTCAAATCCAAACAAAAAGACAAATCGGTGCGAGCACTCAGTGCATTTAAATCCAGCCCTTGAAATCAATTTCAAGCCCTCTAACCCCAGCAAGCAATTGTCCTAGCACAACCCTTTTTATACCCGAGCATGCCACCCCCATTTTTATGACGGAAACGCGTCGCCATTCCTTCGTCGCATGGCGACGCATGGGTTTGGCTAAACTAGTCAGAATTGGCCTTCCGTCGCCCACTGAGCTACGGAAGGTAATTGGCCAATGGCAATGATGATGACGGAAAAAGAGTGGTTTCGATCCAGGTTGCCAAGTTCCAAGCGTAGAGTTTCAAGGTGGCTGTGCTTGTGCAGGCAGCCATGAGCAGGCTGCTCTCTGCAACCACCCACATAACACCCAACAAACCTAGCACACACCAAACACAAAGCAGACACAGGACACCAAATACAGAGCACACCAAACATGGTACACCCAACACACCAAACATGGCACACCAAACACACCAAATATAGCACACCAAACACACAAAAAATGGCACACCAAACACACCAAACATGGCACACCAACCAAACACACCAAACATGGCACACCAAACACACCAAACATGGCACACCAAACACACCAAACATGGCACACCAAACACACCAAACATGGCACACCAAACACACCAAATCAACACCAACAACCAAACATGCCACAAAACCCAACAGGACACCACCACCAAAAACACACCAAACATGGTACACCAAACACACCAAACATGGCACACCACCAAACACACCAACACTGCCAATACCCAACCACACCATAAACATGTAACCAAACACACCAAACATGGCACACCAACCAAACACACCAAACATGGTACACCAAACACACCAAACATGGCACACCAACCAAACACACCAAACATGGTACACCAAACACACCAAACATGGCACACCAACCAAACACACCAAACATGGGCACCAAAAAAACACAAACATGCACACAAAAACACACAACATGGCACACCAAACACACCAAACATGGTACACCAAACATGGCACACCAAACACACCAAACATGGCACACCAAAAGCACCCCACCAAACACAATCCAAACACTTCACCCACCTGTCTCCTGTCATGCTTCTCCACCTTCACCCAAAAGGCCACACCAAACATGGCACACCAAAAGCACCACACCAAACACAAGCCAAACACTTCATTCACCTGTCTCCTGTCATGCTTCTCCACCTTCACCCAAAAGGCTACTTGCAGCTTTGATGCAGCTTCCTCTAGGCTCATTTCAGAGCTTCCCTTCTGCTCAGCAGGCGGGGCACTGATTTTCAAAGGAATGCCTTCATCCCTAACAACCAGCACCATTAAGTGTACACCACCTTCCTCCACCGGCTCTGCAGGCGGCTGTTGCCCGGTCGGCGATTGAGCGAAGGGGAAATCCTGCAGCCACAAGCACAAATATGTATGGGGGTGGGGGTGAGGGTGGGCAGGGGGGGTGGGGTTCAGGTGAGCAGACCGGTCGGTGATTGAGCAAAGGGGAAATCCTGCAGCCGCAAGCACAAATATGTACGGAGGAGGGGGTGGGGGTGAGCAGGGGGGTTGGGGTTCAGGTGAGCAGACCGGTCGGTGATTGAGCGAAAGGGAGATCATGCAGCCGCACGAACACATATGTTCAATGTGTATATTTCTTAAGTGATATGCGATGCTTATGATGCTTGTGATGCTTATGCCTATCATTGCTATTATTATTATTATGCTTTTTTCATATTCATATTAGTATGCTTATTATTATTATTGTTATTATTATTATGCTTATTATCCAGTTATTAGTATTAGTATTAGTAATAATAATAATAATCTATATATATAAAGAAATCATGGTCGTGGTCGTGGTCGCGGTCGTGGTCGTGGTGGTGTCATCATCGCGTACCCACGTGCCATGGGCGTGCGAAGTGTAACCGACTTGCAACCGACTTTCCGTACACCCAAGTCTTCGCCCAGTGATTTCAATTGCCGAAACAGCAGATGCGCTAAGCTATGCGCGCGCGCTCATTTCATGTCCACAACTGCCTCCTATACTGCGACTGCAATGAATTGCAATGAAATGAGTGAGGAGATCCTCTCCTCGGAGGTCATTTGCTGACCCTCAGATCGCTTTGCACGGCGCTCGGAATAATAGTTTTCAGTGTATTGCTTCACGGAGCGACCTGCGGCTCATGCTCTAGAACTTTCACTTCAGCTCATGATTCGGCTGGCCCTTGACTTTCACTTTGCTCACGCATGCGCACTTCTTTCTTCATCTCAGCATTACATTCGTCATCGTATTATGCTATCACATAGCCTGAGTCGCTATCACATCGCCTGATTCTTGATTGGAGGTAGTTGACGTCCATTCTCCAGCCTTTCTGCAGGCTCTATTGATAAATTCATCTTGCTGCGAGCTTAGACACAGGCGCGGCTCATGGTATCTCTGCACGATCTAAGTCCCTGCAACCCTGTGACGTTCTCCCGACGTCCAACTTCCTTCTTGCTGCGTGCTCCTTGCACCGCGTGCAATACCTCTTCAAGATATTCCCCCCCACCCCACACCACTCACACCCTGCAACGATAAGGTTATTTTCGCGCTGAGCTGTAGCGAGTGCGTGACAGAGTTGACCGAGCGAAGGCCCTTTCGGGACACAGCTTGCACGCCCAACTAAGTATCTATGCGCGAAGAGGAAGCTACAGGTAAGCCCCTCTGCTCTCGCGCAATTCCGATCTTTCAAGCTGAGTCTGAAACTGCGCAGACGTTCGTTTGCAATTTCCAAAAGTCTTCGCATTTCCGCGTCGTCTGACGAAACGTCTAAACGTCTGCGCGATTTCGAACTCAGCTGGAAACATCATAATCGCTTCTGTTAAACCCATCTGCTAAAGTGGCCGAGAGAAGATCAGATTAATGGGAACGGAGAAGCAGGGAAGTGCGTGGGTGTTGGCGGGTAAAGGGGTGAGGCAAATTTGAGATTGGGCCTGGATCGAGGTTTGGGCAGAGTGGGGACTGTGTGTGTGTGTGTGTGTGTGTGTGGGGGGGGGGGGGGGGGGGGGGGGGGGGATGCATGGGGAGGGATTAGTGTGTGGTTAGTTGGTGCTGGGGGGGGGGGGGGGGGGGGGGGGGGGGCAGATGCGTCAGCATTTGAAGTGGGGGAAACAGGATGACTGTATAAGAGGGGTGGAGGTGAGGACAAATGTGTAGCCCATTCTGTAACCCAGCCTCACGGGCACCCTATTATGATTGGGGTAGGGGGGGCAGGGGTGATGTGTGTCTGTGTGGCCACCGGCCACACGGGCTACCGTACTAGTAATAATAATAATAATATTATGCTTATTATTATTACTATTACTATTAGTAGTATGCTTATTATGCTTATTATTATGCTTATTATTGTGCTTCTAAGTATTATTATTATTATTATTATTATTATTATTATGCTTATTATTATGCTTATTACAGGCTTATTAGTATTATTATTGTGTGATGCTTCCCAAGGTGCTCGAGTTGACAAGGGGTGACCTCGATGCCTGCGTCATATAGGGTGGTTGATTGGTTACTTGGTTGGTTGGTTGGTTGGTGAGACGTGACCTAGATGTCTGCGTCAATGCATCATATGGGTTGGTTGTTTGGTTAGTTGGTTGGTGAGACGTGACCTAGATGTCTGCGTCAATGCATCATATGGGTTGGTTGGTTGGTTAGTTGGTTGGTGAGACGTGACCTAGATGTCTGCGTCAATGCATCATATGGGTTGGTTGGTTGGTTAGTTGGTTGGTGAGACGTGACCTAGATGTCTGCGTCAATGCATCATATGGGGTGCGAGATCTTTCCGCAGACATCTGCCTAACAAACCTTAGCCTCATACGTCTTCTGGGTGCTTCAACAAAATCCAGCATCTAGTAACCCCGGGGCTAAGGGCAGATGGGGCGCAAAATCCAGCATCTAGTAAATGTCAATATGTATGTGTGTATGTATGGTACAGTCAGAATTGCAAATGCAAGTCTAAACAAATGCAAGGAGGGACCAGAGGGATGACAGCTCCCCACCCCCACCCCCTGTTGACGGTTGGCCCCAGTGCAAGCAAACGGGCTGGCCCCCTCAACCTCACGCCTCGTAATAAGGTGTAGTATTTATTATATATTGCAAGAGGGGACTGCTCACCTGAGCAAATGGGGCCCCAGGGGGGGGGGGGGGGGGGGGGGGGGGGGGGCAGACCCAGACCCAGACCCAATTGCTCACCTGAACGAATGGGGCCCCAGGGGGGGATTACCCAGACCAAGGCCCAGACCAAGACCCAGACCCAACCTACTCACCTGAACGAATGGGGCCCCAGGTGGGGGTTGCCCAGACCCAGACCCAGACCCCCCTGCTCACCAGATCGAATGGGGCCCCAGGTGGGGGTGCCCAGACCCAGACCCAGACCAAGAACCATACCCATAACGAGACCCCCCTGCTCACCTGGACGAAAGGGGCCCAGGTGGGGGTGCCCTGACCCAGACCCAGACCAAGACCCAGACCCCCCTGCTCACCTGGACGAATGGGGCCCAGGTGGGGGTTGCTCAGACCCAGACCCCCCTGCTGACCTGGACGAATGGGGCCCAGGTGGGGGTTTCCCAGACCCAGACCCAGACCCAGACCCAGACCAAAGACCCGTACCAAGACCCAGACCCCCCTGCTCACCAGATTGAATGGGGCCCCAGGTGGGGGTGTTTAGGCCCATACCCATACCAAGACCCCCCTGCTCACCTGAACGAATGGGGTCCCAGATGGGGGTGCCCCTCGTATAGGTGCCAATTTTCGGTTCAGACGCCTGAGCTCGAGCATAGCGGCTCTAAGCTCATTTTTCTTATTGTCGAGCTCAACATTTCCGGCCACTGTTAGTCGCTTTAGGGTCTCTGCTCACCTGAACAAATGGGGCCCCAGGTGGGGGTGCTCCTCGTATCGGTGCCAATTTTCGGTTCAGACGCCTGAGCTCGAGCATAGCGGCTCTAAGCTCATTGTTCTTATTGTCAAGCTCAACATTTCCGGCCACTATTTGTCGCTTTAGGGTCTCTTTCTCTCGGGCTGCTGACTTCTTGTCTTGGAACGCCAGCCTGGCATCCACTACGATTTTCTGCTGCAGTACTTCTACTTCGTGTTCCAGGTTCTAGGTGGGCAGGGGAGGGAAGGTTTAGAGGTCAGGAAATTGAAAAAAGGAAATTGTTTTGCTTTTCTGCTCTGGGAGGATGACAACCATGGGACAACACACACATACATACATTTAAGTTGCAAACAAGATCAGACAGTGCAACAGAATACACAAAGCACGTATGTGCCTAAGGTGTGCAGTCACAAATCAACAAGTCACACACATACATACATTTAGATAATCAAACAACAGGAAGACAGGAAAAGGGAACAAAAACAGGCATGATGCAAATGCAAATGCATAGGCCTATGCAAAGATGCAACCCAAGAGTTACTCGAGTATACACATACGTACACACATACATGCATGCATGCATACAGACAGACATATACACATAGTGACATGAAACAACGCACGTACAGATATTCACACATGCACAAACATGGGACAACACACACGTACACATACACACTGAACAACGCATGTATACACTTAAACAAACAAACAAACACAAACACGTGGGACAACACACACACATGTGCATACATGGTCATATAATTAGGGAACGGCAATATGATATCACGTCATCATACGATATCATAAGATATCATGGTATCATACAATATCATATGATGCCGGCAGTCTGACTGGGCTAAAGTTACCATTTACACACAATATCATATGATGCAATTTGTATGATGTCATATGAATATATGATATCATACTCGCCTTTGGTCAGTATCATATGATCTGCCAATCCTTACATATAATGCATGAAACAACACATATACTTACATATACTGTATATGTGTTTCATGTATAATATATATTATATATGATCCCTACATCTAATACACGAAAAAAACATATACTTACATATACTGTATATGTGTTTCATGTAGTATATATATTATATATGATCCCTACATATATATTATATACGATCCCTGCGTATAATACATGAAACAACACATATACTTACATGTACTGTATATGTGTTTCATGTAGTAAATATATTATAAATGCCCCACACCCACCACCACCACCAACAGTTATACATATACATATACTTATATACATACAAAAATGGGACAGCATACATACATGCCCACTTGGTATCTCCTTTGACCCCCCCCCCCCCCCCCCCACACACACACACACTCACTCCATGCTTGTACCCAATCTAGCGCCCTCCAACCATCCATCCCCCGCCACCCTACACACACACATACATACGCACACACACATACACACACACATCCCCCCCCCCCCCCCCCCCCCCCCCCCCCCCCCCCCCCCCTACACACACACACATACACAAGCACTCAGACACAGAGTGGGAAATTCATGCATATGCATGTACCTCCTGACCCCCCCCCCCCCCCCCCCCCCCCCCCCCCTCCCCCCCGCCCTAAACCCTAAACTGACGCCATGAGCACGAGTCACAAGCGCCAGAAGCTTCCTGTTGGAAAGTATGGAAGCAGATCTAGGGAGCCTTAGGTGGCTGGGTGGGTTTTTGGTGGAGCCCCCCCTCCTGGGTGATGTGGGTGGCTGGCCACCCCATGGCTGTGTGGGTGGTGGTGAGTCACTCCATGACTGTGTGTGGGTGATGGGACACAGCCATGGCTGTGCAGGGGTGGTTGATTCCTCCCATGGCTGTGTAGGGATGTCGGGGCACTCCCATGACTGTGTGGGTGGTGGGCGATTCACCCCTTTGTCCGTCCGACCGTCCGATCGACCAACTGACCTACCGACCAAGAAAACGAAGCCTGACACGTCAGCCAACTGTCTCACAACTAACTGGCTTCGGTCAGCCACCTGTCGTTCCGTCGTCAACACACTCCGCCAATTTTTCTTGTCGCTTGCGACGCTGCTTAGGAATTGTTGGTAGGCTGGCTGGTGTTTGGCAGGCTGGTTGGTTACTTTTTGGCTGGCAGGCTGACTTATTCTGGGGGTGACTGGGTGACCAACTGTTTTTTTGTGGGTCTAGACTGGTCCGAATGAACAGTTATGGTGTGTGCCACTTCATGTTGAAAAGGTCACACTTGTTAAGTTGGTGCTATTGTTAGAGGCTGAAACAGGGCTGTGTGTTACAGTCCAGTTAATAGTTGTTTTGTGTGCGACGCATTTGCAATTGAGCAACTCAGTCACACATAGAGACTGAAATAGGACCAACAGTAGCACTATAATCTCTAGTGTTGCAACAAGATCTGGCCAACATTAGCACCCCATGATTCTAGTTTAATTTTTTTTGCAATTTCTTAAAATGAGCCCTGCTTCCCACCCCTCTCCCCCAGGCTTGGATATGCTCTCTCTTTACCAACATCAGTCTGCCCCCCCCCCCCCCACACACACACCCCACACACACACGCACCACCACCGACCCCACCATGATTCTCCGCACTCCAAACTGCAACTGTCCCGACAGCTCATCTTCAGTCTGCACCCCACCCCACCCACCCCGACCACAGCCACCATCCCGCACACCCCACACCAACCTCAGTTCCCACCCCCCCACCCCTCACACCACCACCACGCACCACCACCACCCCCACACTGATTCTCCGCACTCCATCCTCAGTCCCCCCCACCCCCACCCCACCCACCCAGCCACACCACCACGCACCACCATCAACCTCACCTTGATTCTCCACACACCAACCTCAGCCCCCCCCCCCCACACCCACCCACCCACAAACACAAACCACCACCGACCTCACCTTGATTCTCCGCACTCCAAACTGCAACTGCCCCGACAGCTCATCTGCAGTCTGCACCTCCTCCGGCGTGCGTGAGCACTCCTGCAGCTGCTGCTTAAGCATACCAACACTGTCCTCCAACACCAGGATGCGGTTTTGTCTCTTGGTCAACTCGTTTTCACTTTCCTGGTTCCTGCCCTTGTACTTTTTGAGCTTTTCTTTCAGCACACGGTTCTCTTCAAACACTGCACGCAGCTTGGGGGGCATGTCCGAAAGCTCTGAGTGGTTGAAGTCCAACAGGTACTTGTCCTCGCCGGAATCAACCTTATAGAATGCCTGGGGGTGGGGTGGGGTGGGGGAGAGGTGAAGGGGGCATGCCTGAGAGCTCTGAGTGGTTGAAGTCCAACAGGTACTTGTCCTCGCCGGAATCAACCTTATAAAATGCCTGGGAGTGGGGTGGGGCTGGGGTGGGGGAGAGGTGAAGATGGGGTGGAGGGGGGCATGCCTGAGAGCTCTGAGTGGTTGAAGTCCAACAGGTACTTGTCCTCGCCGGAATCAACCTTATAAAATGCCTGGGAGTGGGGTGGGGCTGGGGTGGGGGAGAGGTGAAGATGGGGTGGAGGGGGGCATGTCTGAGAGCTCTGAGTGGTTGAAGTCCAAGAGCTACTTGTCCTCGCCGGAATAAATCTTACAGAATGCCTGGGGGTGGGGTGGGGTGGGGTGGGCTGGGCTGGGGTGGGGAAGAGGAGAGGTGAGGATGAATTGAGGGGGGGCATACCTGAGAGCTCCGTGGTTGAAGTCCAAGAGGTACTTGTTCTCGCCAGAATCAACCTTACATGATGACTTGGGTTGGGTTTGGTTGGGTTGTATTGTGTTCTGTTGTGTTGGGGTTGGGTGAGTTTGGGTGGTTGGGTGGGATTGGGGTCAGGGTCGGGGTTGGGTTAGGGTTGGGTTGGGTTAGGGTTGGGTTGAGTTAGGGTTGGGTTGGGTTAGGGTTGGGTTGGGTTGGGTTGGGTTGGGTTGGGTTGGGTTGGGTTGGGTTGGATGGGGTGGCGTGGGGATGAGGTGGGATGGGGTGGGGTGGGGTGGGTGGGGATAAGGTGAGGTGGGGTTGAGGTGAGTTTTAGGTTGGGGGAGAGAGGGATATAAGGGAGTATGAGGTGGGTTGGACGGGGGGAGGGGAGGGGCAAGGATTGAAGGGAATATCACCAGGGGGTCGGTGGGGTTGAGTCAAGGGATACTGGAAGGGGTGGAGATGAGGAAACGTGGCACATGGAGGCAGAGATGTTAAGAACTAGAGGAAGGTGCAAGGGATTCCAGGCAGACTATGGGCAAGGACTATCACATTCAAGCTATGCCCCGCCATTAGCCTCTATCGACCAGGAGTCATGGCCGCTGACGTAGTCCTAGTTGGGGAGCTGTGCGCAGACTATGTGGTTAAAATGGGTTGAACTCGAGCAGGGCATGCAGCAAACGCATATTTTCCGGGGGGGGGGGGGGGGGGGGGGGGGGGGGGGGGGGGGGGGCGAAGGTAGCTTCACACAAATGAATATATGTCTATTGGAATGGCGTCCTCGTGATATTGCGGGTTCTTGGGGGCATGGAAGCGCGAATTAGGCTTCACATGTCAAAGTCGCACCTTTTCTATGTCTTTCTTCTCCTCCTTCACGCGCTCCAGCTCTCGCTTATGCTCTCCTGCTAGAGCTTCAACGCTGCTTATATAGTCCTACAGTGCAGCAATATAGGGGAAGGGACGATTGAGCGCATGTTGGACTCGCGTGTATCGAACTGGTCTGAAGCATGTCGAAGTTGCATTCTTGCCTGTAGGTCGTGCAGCATCCCTAGCGACTTAATCGTCGCAATATGATTGGACTTGGACTTGGTCTTAGAATGCGACATGGATGCGACCAAATATGGATTCAGGTGTTTGCCATTTCCCCTGCCTCCCGTTTGGTTCAGGTCCGGCTCAGTGGACTCTTCCGGGGGTGGGAGAGGAGACGAGGGGGAGCTAGCAGTCCTAGCACTAAGGGGTCGAGAGTTGGGTTGAGAATTAGGCTGAGAAGTGGGCTGTGAGGGTGGTAGAAAGTTAGTAGCAGGAGGGGGGGGCTCCTCCTCCTCCTCCTGGTTCTCCACCGCCATTGAGGGAGTCTCCTCTGGCTCGCCTTCCATTGTACTGTTTCAGGCGCTAAATAAGGAGAAGATGCATAACCTTGGGCTTTCGCATACAAAAGGAGCGCTATTCTAAGCGCGAACAGGGGAGGGGGAGTATAGGGGGCGTATCTTGGATTTGGGCTTGAATGGAGGAGCAGTAGTACATTCTGTAGTGCAGCTTCGAAGGGCGTCGTGATTCGCATGGTGTACGACACCTGGTCTATCTGGTTTGGTATCCAGCATTTATTTTGCGGAGGGAATCGTTCTGCATGCCATGGAATCCTGGAAGGCTGTGAGAAGCAGGGGGGTGGGGGCGGGGGGGGGGGGGACCCAGGGGGGGGGGCCCGCCCCGGGGAGGACGCAAGCCCTGCGGCAGGTTTGCGGCAAAAGTGTTAACTGCGTTTACTACACGAACCCTGAGGCGTATGTGCTTACTTTTCAGTTCTTGAGGGCAATGTTTTTTCTTTTGCTAATATGATGAGATAACCTGAAACTGCGCAGCCTTGTGCATGTTTTGCACCGGGTCGCGTCCGCTCTGGCTGAGAGTAGGTCGGTGCCACTTGTACTCCGAGCGTGGACACTTTGTCAGTCATCTTTTCATTTTGTTTGGAATGAGCTTGATACAGGTGAGTTGGTTGATTGGTTGGTTTGTTGGATGGCGATTTGCAACCAGTCCTCTGTTTGCAACTGATGCAGAATCGGTGAGTTGGTTGGTGGGTGGGTTGGTTGGCTGGTTGGTTGGCGATTTGCAACTGATGCACAATCGGTGAGTTGGTTGGTGGGTGGGTGGGTGGGTTGGTTGGCGATTTGCAATTGATACAGGATCGGCGAGTCGATTAGTGGGTTGGTTGGTTGGAGATTGGCAACTAATGCAGAATCCCCTTTGTGAGTTCCCCCTTGTGCAAGCTGTGTGCATCCTTTGCTAACCTCAAATGTGCTCATGGGTTATATCAAGCGGACCATGTTATCAACGATTGCCATATGTATGTGTGTTACAGTCCAAGGGTAGCCAAGTAGGCTAAGATTGCCTTTGATTACCGCTGATTGCCAATTTGCCATATGTATGTGTGTTACAGTCCAGGGGTAGCCAAGTAGGCTAACGATTGACATTTACCACCATGTTTGCTATTGATTGCCATAAGAGCCTACAATGCCCCCCCGCTCTCTGCATCCCACATTGATCTAGCCCGATCAACCGCGACCAAACCGAGCAAACCGAATCCCAGGCGGAAAATCAACAGCCCACCCAAAACAAAATAAATTTAAGCAAACTGTACTTATTGTCTAGTACGTACTGTAACTGTTGTTCAGTAACTGTGCTTATTGTCCAAAAACTGTACTGTAATATACTGTACTTCTTGTCTAGTAACTTTACTGTAACTGCTGTTCAGTAACTGTGCTTATTGTCCAGAACTGTACTGTAATTATATTGTACTTATTGTCTAGTAACTTTATTGTAAATGTTGTCCAGTAAATGTGCTTATTGTCGAGAAACTGTACTGTACATGTACTACACTTATTGTCCAGCAACTGTACTGTAACTGAATTACTGAAATGTACTACACTCATTGCCCAGATTGGAGCGTTCATCTGCCAGCGGCGGGCCACGGAACTGAACGCTAGGATGGTGGTGATGGCAAAGCACAACAAGGGAGCCATCAAGGAGTTCTTTGTAGGATCGGCCACCAAGTATGCCACAAACCATTGCAAGGCGCCAGTCCTCGTCATGCACTGCGAACAGGTTACAGTTTTGTTTTCTATCATTATGCAGAAAACAAATCTAAGAGCGCACACTCGACAGAAGGCCAGCTAGGGATAACAGCCTCACTCCATTGCAAGGCACCAGCCCTGGTCATGCACTGCGAATAGTCTCGTTGCCTTAGCTCATTGCCTTGGCTCATGGGCCAGAATACGACCCTCAGTGTTGTTTAGGGGGACTCAAGAATCTGCATCTTAAGACGCAACTGTTTGCAAAATCTGCTTTATATATCAGTCTCTGAGTTGGCATAGTGCACACCGGTACCTACTTCCTCAGGGACCCGTGTTGCCTGCCGCCATGCCACAGGCTATCTAGCTGTGGCCTGCACGTGACTGCAGTACCTTGCAGTACACATCCCTATATATTCTATATGATTGCGCCTGTTGCGCTTAAAAGCATCTTCTCCTCTATCGAGCCTATGCCGTTGTAACAATCTTACATTCACAGGTTATGTGCGCCATCTTTAGGCGCTAACGAAGAACAGCCGCTGATTTCCGCATTCGGAATCAGTTCCCCTCTGACTAGTCGAAGGCCCGAGTTTTAACTAAGCACCTGGACTCCCTGTGCGGATCCAACTTCCCGCTGCTCCGCCTGCCGCTTCCTACCAAGAACGTTGGATCTGCCACTGCGTCCTACGACTGGAGCAAGCAAGAGCGACCGCTAGTCACCGAAATCTATGAAGTGAGTATAGGACGACGCCCTCACCGAGACCCACACAGCGCTGTATTGATCACAGACGATCAACTTGCTTGCGACCCGAGCTTAAGAGAAGCTCCTGTCGTAGAACATTGCCGCTCGGCAAAGTTCACCACTACCAATCCGCTGGATCCCTTTGGATCGCCGATCACCACAAGCACTCCATCCCCACTTCCCCTGCCCCGCCCCTCATAATCCCCTATCCGTCCATCACTCCGAACAAACGGCATCAAGATCCCATTCCATCCCATTCCCCTCCCCTCCCACGTCCCGTTGCATACGCAACCTCAGCGGCTCTCAATCGCCTCCTGACCACTTACACCCTCCCGTTCTCTCCCCAGTTGGCCTCCACCTCCAACTCGCATTCCATTTTCTCCCACACCAGTTGCTTCGCAAATACCCTTCCGCCCCCCCCCCCCCCCCCCCCTCCCCCCCCCTCTCCGCCGCTCAAATACCACTCTCTGTCAACGCCCCCGACGCCACCCATCCTACTCCGTGGCCACACCCGACGGATCTTATCCGGCTGAACGCCTGATGGGGGGCACCTCCAGATCGCCGATGTTCACGTCGCTGGATTAATTCCAACTGTCGCCTATCCCTCATTCTTCATCCTGCCTCCTCCAAGGACTGCGTGAAGAATCCCTACAATGGGACTACTTGACAAGGATTGCTTCATGCAATTTACTGGAATTAAGTCTGACTGGGACACATGGGAGCACTACATCAACGACAAGCTGGACATGGCTACTGATAGGCTAGGTGACTATAATGAACTCCTTACGGGGGCTTACATCATTGCTGGACACTTAGCCCCCCACATCCTAGCCGAAGTAGACCACATGATCTTTTATCATCCCCAACTGATCCTTCCACACCTTGAAAGAGTGTTTGGGACACCGTCAGGCCACCTACATTGGTTTCAGGATTGCATGAACGAGATCCCTAATTATTCAACTCCTAGCCACCTTGAACCGGGCCTTGTATTATATTCTGCCAATTCTACTGCCTTTGCACTTGCCGTGTGCGAAGTCAAATGGGTAGAAGAACATGCTCGGTTACATGTACTAAAATATGGACGTAGGAAAATGGAGTGGATCGACTATCACAGTGGTGACGCAACCCTTGTAGCGACACTTCCTGCCGTCTGGATAAAAAGGCAGAGAGAACTCATTGCAAACAAATACGATGATGCATTTGATTATGCCCCTCCAGCACCTTTGCGCATCCCTGTTGCCACATCTGCTAGGGACGACAAATCTGTCCACAATGATGATGGGGACAGAGCTGACCACTTGCATGGGGGGGAATTGCTATCACAGGCAGCAGAACTTGCACGTGCTCCCTCACCTGCAGTTATCCCTACACTTGCATCTGATACCATCCCTGCAACACCCTTGTGTATCCTAGCTGCCATCCCCCATAAGAAAGACACACCAGCTCTCCAACTTGCAAGTGCTGATGATAAGTGCAACACTCATGACATGAACCACTTGCATGGGGGGGAATTGCCTGACCATTATGTCCTCCCTCCTGATGTCTCTAATGACTTGCATGGGGGGGACATGAACACCTATGTTCCCACATCCACATCCACATCCTGCTCTAGTGAGGAGGAACCAACTTCCACTAAGCACAGCAACACCATCACCACCTGGCATACTGTCAGCCCCACTCCTAACACGATAACTATCATCAGATCACACCACCTTCCACTCACCTCTGCCCTCCAAGGCATTCCCCTCCTGCCCTTCCCACGCTACCACCACAGGACATGCAAGCAACCATGCATCCTTGTGGGTATCGGATGAAGGACACACTTGTGAAGGGGAACATGGGGAGGTATATAGCATGGAAGGGATATGTCCTGATGTACTGACGAGGGGACTGACCTATGCATTGCATGCATCTGTGCACCCATGTGATGTGACCCTTCTTACATGCAGATATAAGCATGAGCGATACCCTCGTGAGCTGCTTTATATCTGCGTGTAACATAATCCTGGTGCACTGATGCACAGCCACCTACTGATGTACTGTACTACACAGATTGAAGTAACGTATGGTACTGCCCATGTGCTAATGCAATGCTGTACCATACTGCAGATCCTTTGCATGCAGATCCTAAGCGAGCGATACCCTCGTGTGATGATCTACATGCACCAAACTGCAGTGCTATATAGCACTAGCGTACTGCCCATGTGCTTATGTACTGCTGTACTGAACTGCTGTGCCCCGAAGTGCAATGCTGTACTACAGATCCGTTGCATGCAGATCCTAAGCGAGCGCTACCCTCGTGTGATGATCTACATGCACCAAACTGCAGTGCTGTACAGCACTAGCGTAGTGCCCATGTACTGCTCCTACAGCTCATAGTGTTGCCTAGTCGATAATACAGCTAGCTAACCTGTAGCGATTTGATGATCCCCACCATCTGTTAAACAATTAGTAATGAACACTCTAGGAATTAATTCATGATCTGCCCCGTACTGCCACATGTACTTACCCACGTGCAGTTCAAGTCTTTTACCCTTTCGATGTTCTCATGCTAACAACATGATGCATGCATGATTCTAATTTAGCATTTCAGCACTAAGCCTTCTCTACCAAATTATGGGGGACTAGTACAGACATCATCAGTTGTTTTCCCTGGAGCTCTTTTGTAGTATCCCCTGCAGCTCCCCTGCAGCATTCATAGCTATGCTTACGTTGATCTGCAATGACCCAGCAGGCCCCAACAGCACTAGCAGTCCCTACCGTCCCAGCATTTTCTTATCCGCTCCTAGTGCCCTTGCAGCGACCCTAGATAGCTACCTCGCAGACCCCAAGCTGCTGACACCTTGTAGTTACCCTGCAGCATTCCTAGCTCAAGTCCGCCATCAGCTTGCCCTTGACAGCTTCCCCAGCACGCCAGGCACTTAGTAGTTAAAACATTGCTCCCCATCTGTTGTATTAGACCTGAACACTCTAGAATTTATTAGATTGTATGCCACATGTACTGCCCCATGTACTTTCACAGGCAGTCAAATTTTGAATTTAGAATTATCCTAGTCTCTACTAGATGTCTGCGTTTTAATTTAGGTCACAAGCAATCCAGCTACAAACACCCAAATTATGAGGGGACTAGTCCAGACATCCTGTCCAGAACAAATTCTCTAGCCCTCACATCATGCCCTTCTCGTAACCAAGGTTATCTCCACAAGATTGAACCAAGCCTGGAAGTTTCCTTCCAGCCCCATAGCAGCCCACTGCACCCTAGCATGCAACCTAGCCTGCAGCCTATCTGCAGTCCCCTTTAGTTTCCTAGCAGCTTCCCTGCAATCTAGCCTGCTGTAACTTTGCAGTTTCCTATCAGGGCCAGCTACTTTAGTAGACAGACATTTCTTTGAAGACATCTTCTAATTGCTATACCACCTTGAATCCTGTCCCAAATAATTTATTATTCACAGTCTTTTATATCAGCTATTAGCAACCATCTCAAAAGTCTTACTAGCCCTTATATTATTATTTCCTTATGCCCCTCAGTTAATTCCAGGAATTCTTGAGTTCAAGAATACCTAGAATTGGGGGGGATATTATTTACTGATTTATATATCAGTATATTTATATAAGAAGGGTCACATCACATGGGTGCACAGATGCATGCAATGCATAGGTCAGTCCCCTCGTCAGTACATTAGGGCATTTCCTTTCCATGATATATACCTCCCCATGTTCCCCTTCACAAGTGTGTCCTTCATCCGATACCCACAAGGATGCATGGTCGCTTGCATGTCCTGTGGTGGTAGCGTGGGAAGGGCAGGTGAGAAATGCCTTGGAGGGCAGAGGTGATTGGAAGGTGGTGTGATCTGATGATAGTTATCATGTCAGGAGTGGGGCTGACAGTATGCCAGGTGGTGGTGGTGTTGCTGTGCTCAGTGGAAGTTGGTTCCTCATCACTAGAGCAGGATGTGGATGTGGGATCCATTGTCCTTTCATTAGCATAGGTGTTCATGTCCCCCCCATGCAAGTCATCAGAGACATTAGGAGGGAGGACAGAATGATCAGGCAATTACCCCCCATGCAAGTGGTTCATGTCATGAGTGTTGCACTCATCATCAGCACTTGCAAGTTGGAGAGCTGGTGTGTCTTTCCTATGGGGGATGGCAGCTAGGATACACAAGGGTGTTGCAGGAATGATGTCAGATGCAAGTGTAGGGATAACTGCAGGTGAGGGAGCACGTGCAAGGTCGGCTGCCTGTGATAGCAATTCCCCCCCATGCAAGTGGTCAGCTCTGTCCCCATCATCATTGTGGACAGATTTGTCGTCCCTAGCAGATGTGGCAACAGGGATGCGCAAAGGTGCTGGAGGGGCATAATCAAATGCATCATCGTATCTGTTTGCAATGAGTTCTCTCTGCCTTTTTATCCAGACGGCAGGAAGTGTCGCAACAAGGATTGCTTCACCACTGTGATAGTCGATCCACTCCATTTTCCTAGGTCCATATTTCAGTACATGTAACCGAGCATGTTCTTCTACCCATTTGACTTCGCACACGGCAAGTGCGAAGGCAGTAGAATTGGCAGAATAGAATACAAGGCCCGGTTCAAGGTGGCTAGGAGTTGAATAATTAGGGATCTCACTCATGCAATCCTGAAACCAATGTAGGTGGCCTGACGGTGTCCCATACTCTCTTTCAAGGTATGGAAGGATCAGTTGGGGATGATAAAAGATCATGTGGTCTACTTCGGCTAGGATGTCGGGGGCTAAGTGTCCAGCAATGATACAAGTTCCCTTAATGAGTTCATTATAGTCACCTAGCCTATCAGTAGCCATGTCCAGCTTGTCGTTAATGTAGCGCTCCCACAGGTCCCAGTCAGATCTAAGTCCAGTAAATTGCATGAAGCAATCCTTGTCAAGTATTCCCATTGTAGGGATTCTTCACGCAGTCCTTGGAGGAGGCAGGATGAAGAATGAGGGATAGGCGACAGTTGGAATTAATCCAGCGACATGGCCATTGGCAATCTAGAGGTGTCCCCCATCAGGCGTTCAGCCGGATATGATCCGTCAGGTGTGGCCACGGAAGAGGATGGGTGGCGTCGGGGCGTTGACAGAGAGTGGTATTTGAGCGGCGGAGAGGGGGGGGGGGGGGGGGGGGGGGGGGGGGGGGGGGGGAGAAAGCGGGAGGGTAGGAGTAGTGGTGGTTGTGAGGCAACGGTAGGTGAGAAATCGGGAGGGTGATTGGAAGCGAAGGGAGGGTAGGAGATTGGAGAAAGCGGTGGAAGTTTGCGAAGCAACTGGTCTGGGAGGAAATGGAATCTGATGGGGGCGGGTTGGAGATGTCGTACAGTCCAGTACAGTATTGGGACGCAGATGGAGGAGAATGAGGGAGATTGTTGAAAGCTGTGGTCGCCAGCAGCCCAGCACTTTGATCGTCTGGGATCAATACAGCTCTGTGTGGGATCTCGGTGAGGGCGTCGTCCTATATATACTCACTTCGTAGATTTCGGTGACTAGTGGGCGCTCTTGCTTGCTCCAGTCGTAGGACGCAGTGGCAGATCCAAGTATGCTTGGTAGGAAGCGGCAGCAGGCGGAGCAGCGGGAAGTTGGATCCGCACGGGGAGTCTAGGTGCTTAAAAACTCGGGCCTTCAACTACTCAGAGGGGAACTGATTCCTGAGTGTCGGAAAGCAGCGGCTAGCTGTTCTTTGGTAGTGTCTATTGATGGCGCAC
The DNA here is from genome assembly GCA_013435795.1 of Chlamydomonas sp. ICE-L. Taxonomy (NCBI): domain Eukaryota; kingdom Viridiplantae; phylum Chlorophyta; class Chlorophyceae; order Chlamydomonadales; family Chlamydomonadaceae; genus Chlamydomonas; species Chlamydomonas sp. ICE-L. Next base: position 6,500,092 of record JACBWV010000839.1, read on the forward strand.
ATAACATTTGAATGCAAGTTCTTTACAACGGCATAAGCTCGATAGCGGAGAAGATACTATTAAGCGCAACAGGCGCAATCATATAGAATAAGGATGTGTACTGCAACTCTGCAAGGTACTGCAGTCACGCGCAGGCCAAAGCTAGCCAGTGGCCTGGCGGCAGGCAACACAGGTCCCTGAGGAAGTAGGTACCGGTGTGCACTATGCCAACTCAGAGATTGATATATAAATCAGTAAATAACAAGATGGAATCAAGACGAGGAGCATCTTCTCTGGCCTGGCGGAGAGCACGTTGCACTCGGGGAAGAGCAAAAACCGCGAAAGGTCGGCGACCGCGGTGGTGACGCGCGCGAAACGTCATCGGAGGCGTGATTTAGTCATAGTGAGTTAATGACCTGGCACTTCTGACTCTAGCGCTGACACGAGATCTGACACGTGTCAAGACATCTGACACGAAATCGGACAAGTGTCAAGATTTCAAGAGGCCTCTGATGCAGCTCTTGGAACTAGGTGCGTCTCCAGATGTAGATATTATTAGATATAAGTCGTGGAAGTGGAGCTCTTGGAATTGGGTGCGTCTCCAGATGTAGATATTATTAGATACAAGTCGTGGAAGTGGAAATGGAGCTCTTGGAACTGGGCGCATCTCCAAATGTAGATATTATTATATATAAGTCGTGGATGTGGAAGTGGAGTGGAAGTTGAGATCTTGGAACTGTAGTATTCCGGAGCGTGTGCAAAGCACAGAGACGAGGGGAAGACGGTAAGGATAAGATCTTTACAGTTAGATAAGCATTCGATCAATGCGCTAGGAGAAAGTACTGGGATGCCGCGGTACCTCATGGTACCTGCATCAGTGTCCATGCCATAGCTGGCATCGGCACGGCAGTACAGTGCAGCAGGGACGAGTCCTGTGCACTCTAAGTCACTCTAGGTGAGCCGGTGAAACCCGGTGAATAACATCCCCCCCAATTCCTGATATTCTTCATTCTGTAGAATTTCGGGAATTAGAGGAGTTAAAAGAAAAAACTAGAGGGACTTTAAAATATTCATAAACAGGTAATGCTTTGAAAGATGAACTAGCAGCCTGGGTTATAAAAGAGGTGCAAAGAGAGGGGGCTCAGGAGTATCCTGTGGGACAGGGTGTCAGCCCTGGTCAAAATCTAAAATAGAGGGAAGCAGACACTCAAGTTGCAGTCAATCAATATTCTAGGAAAATTCTGTCCCATGTCCAGGAGTCCAGGATAGAAGTTGCATAGTAGACTGGTGGGAAGTCAAATCTAAAATGCCATAAGGGAAGCCATGTAAGCTTATCATCTATCAACTTCTGGCTAGCTACTGTGTCAGAGAATCAAGTGTCATCAACTGGGTATGGGATCTGGTAGAACCCATCTCGCTTAAGTCTAGTTGTGATGGCCTGGTGCAGGTCATCCCACAGGTCAGCTGTAGGGTCAGAATGGAAGACAGGGGGGCAGAAGTTGATTATGAAACAGTCTTGCTGATTCCAGGGCATAATGGCATCATCAACGTAGATCAGGATAGGGCTGGGCTCTCCATCTGTCCTGATCTGATGGGATTGCATGAGGAGTCCTGGCTGTCTGTGGGCTGCATTGCAGTAGGCACTGACCATGGCTGCCTGCAGGCAAATGGTCCACTTCAATCTATCCTTCATGCTAGCTGAGCAGGTGTCATACTTATATATGAGAGTGGCTAGCAGCTTGAAGTGCAAGTGGATAAGGCTAATAACTGGTGCAGGATTGTTGGGCATATCCTGCTCTCTCCAGATTTGGTGTGGAAGGGACCTCAGGTACTTGTACCTTGCATAGAAATCGTGGATCAGGGTGTATAAGGGGACCCTGAGCATGTTGACTATGCAGGGTGGGGTGGGCAAGAGCATCATGTGATCTAGTATGTCCATCAGTTCCCCTAGGGGATAGTACCCCTCCCTGTGGTCCTCAAGGGTGTAGCTGATGGCAGACATATGGGCATTGTTCTGTATGTCAGCTTGGGAGCCTGGCTCTGAGGTGGGAGGTGTGCTACCTGGTGAGAATTCTGTTATACCAGTGGGGGTCATGGTTTGGAGGAGTTTGTCCTCTTGGAACAGGGAAGGGATGGCAGTTTTCAATTCTGCAGGGTTATCTTCTGCTGGCTCTTCTAGGGGCTCTGCTGGTGGTTCAACTGCTGGCTGTACTGGTGCCTCTACTGATAGCTGTACTGGTAGCTTTACTGGTTGTTCTACTGGTGGGTCTACTGGTGGCATAACTGGTTGCTGTGCTGGTAGCTCTACAGCCAGTTTTACTGGTGGCTGGGTATTCTTCTGGCTGGCTAAAGATGGGTATCTCCTCTTATAGATCTATAGCATTGATGCTTTCATGTTGGCCAGCTGTTGGTCAACATCTATGGCATCATCATCCTTGCTACACCTAGGGGCACTATCTGGCAGGACTTCTACATATCCTGCTTCTCTGTGACAGTCTGACCAGTACATGCAGTTTGGGGAAGGCTCACCATTAGATTTCTGCTGGTACTGGACAGTGGCAGGGGCTCTGTGGGATGCTGGATGAGCTAGTCCAGGAGGACTTGTCAGCTGGGGAAGGGTGTCCAGGGGTGGCCTATGGGCCAAGTTGGTGTCTGCTGAGGGGCATTGTCTGGAGTTGTGTCCAAATCCATCACAGTTCCAGCAAGTCATAGTCATACCTGGCCTGTTTCTCTTATCTACCTTCCTGGTACGGTAGCTAAGAGAAGCAGGTGCAGGGCTTGTGGAGGGAGGGACAGCAGGATCAGCGGAGGTGGAGGGAGGTGAGGAGAGGATCTGGTGGAGAGGGAGGAGGAGGAGGAGGAGCACCTGGAGGTGGTGATGGGGGAGGAGAAGGTGGAGACGACGGTGAAGGAGGAGGGGGAAGAGATGCCAGTTCATTGAGGCGGTCTGTAGAGTCCTTGAACCGTTGAGTCCACTTAGCTCTTCCTGCCGGGCATAAATGATGTACCATGACGTGAGGGTTCAGGTACCACGGGTCAACTGGTCTGTCTTGGTCTGGGTGATCAATAGGCTTGGGGTAGAATACATCTGTGGAATAGACTCCCCCCTTTGTATTGTTATGGCAGACCAGGACAGACTGGAGTGGAGGGCCAGGTTTATTTTCCTGTCTTACGTCCTGGTCCTGATCCTCTTGGGAAGGTAGGCATAGGGTAGCCTGGGAGTCATCCAAAGAAAAAATAAGGTCATCATCTTGTCTCATCATAGCTGGGATGCTTATGAGATGCATTGGGATGCCAGTGTGTGGAATGATAAGTGGCATAGGATCACTATCAATGGGGCATATATGGACATTCTTGAGGGTTAGGATCAAGCCATTGTGTGCTTGGATGACAGCTGTGCCTGTGGAAGAGCACATACGTGGATGGGGATGTCCAGGGAAGAACACTGGGACTGGAGGAGATAGAGGTATAATTCTGATGAGGGCATGCTTGTTGTAGGTGAGGTGTTGAATTGAATCAGAGCTGAGTACCCAGTCATGTGCCATGGGCTGGGAGGGGTAGAAACACATAATGGTAGCGCCAGGTGGGTGCTCAGGGGTGGTTGGATCAGAAGTAGCATCTTCATGGTCCTCTCTACTGTGGGCATTCTGCAGAGTGGGGGGATTTCCTATCTCTGAGACAGTGTGAAGGACAGGTGCAGGCTCAGAAGTAGGGTCTTGGTCTTCATGGTCCCCACTACTGTGGGCATTCTGCACAGTGGGGGTACTTCCTATCTCTGAGACAGTGTGCAGGACAGGGTGGACAGCAGGACAGGGCAGGACACTGGAGATCTTACTTGCAATCAGGTCGTCCCGCTCTTTGAGCATGTCCTCCTTCCACTCGGGATACCATCCAGGCAGATGGGCATCTGGATGGACAGGTGGCACTGGGGGCACAGATGCTGGGTCTGGAGGTGCAGATGCTGGGTCCTCAGGTTGGTCAGATGATCCAGCAGGGTCATCTTCTCCAATCCAGAATTCCTGTCCCGCTGACGATGGGGCACCAGTCGAAGTCAGCTGGTGTACAGGAGGGGGCCTGGAGGGGCATGGAGGAGGTTGTGGTTGCTGCTTGGATTGTATCGACCCTCTGCGATGTCCTTGAACCAGTCAGGGTCCTTGTCCAGGATCTTTTGCGCGCTCGCGCGGAGACTGGCCTTGAGTTTGGCGTCATCCAAGGGGCAGAGAACAAAAGGATCATAGGGATTCTGAGGCATCTTGGGTGGGGGAGGAGGAGCATCCACGAATGGCGGTGGTGGTGGCGCATTCCGGTCAGAGGGGGACCTGGATGCTCGGCGAAAGGGGAGAGCTGCATTGCGGTGGATGGAGTGGCGAGAGAAGTTTAGAGATCTGATGGTAGTGGAAGGTGGAGTTTGGATAGGAGGATCTAACATGAAACCTGATCCATACTTTTCAATCAATAGAGTTGTTACACAATGAAGACTAAAGAGCAGATAGCTTATCATCGCAACTCGTGCGGCTATATAGAAAAGGAAGTCTTCAGGAAGGTTCCGAAGACACGTGCGGGCCATAGCTAGCCTATGGCCCGGCGGCAGGCAACCCGGGTCCTGGAGCCACAGGACCACGCGTGCGCTATGCCAACTCAGCAGTGTCCGACTCGACGGACAATAACATCCCCCCCAATTCAAGGTATTCTTGGGTACAAGAATCCCTGGAATTAGCTGAGGGGCATAAAGAAAATACAGGAGTATAAAGGCTGACAGGGCTATTAGATATGCTAACGGCTGGCAATAGGAACTGTAAATAATAAATTATCTGGGACAGTCCAAAGGGGTGTGGCACATTGGAGGCAGGGATCTTTAAGTCAATATCTGTTAGGGGCCAGGAAGGCTGACAGGGAAGGCATGAGAGGGACTATAAAGGACTGACTGGTTGTAAGCAACTTCTTTTAGGTAGACGTCCCCCGCTGGCTCATGTAATCAATCCAGATGGAGAGATATGCTGAGATACTTCCAAAGTCATCTATAAGGTAGCTTTTAACTCAGAGAAGGCTATTAATACTAGGGAAGGCTATGGACTATGCTTAAGAGTTATGGCAGCCTAGGAGTCAGGTTGAGGCACAGGGGAAGCTGCCAGGTAGCTGCCAGTGGGGCTGCCAGGATGTCTGTCAGATAGGACTGATTCCCCCCATAATTTGGGATTACCCTAAATTAGAGAATTGAAGACATGCTGTAGAAACTTAAGATGGAGATACTAAAGAACAAGAAAACAGCAGTACATGGGGAAGTACAGTGCGTCACATTAATCCTAGAGTGTTCATTTCTAAAACAAGAATGTCAACTATGGTCAAGTTAGGTGCCAGATGCTGGGTAACCATCAAGGTCCAGCTGGGTGTGGAGTTTCTCCAGGAGGGTGGAGAAAGATTTCCTATACATCTTTGGGGTGTCCAGCATGTTGATGAATGTGAAATCCATAGGGCTCCAGTGCATGCTGAGGTTGTTGACACACATTACTCTGCCCCCAGGGTACACACAGCTGATGGGGTGCATCAGCATCTTGGGCCAGGAAACCAGTACCCTTGCATGTGCTTGGACCATAGCTGCTTGGAGGCATATGGCCCACTGAATGGTGGGCCTTGCAGCTGTGGAGACAATGGGGTATATGTGTACCATGTGTTGCAATCTGTTGACATGCTTGAGGAGGGGTCCACAGACTGAGAAGTGACTGTTGTGCATCTGTCTGCTGGGGGACCTGGACATTTCAGCAGCCAGAAGGGCAGGGAACTTGGTAGCTAGCCGGGCAATGAGGATAGGGACAGGCTGTCTAGGTCTGATGCTGAAGGATCTAAGGGAGGAAGGGGAATTGTTGAGGGTGTTCAGCAGGGTTCCAAACTTGGTCCTGGAGAGGCCAGAGTTGTTCAGGAAATGGACTGGGTGGGTGTTCATGTTGACATGGGCTAGGGGCTGATCAGGAGAGAGAGAGAGGTAGCTGAGGGAATCCATTGGTCAAATCTAAGGGCTTGGGATAGCTCCTGTTGGGTGCAGGACCCCTGTCCATCAATGGGATAGGGACTCTCATAGCTGGTTCTGGCTTGGTCTAGCAGGAGGTCCATCTCTCATCTGGCTTGTGCTTCTGTCAGGTTACACAGCTCATCATGGGGAACAGTGGGCATCTGCTGCCTAGGGGCTGTGGAGTAATCAGTATCTGGGATGAAGTCATGGGATGATGTGGTATACAAGTCATCTTCCAGCATGTCATGTTGGTGTGGTGAGAATTCCCCCCCATTGTCTGACTGGATCATAGAGGGCATGATGGGTCGAACAAGGTCAGGCATGTCATCCTCACCATTTGCAGAAACCATGTCTGGTAGGCTGCCGGAGCTGCTGGCAGTGTCATGGGGAATGGTGCAACTGGCAGCAGCATCATCATTGTAGCAGATGGTCTTGGGGTCTTGCTGGGTGACCATCATGATGACAGGAGGAAGGGTATTACAGGGGTATGGGGAAGAGGGAGGGATCTTAGAGGTGCTAGTGATGTAGAGGCCATTTTGTTTAGGGCATAAGAGAATAGTCTTGGAGCCCTTGGCAGTTGGGAGGGAGAGTGTAGCAGCAGCACTAGATGCATGGAGTTGGAGGTTGGGGCAGAGTTTGTGTGCTGCATGCACACTGATCGATGAGTATGTTGACCACAGTCAAGGGTGGAGCAAGGAGCACATCGTTGAGTGTGATCATGGATCCAAGGTGACCCCTGATGTTGGCTTTTCCCTTCTGGAGGCAGAGCACTGGTGATGCTCCAAGGTCTGCCAGGTGGAGGCTAATAGGCTGGGGGAGATCCTGAATGTCATGCAAGATGGACGGGTTACTGGTGCAGTGGGAGTGGGCTGCACAGTCTAAAATCCACTCTGTCAGGAGGGCTGTCTGGAACTGGGCATGAGCACCCTTATCATCATCATCATCATCAGAGGTGCCATCACTGGAAACTAGGGCTGGCATTGACTCGTCTCTCCTACTATGGCAAGCATCAGGATCAGGTGTGGGTCCAGGGAAAGCAGTGTCATTCATGGGAGCATGTGGGTCAGACAGGGGTGTGGACTTGCCTCTTGAGTCTGCAAACTGGAGGGGCTGTGGGTCATCAGAAGTGAAGGCCATGAAGTTGTGCTCATCCTCATTGTCTGTTGTGGACTGGGAGGTGGAGCAGTCATCATCTGCAACATGGGCATGCCCACGTCTGTCACGGCGTCCTCTGGTGTCTCTGGCAGATGCTCTGCTGTCTCTCCTAGGAGACTTGGACTTGCTGGATGACCTCTTGGCTGCATCCTTGGGGGGTGATAAAGATCCTCGACGTGCAGATGTGGAGGAGAACGGTGGTGGCCTGTACTTCAGCTCTGTGGTGGGGCTAGGGCAAGTGATGGAGTTGTGTCCATAGCCATTGCAGTTCAAGCATGTCATCTGAGTAGATGGGAGACGGTCCTTTCTTGGGCGGCCTTGGAAAGCAGCATTTGCCATGTGCTCAGTCTCTTCTGGAGAGATGCTGGAGTCAGAGATCTGGTTAGACACCTGGTACCTGATGATCTGGGTCTGAAAGGAGGCAAAATCAGGGCATACACAGTTGTGAAAGGAAAACCTGAATCCATTGTATTCTGGACGAGGTGTAAGTCCTTGAACAATGATACTGAGGAATGCAGGGATGGAGGTGTTGCTGACCCCATTCACTTGGGGAAGAAGGGTGTAGAGTTCATAACTGCGAGAGAGGTAGGTTTGTAGTGGCTCAGTAGTTGTCATGCTGAGGTTATACATGGATCTCACTGCTCCTGTCTCGAGGTCAGAGTTCCTTTCGCCATACGAGGTCTTGAGGAACCTGTAGGCCTTAGCAGCAACGTTAGTGTTAGCTAGGATGGCCTGTTGGATGGGGTCAGAACAATGCTTGAGGATTTCATTGAGTGCAACTGCGTTCTTTACCATGTTGATGGGGTAGGGAACAGCACGAGCCGCAATACCTGCATTAGCATTGTCCACATTCGGGTAATGAGATTCCTCCATCGGGTATTCGTCGGCATCTGCTGGCTCATTGGCGGGGGCGACGTTCTTCGCCGCCTCAATGGCAACGGCGATGCACCCCGGGTGGGACCTGAGGTGTCGGAGAAGGAAGGGTCCAAACTTGTGCCATGGGACAGCAGGGGTGCCGTCGAAGATGAGTGCAGGGAGCTTGGCTGGAGTAGCCATGGTGTCTGTCGCGGCGCTGGGGTCTTGGAGTCTTGGTCTTCACACCGGGTTAATAAACCGGCCTGTGGGTAATCCGGGTGTGAAGCTTGTTGGTCGTTAGTCTTTGGTGTGCGGTTCGGAGGTAGAGGTGATGGAGTGTTGGCAGCAAAGGGGGAACCAAATGGGTCCTGGGGGTCTGGAATGGTGGAGATAGGAGCAGAAAGGGGGAAATGGGTGAGGGTATTACAGGGAGGGGTGGGGGAAGGGGGGGGGGGGGGGGGGGGGGGGGGGGGGGGCTTCGAGGGTGTGCAGGGTTGATACTTCGTGGCACAAGCAATCCTTGTGGGATTGCGCAACGCTGTGTGTGATCTGATGAGTGTGCAACTCACGTCGAAGATCTACTCAGACTCCTGGACAGACTGCGTCTACGTTTCGTCAGTGACGGATGGTAGAGACAACGGGAGAGTTGTGTGGGCAGTAGGCGAGGCAGCGCAGGTTAGATTTCTCACGTGATTACGTAGACAATCCAGGGCCAAAAGCAGTACTCAAGCCGTCGAGCTAGTCTGAGGGAAAACTGTCACCTTGTGCAGGGCTGAAGATCCACTTGGCACGGGCGCAGGGGCGCTGTCTGCGGGTAGCGGTCGGGCCGATAACCTTTCAATCAATAGAGTTGTTACACAATGAAGACTAAAGAGCAGATAGCTTATCATCGCAACTCGTGCGGCTATATAGAAAAGGAAGTCTTCAGGAAGGTTCCGAAGACACGTGCGGGCCATAGCTAGCCTATGGCCCGGCGGCAGGCAACCCGGGTCCTGGAGCCACAGGACCACGCGTGCGCTATGCCAACTCAGTGTCCGACTCGACGGACAATAACAATACTCAGTTCTCAGGTAGCGCAAAGCAGATGCTGCATTGTTGGTGCGGTCGCGCAGAACAGCAGCAATAGATAAGTGGACTGAGTCACAGATGTGGTTCATAGCAATAAAGTTGCTGATAGCAGTGATATCACTGCTGGGCGAGGTGAGATAGTGCATGCCATCCTTTGGTTCTGAGAACGGAATGAAGTCTCTGTCACCATGAAGCACTGAGTGCCTGCAGAAGCTGTCCAGCATGGGTCTGGTCATGTCCTTGTACCAGGTAGCAAAGGTTTCAAGTGTTCCCTTACCGTCGAACTTGGGGTATTGCCGCGCGTCCATGGCGAAGGTCAGGGGAAGGGCAAAGCGCAAGTAGGCGGGAAAGGCGGGATTAGGGAGTAGGATATCTGAGTACGATAAAGAAACTCGAGATCTGGGAATGGTTATGTGGGGAAGAAAGAGTGGGTATGAGGAGGGTTTGGGGAATGAAAGGTTGGGTTGAAGTCCAACTAGGAAGGGGGGCTGGAGGGTTTGATAGGTCAGGCGGTGGTGGAGAGACGGCTGAGACTGCGTAAGCAGCGGGAAGTGAGAAGGTGGTGGTGGGGGCGCAGTGGAGGTAGAGATTGTTGTCAGGGGGGGGGGGGGGGGTTGCTGGCGGAACAGCTTGATGCTCAATGGAGCAGGAGTTGGCTGGCGGAACAGCTTGATGCTCAATGGAGCAGGATCACCGGGCTCACGGCTGATATACCGCACAAGAGTTGTGTCCCAATGGGGAGATTCTTGTCGGGTGGAGCTTTCTTCACTCCTTTCAATTGAAGCACGTCGGGACAACAATCAAAATGCCCTTCAGCTCGGAATAGCGTCGAGCAAGGACAATCTAACGCGAAGGGACCGTAACCTGTAGTATTCCGGAGCGTGTGCAAAGCACAGAGACGAGGGGAAGACGGTAAGGATAAGATCTTTACAATTATATAAGCATTCGATCAATGCGCTAGGAGAAAGTACTGGGATGCCGCGGTACCTCATGGTACCGGCATCAGTGTCCATGCCATAGCTGGCATCGGCACGGCAGTACAGTGCAGCAGGGACGAGTCCTGTGCACTCTAAGTCACTCTAGGTGAGCCGGTGAAACCCGGTGAATAACAGGAACTGGGTGCATCTCCAGATGTAGATATTATTAGATATAAGTCGTGGAAGTGGAGTGGAAGTGTACGTGGAGCTCTTGAAAGTGGGCGCGTCTCAAGATGTAGATCTTATTATATATAAGTTGTGGAAGGGTACGTTGAAGTGGACGTGGAGCTCTTGGAACTGGGCGCGTCTCAAGATGTAGATCTTATTAGATGTAAGTCGTGGAATTGGATTGGAAGTGGAGCTCTTTGAACTAGGTGCGTCTCAAGATAACAAAAAGATAACGCCTGGAGGGGCGTGGTGTTAGGGGGCCCCTCCTGTACGCCGCAGCTGGGGAAAGTCGCCATGTCAGACATAGTAAGTGTCACCCTGCAGGCGGTAGGGACTCCTTCATGCGAGGTGTGGCAAGAATGCTGGTACAGGAGGCAACAGATTCTCTGTGCAGCTTATAGATGAGTTTGTCTGCGTGTTCGTGACTGATCCCTAAGGTGGAGAGATTGGTAATAGTTGTGATTGGTATGGTACCAGTGGTACCTGCGGTGAAGACTAGGTAGTGGACAAGGAATCCTTGCCGTATAAGGATACGTTGGAGCTCCTTATGCTGCACGCTCTTTTCCTGGAATTTGATGTGGTGGTTAGTGTCTGAGCAGTAACCCAGTTCAACTAGCTAGGTAGACTTTTCTTGGTTTGGATTCGTCGTTAATGAGGAGGTCAGGCCTGTTTTTGTCCCATGTGGTTTGGGGAAGATCAGGGGGGTTGGGGGTCTCGTGGGGATGTGGTATGTCGCCTCACATGTTGACATGTGCCTGCATCCATGTAGACGGGGAGGGCCCCCAGAGCTATCTCAAGATGTAGATCTTATTAGACTAGAGTCCCCCCTGAACAAACCTGATTGTATGTAGGGATCGGTAGTATGATATCATGGCATCATATGATATCATATGATGCTGGCAGTCTGACTAGGCTTATCATTTATCTACAATATCATATCATGCAATTTGTATGATAGCATATGATCGCAGACTCGCCTTTGGTCGACATCATATGATATGCCGGCCCCTAATAGTATGTATTCTGAAAATACTGTGCCTTGTGAGGGAATTCTAGAATTTGAATTTGAATTGTTACATGTTTTTTCAGCCAACTCTGGGCTGCTCACCTTCTTCCAATGCGAAGTCCCTCCACGGAAACCAGCGACCCAGGGACAATGTTTTTCCTAAGAACGATTTATCAAATCGCAAAGCCGCAAACTTATTAATGTTTGTTACCGTTTTGGTCCATCGCGCTCCCAGGTGTGGGTATTTGGGGAATGTTTTCGGATTTCAGATCTCTGGGTGGAGCATTGCGCGTGCCATATACTTAATGTTTCCGTCTGTCAGATGCCTGGCTGGAGCATCGCGCGTGCCATATACTTAATGTGTATGGCTTGCGGATGCTTGAGTGGAGCATCGCGCTTCCAGATACTTAAGGTTTGTGGATTGTAGGTACCTGGCTGGAGCATCGCGCAGGTCACCACCAGGTCGTGGTGACGTGGCCATGTGGGTTACATGGACGATGGACGGTCGAAATTCAAAAAGCTCACCAGCGCGCCTTGCTGCTCTCTTGCTCGCGATCAGCGCGTCTTGCTTGCTAAATTCTCAGAGTTTGTGTGCATTGAATCCTGGAAGCTTGCTTGTAATTATTCGCTATTCTTATCATAGCTAGTGCGTGCCCCGGATCTACGATTTGTGCTGAGCCCTCTATCTGCCTTTGACCTCTCAACCTCATTAAGCGAATGCCTCTTTCCGTGGATATATAAGGCTGTAATCGAGGACCCTTCTTTTTGTGGATTTGTCGTTTTTTGAGTCTCTCCAATTTTAAATTTTTACCGCCCTCAATGTAGGAGAGAGTCCAGAGTTACACAAAGCCACACAAGTCACACCGGGTGAAGAGCCATTTAACCTACAGGGTTCGCGTCGAAAAGAGCGTCCGTTGCAAGCTAACTGTCTATGTAACATGAGCGTTTCCGTCCGACCCTGGGCCATCGCCTGCAAATTGCCATCGCGGCTGGACTTGCTACTTGCGCGCGACGTGCAAATTGCGCAAATGCCAACTTCGAACTACGCAATTGAATTGAACTGGTGCTCTTCCAACCTCTGAATCTGCCAATCTTGCTATTAATAGCATGCCTCGGTACTGATCATTCGTTCTGCAGACCTGCGAAGCTTCAAAATTAATTACTATCTACCCAAGTGGGTAACACCACCCTGAGAACCTGTGGAGCTTGGACCAGCGCAGCTTTGAGCTACGTGCTCTGACCTAGGGGGCCTGCAAAATGCTGGACGTGCTACTTGCGAACGTGGAAATTGAGCATATGCTGACCTTCGAACTGCGGAATTGATAACTGGTGCACTTCAGACCCCCGTCTTTGCCAAAGTGACTTGCTATTTATAGCTATCTAAGTACCAATCGTTCGTTCTGCGGGGCTACGAAGCTACACAAGCAAGAACTAACTCGCCACCCAAGAAGGTGAAACAACCCTGAGAAGCTGCAGAGCTTCGACCAACGCAGCTTTCAGATTCATGCTTCGACCTAGGGGGCAGCGGCGTTGCACAATGGTAGCTACTTATCTCCATTCTCCATGGCCAGACGCAACTCTAGGCCTAGCCGTTCCAAATCATGGGCAGAGCGGCTATTGAGACCCTATGCTCACCTATTATCCCTAAGCACATGCCACATGCGCTCCCAAACTGCGCTACATTCGTGTCATACCCACGCAACGCATAACCACCCGGCCAGCCCAATGAATGCCGACACACGCTACAGGCATCCACCCCGAGCGACACACACACCCGACCCCCCCCCCGCGTCGGGTGCAGCCCAGACCTGAACGGCTCAAACTGCCCAGCCCACACATGCAACACCTTCTCAAAATTCCCTAAAACTAAGATTAACCCGACCTCTGATTGGTCTCATTTTTTCTGCATCAGATTCTTTCAACTAAAGCCAAGCTTCATGTATGCTTTGCACAACATTTTAGGCACGTTCAGCACTGCTTAATAAACAACAACCCTGCAAAATGTCCTTCTTCGTTACTAGTAAGTAACAATGCTTCAACATATGTACTGACCGCCCTTACATAAGCTAATAAAACCAAAACCAAAACCGTGTGGGCGGTCAATATAGTTACCGCCCCCGTATTAGGGAGCAAACCCAGTACGGCAGGCGTACTGCCGGAGGAGGCGGAGGAGGAGGAGGAGGAGGAGGAGGAGGAGGACAAGTTAGCCCTAAGGGTTCGGCGTTGGGAGCGCTCTCGGGACACGCCAGCCGGCGTTGCGCGTGACTCAGCGGCTCGGGACCGAGACCGAGGTCCGAGACCGAGACCGAGGTGCGAGACCGAGGTCGAGACCGAGGTGCGAGACCAAGGTCGAGACCGAGACGCAGGTGCGAGACCTAGACGCAGGTCGAGACCCAGACCCAGACCGAGACCCAGGTCCGAGATCGAGACCGAGACCCAGGTCCGAGATCGAGACCGAGACCCAGGTCCGAGATCGAGACCCAGACCCAGGTCCGAGATCGAGACCCAGACCCAGGTCCGAGATCGAGACCCAGACCCAGGTCCGAGATCGAGACCCAGGTCCGAGATCGAGACCGAGACCAACCACAGACCCACAGACCCGCGCAGACCTCACAGGGGACCCCAAGGGGGGCAGGGGGCGGCATTCTGGTTACCGCCCTCAACTAAGCAGAGACACCACGGTTACACCGGTCACACTGGAGGAGGAGGAGGAGGAGGAGGAGGAGGAGGAGGAGGAGGAGGAGGAGGAGCAATTTAACCTAAGGGTTCGGCGCCCGTGAGCGCCCTCGGGCGACGCCAGCCGGCGTTGCGCATGAGCTGCGGATGCCGCGTGGAAGCTTCGAGACGCAGAAGACCGAGACCGAGACCTAGACCGAGACCCAGACCGAGACCCAGACCCAGATCGAGACCGAGACCGAGACCCACGAAACCACGACCGCGCGAGAGGTGACCGCCCTATCGGGGCGGTCACCTCTAGTTACCGCCCCCGTATTAGGGAGCAAACCCAGTACGGCAGGCGTACTGCCGGAGGAGGCGGAGGCGGAGGCAGGGGAGCCATTTAGCCCTAAGGGTTCGGCGTTTGGGAGCGCTCTCGGGACACGCCAGCCGGCGTTGCGCGTAACCTGGCTTCGATGTGCCTGTGTGCCTTTGCCTAATCTTCCAGAAACATCTACCGGGAAGAATCTTTGCAAGATCCACATGATATGATGTTCGGATCAGCCTTGTATGGATAATAATTAACGCATAGCCAATGCTCATTGTTCGTGTCTGTCCTATGATGTCGTATGACCGACGCTCGTTGTTCGTATGAAGGTTGCGCGCAGTCGCTGACTGCCTCGACCGCTCGTCATTGTACGACGCAATGTTGTTGTAAGGCACACTGCCCCATCAACTTGGAAAGCCCCTGTCCATATCATCATTTACCAGCGCCTTCGCTAAAGCGTCCCAAAAATGCAAAGCGAAAAGCGGACAGAGCAGCATGTAGTTTGGCTGGTGAGCCAGCCAATCCAGTCTACCATCTTCCCAGAACCTCGGACAGGGCAGCGCGCAGGTTGGCTGGCGAGCCTGCCAATCCAGCCTATGACCGCTCCAGGACAGCGGATGAAGCAGCGCGTAGGTTGGCTGGCGAGCCTGCCAATCCAGCTCACAACCTCTCGAGGACAGTAGATAGAGCAGCGCGCAGGTTGGCTGGCGAGCCTGCCAATCCAACCTATGACCGCTCCAGGACAGCGGATGAAGCAGCGCGTAGGTTGGCTGGCGAGCCTGCCAATCCAGCTCACAACCTCTCGAGGACAGTAGATAGAGCAGCGCGCAGGTTGGCTGGCGAGCCTGCCAATCCAGTCTATGACCGCTCCAGGACAACGGATGAAGCAGCGCGTAGGTTGGCTGGCGAGCCTGCCAATCCAGCCCACAACCGCTCCAGGACAGCGGATGAAGCAGCGCGCATGTTGGCTGGCGAGCCTGCCAATCCAGCTCACAACCTCTCGAGGACAGTGGAGAGAGTAGTGGAGAGAGTAGTGCATACATTGGAGTGCCCCAGACAGTTGAGCGCTGCCACATTTCTTGAGCACGTCGGGTCGTGGAATCGGCTTCCTCGAATGCTATCTTCATTCACCAGCAGATGTGCCAAATTCTTTGACAGTATGGTATGTTGTGCAATATGTGGAGCATGCCATTTGGGAGGGCCTCCATCTTTCCATGAGTACAAAAGTGTGCCTCCAGATGTGCGGACGCCTCCACCTTATGCTTTGTCTTTCATTTACATGGAGATCAAAACTGTGGACAGTGATGGTAACTGGTGGCTATGCCCTGCATGTGTCAGCGACAGAAGAAAACATGCCGAGCATGTCATCTTTTATGAGCCTGCCTACGTGACAGCCCTCTTGTCTACTGAGCCAGAGGATCTTCTTCGGTTGTCAGTGATAGATGTTCATGTATCTTTCAGCAAAAGATGGATGGGCTTCACAACAGGATCTCTGGAGAAGATGCCGATGATCAATGCACCTGTCGTCTCTTGGGGAAAAGATGGGGAAAGCACACCTGAGTCGTTGCAGCTGCTCCTTCAGTACAATTTGAGCACCAACCCCTTGCTTCAAGCGTACACGACGATGATGGAACGACCAGGTATGTAGGGAAACAATAACCTATCATAAACATTTATCTTTAGCTAACGTGTAATATAGTACATCATAAACATTTTATCTTTAGCTAACGTGTAATATAGTATATATCAAATTAATCACGTAAATTATTGTTTTCTTTCCTTGCTTATCCAATTTCATCTGATCACATTTAGTAGCTTTTATGTAGCTCTGGTGCCTGAGTGATTTCATCTGATCACAATTAGTAACTTCTATGTAGCTTCTCTGTTAAACTGATTTTATTTAATGGTATTTATAAGCTTTTAGCTTCTAGGTAGCTTCTCTGCCTGAATAATTTCATCTGATCGCATAAAGTTGCTTCTACGCAGCTTCCCTATCTGGCTGGTTTCATTTGATTATAAATAGCAGCTTTTAGGTAGTTTTCTTTGTTTAGTCAATTTCATCTGATCACATGTTGTAGTGTCTATACAGCTCCTGTACCTGAGTGATTTCATCTGATCATATACAATAGCTTCTACGCAGTTTTACTGTCTAAATGATTTTATTTATGATATACAGTAGCTTCTAAGCAACTTTTTTGCACAGCTTCTTTGTCTGGTTGATTTTGTTTTGTTATAAATAGCAACTTCTGGGTAGCTTGCTTTGTTTATATAATTTCATCTGATCACATGTGACAATGTCTAAGCAGCTCTGATGCCTAAGTGATTTCATCTGATCACAGTTACCAACTTCTATGTACCTTCTCTGTTTAACTGATTTTATTTAATGGTATTTAGAAGCTTCTAGGTAGCTTCTCTGCCTGAATAATTTCATCTGATCGCATAAAGTTGCTTCTACACAGCTTCCCTGTTTGACTGGTTTCATTTAATTATAAATAGCAGCTTCTAGGTAGTTTCCTTTGTTTGGCCAATTTCATCTCATCACATGTGTCAATGTCTAAGCAGCTCTGGTACCTGAGTGATTTCATCTGATTACAGTTAGTAACTTCTGTGTAGGTTCTCTGTTTAACTGATTTTATTTAATAGTATTTAGAAGCTTCTAGGTAGCTTCTCTGCCTGAATAATTTCATCTGATCGCATAAAGTTGCTTCTACGCAGCTTCCCTATCTGGCTGGTTTCATTTGATTATAAATAGCAGCTTTTAGGTAGTTTTCTTTGTTTAGTCAATTTCATCTGATCACATGTTGTAGTGTCTATACAGCTCCTGTACCTGAGTAATTTCATCTGATCATATACAATAGCTTCTACACAGCTTCACTTTCTAAATGATTTTATTTCTGATATGCAGTAGCTTCTAAGCACCTGTCCTAAGTACTTTCATATGATCACATTTAAAAGTTTCTTTGCAACTTTCCTGTTTGACTGCATTCATTTTATTATAAATAGCAGCTTTTAAGTAGCTTTCTTTGCTTTGCCAATTTTACCTGATCACATTATATTTATCAGCTTCTAGGTTGTTTCTTTTTCCTAGCCGGTTTAATTTATGATATATACTAGCTTCTGGGGAGTTCCGTTGCCTAAATAATTTCATCTGATCGTGTCCTATTACCTTTTGCGTAGCTTCCATGTACAGCTGGTTTTATTTTATTACATATAACATTTTTTACGCCGTAAACCACGTATGATTATTTATGCAGATAGTTTAAAGACATGTACAAATTCTGTTTTGCTAAAATAAATAAAAATGTATAAGCTATAATGTTTTACCACTTCTACTTATAATCCATTTTCTTCTTTTTTCTTCAGGCATAAACGGTGTCCCAGTACTACCACAAAGTGCTATTCAGCACATAGTACAACGGCACATTGCGCGTGGACCTACAGCTATGGAGCAACAAAACCCCATTCCAAGAATCAAGAGCATCGTTGTTGATGTTGAGCCAATACAGGTGCTAAGTCAGCGACAATCGGGCGTCTATGTTGGAGGCAGCATTCAGCTTCGAAACACTCTACAAACAAAATCTGTGTATATGAGACCAGATGGCACTGCACTTCTGCAGAGTGACAAGTTGATCAGTATGGAGTCAGCTCTGCTACCTTATATGTTTCCCTATGGCACAGGGTCATATGTAACTCCTTCAAAGACATTCACGTTTCCAGACTACCTTTGTTTCCGGATGAAGACTCTGTTTTCACCCTGGACACTGGTGAAACCATACCTCTTGCTCATGTACCAAGTGCGACAGGTCAGTTTATACTCTAACTTTAAATGGGGGGCTTATTCATGGCCATTGGTATAGGGGTAGAGGTAATGTTTAGTATGTAGTGTAGTTTGAATTTTAGCTTTACATAAATTAAAATTATCATCATCAGCAACAGCAGCAAGATTCATGGAAGTGTGGCCTAGTTCCCAAGTATTGTGGTTTAGTCATGCGTCATTGGACTACACTAGTTATGGGAATGTGGCCCTGGATGTTCAGCAAGATGGGTTGATTGTGGAGAGAGTCGATCATATACAATTCAATGTGTATAACCTTCTACTGCCTTGTACTAATACAACAATCTTGGGCGCATACCTGCTTTGTTCCTTAAATTCTTGTTGTACAACCTCGTACTACCTTGCACTGTAACAAGGACCTTGGATGCATACTTTTCTCATGCATTGTGCTTCTTGAACAGCCTTGTACTGCCTTATACTGATAGAAGAACCTTGGACGCATACCTATTTGGTTCATTTTACTTGTTGTAAAGCCGTGTATCACCTTGTACTGATACGAGGACCTTGGACGCATACTTGCTTTGTTCCTTATGCTTATTGTACAGTCTTGTACTGCCTTGTACTGATACGAGGAACTTCAAATCACATCTGCTTTGAATCTTATGCTTGTTGTACAGCCTTGTACTGCCTTGTACTGATACGATGACCTTGGGAACATACCTGCTTTGTTCGTTCTGATTGTTGTACAGCCTTGTACTGCCTTGTATTATAACAAGGACCTTAGATGCATACCTTCCTCGTGCATTGTGCTTCTAGTACAGCCTTGCACTGCCTTATACTATAACAAGAACTTTAGGCACATACCTGCTTTGTTCGTTCTGCTTGTTATACAGCCTTATACTGCCTTGTACTGCCTTGTACTGATACAAGAGCCTTGTGTATACCTAAGTTATTCATTATGCTTGTTGTATAGCCTTGAACCGCCTTATATTGATACAAGGACCTTGGACGCACACTTGCTTTGTGCGTTCTACTTGTTGTACAGCTTTATTTTACCTTGTACTAATACAAGGACCTTGGGCACATACCCGCTTTGTTCATTCTGCTTGTTATACAGCCTTGTACTGCCTTGTACTCATATAAGGACCTTGGGCACATACTTATGTTCATTCGACTTGTTGTACAGCCGTATACTGCTTTGTACTGATACGAGGATCATAAAAACTGTCTTATACTGATAGAAGAACCTTGGGCACATACTTGCTTTAGTTCTTATGCTTGTTGTACAGCCCTGTACTGCCTTATACTGATAGAAGAACCTTGGACGCATACCTACTTGATTCATTTTACTTGTTGTACAGTCTTGTACTGCCTTGTACTGATACAAGAGTCTTGCGTATACCTACTTTATTCATTATGCTTGTTGTACAGCCTTGAACTGCCTTATATTGATACAAGGACCTTGGGCATATACCCACTTGATTCATTTTACTGTACTACCTTATACTGATAGAAGAACCTTGGGCGCATACCTACTTGGTTCGTTTTACTTGTTGTAAAGCCTTGTACCGCCTTGTACTGATACAAGAGCCTTGCGTATACCTACTTTATTCATTATGCTTGTTGTACAGCCTTGAACTGCCTTATATTGATACAAGGACCTTGGGCACATACCCACTTGATTCATTTTACTGTACTACCTTATCCTGATAGAAGAACCTTGGGCGCATACCTACTTGGTTCGTTTTACTTGTTGTAAAGCCTTGTACCGCCTTGTACTGATACAAGAGCCTTGGGCACATACCTGCTTTGTTCGTTCTGCTTTTTATACAGCCTTATACTGCCTTGTACTACCTTGTACTGATACAAGAGCCTTGTGTATACCTACGTTATTCATTATGCTTGTTGTATAGCCTTGAACCGCCTTATATTGATATAAGGACCTTGGGCGCACATTTGCTCTGTGCGTTCTAATTGTTGTACAGTTTATTTTACCTTGTACTAAAACAAGGACCTTGGGCACATATCTACTTTATTCATTATGCTCATTGTGCAGCCTTGTATTACCTTGCACTGTAACAAGGACCTTGGGCACATACCCGCTTTGTTCATTCTGCTTGTTATACAGCCTTGTACTGCCTTGTACTCATATAAGGACCTTGGGCACATACTTACTTTGTTCATTCGACTTGTTGTACAGCCGTATACTGCTTTGTACTGATACGAAGATCATAAAAACTGTCTTATACTGATAGAAGAACCTTGAGCACATACTTGCTTTAGTTCTTATGCTTGTTGTACAGCCCTGTACTGCCTTATACTGATAGAAGAACCTTGGACGCATACCTACTTGATTCATTTTACTTGTTGTACAGTCTTGTACTGCCTTGTACTGATACAAGAGTCTTGCGTATACCTACTTTATTTATTATGCTTATTGTACAGCCTTGAACTGCTTTATATTGATACAAGGACCTTGGGCATATACCCACTTGATTCAATTTACTGTACTACCTTATACTGATAGAAGAACCTTGGGTGCATACCTACTTGGTTTGTTTAATTTGTAGTAAACCCGTTACCGCCTTGTACTGATACAAGAGCCTTGGGCACATACCTGCTTTGTTCGTACTGCTTGTTATACAGCTTTATACTGCCTTGTACTACCTTGTACTGATACAAGAGCCTTGTGTATACCTACGTTATTCATTATGCTTGCCTTATAGCCTTGAACCGCCTTATATTGATACGATGACCTTGGGCGCACACTTGCTTTGTGCGTTCTACATGTTGTACAGTTTATTTTACCTTGTACTAAAACAAGGACCTTGGGCACATATCTACTTTATTCGTTATGCTCATTGTGCAGCCTTGTATTACCTGGCACTGTAACAAGGACCTTGGGCACATACCCGCTTTGTTCATTCTGCTTGTTATACAGCCTTGTACTGCCTTGTATTCATATAAGGACCTTGGGCACATACTTACTTTGTTCATTCGACTTGTTGTACAGCCGTATACTGCTTTGTACTGATACGAAGATCATAAAAACTGTCTTATACTGATAGAAGAACCTTGAGCACATACTTGCTTTAGTTCTTATGCTTGTTGTACAGCCCTGTACTGCCTTATACTGATAGAAGAACCTTGGACGCATACCTACTTGATTCATTTTACTTGTTGTACAGTCTTGTACTGCCTGGAGTGATAAAAGAGCCTTGCGTATACCTACTTTATTCATTATGCTTGTTGTACAGCCTTGAACTGCCTTATATTGATACAAGGACCTTGGGAATATATCCACTTGATTCATTTTACTGTACTACCTTATCCTGATAGAAGAACCTTGGGCGCATACCTACTTGGTTCGTTTTACTTGTTGTAAAGCCTTGTACCGCCTTGTACTGATAACAGAGCCTTGCGTATACCTACTTTATTCATTATGCTTGTTGTACAGCCTTGAACTGCCTTGTACTGATACGAGGAACTTGGGCACATACCTGCTTTGTTCGTTCTGATTGTTGTACAGCCTTATACTGCCTTGTATTATAACAAGGACCTTAGATGCATACCTTCCTCGTGCATTGTGCTTCTTGTACAGCCTTGTACTGCCTTATACTATAACAAGAACTTTAGGCACATACTTGCTTTGTTCGTTTTGCTTGTTATACAGCCTTATACTGCCTTGTACTGCCTTGTACTGATACAAGAGCCTTGTGTATACCTACGTTATTCATTATGCTTGTTGTATAGCCTTGAACCGCCTTATATTGATACAAGGACCTTTGGCGTACACTTGCTTTGTGCGTTCCACTTGTTGTACAGCTTTATTTTACCTAGTACTAATACAAGGACCTTGAGCACATATCTACTTTATTCATTATCCTCATTGTGCAGCCTTGTATTACCTTGCACTGTAACAAGGACCTTAGGCACATATCCGCTTTGTTCATTCTGCTTGTTATACAGCCTTGTACTGCCTTGTACTCATATAAGGACCTTGGGCACATAATAACTTTGTTCATTCGACTTGTTGTACAGCCGTATACTGCTTTGTACTGATAAGAGGATCATAACAACTGTCTTATACTGATAGAAGAACCTTGAGCACATACTTGCTTTAGTTCTTATGCTTGTTGTACAGCCCTGTACTGCCTTATACTGATGGAAGAACCTTGGACGCATACCTACTTGATTCATTTTACTTGTTGTACAGTCTTGTACTGCCTTGTACTGATACAAGAGCCTTGCGTGTACCTACTTTATTCATTATGCTTGTTGTACAGCCTTGAACTGCCTTATATTGATACAAGGACCTTGGGCACATACCCACTTGATTAATTTTACTGTACTACCTTATCCTGATAGAAGAACCTTGGGCGCATACCTACTTGGTTCGTTTTACTTGTTGTAAAGCCTTGTACCGCCTTGTACTGATACAAGAGCCTTGGGCACATACCTGCTTTGTTCGTTCTGCTTTTTATACAGCCTTATACTGCCTTGTACTACCTTGTACTGATACAAGAGCCTTGTGTATACCTACGTTATTCATTATGCTTGTTGTATAGCCTTGAACCGCCTTATATTGATACAAGGACCTTGGGCGCACATTTGCTTTGTGCGTTCTAATTGTTGTACAGTTTATTTGACCTTGTACTAAAACAAGGACCTTGGGCACATATCTACTTTAATCATTATGCTCATTGTGCAGCCTTGTATTACCTTGCACTGTAACAAGGACCTTGGGCACATACCCGCTTTGTTCATTCTGCTTGTTATACAGCCTTGTACTGCCTTGTACTCATATAAGGACCTTGGGCACATAATAACTTTGTTCATTCGACTTGTTGTACAGCCGTATACTGCTTTGTACTGATAAGAGGATCATAAAAACTGTCTTATACTGATAGAAGAACCTTGAGCACATACTTGCTTTAGTTCTTATGCTTGTTATACAGCCCTGTACTGCCTTATACTGATAGAAGAACCTTGGACGCATACCTACTTGATTCATTTTACTTGTTGTACAGTCTTGTACTGCCTTGTACTGATACAAGAGTCTTGCGTATACCTGCTTTATTCATTATGCTTGTTGTACAGCCTTGAACTGCTTTATATTGATACAAGGACCTTGGGCATATACCCACTTGATTCATTTTACTGTACTACCTTATACTGATAGAAGAACCTTAATTGCATACCTACTTGGTTCGTTTTACTTGTTGTAAAGACTTGTACCACCTTGTACTAATACAAGAGCCTTGTGTATACCTACTTTATTCATTATGCTTGTTGTACAGCCTTGAACTGCCTTATATTGATACAAGGACCTTGGGCACATACCCACTTGATTCATTTTACTGTACTACCTTATCCTGATAGAAGAACCTTGGGCGCATACCTACTTGGTTCGTTTTACATGTTGTAAAGCCTTGTACCGCCTTGTACTGATACAAGAGCCTTGGGCACATACCTGCTTTGTTCGTTCTGCTTTTTATACAGCCTTATACTGCCTTGTACTACCTTGTACTGATACAAGAGCCTTGTGTATACCTACGTTATTCATTATGCTTGTTGTATAGCCTTGAACCGCCTTATATTGATACAAGGACCTTGGGCGCACATTTGCTTTGTGCGTTCTAATTGTTGTACAGTTTATTTGACCTTGTACTAAAACAAGGACCTTGGGCACATATCTACTTTAATCATTATGCTCATTGTGCAGCCTTGTATTACCTTGCACTGTAACAAGGACCTTGGGCACATACCCGCTTTGTTCATTCTGCTTGTTATACAGCCTTGTACTGCCTTGTACTCATATAAGGACCTTGGGCACATAATAACTTTGTTCATTCGACTTGTTGTACAGCCGTATACTGCTTTGTACTGATAAGAGGATCATAACAACTGTCTTATACTGATAGAAGAACCTTGAGCACATACTTGCTTTAGTTCTTATGCTTGTTGTACAGCCCTGTACTGCCTTATACTGATGGAAGAACCTTGGACGCATACCTACTTGATTCATTTTACTTGTTGTACAGTCTTGTACTGCCTTGTACTGATACAAGAGCCTTGCGTGTACCTACTTTATTCATTATGCTTGTTGTACAGCCTTGAACTGCCTTATATTGATACAAGGGACCTTGGGCACATACCCACTTGATTAATTTTACTGTACTA
This sequence comes from Chlamydomonas sp. ICE-L, assembly GCA_013435795.1. NCBI lineage: Eukaryota > Viridiplantae > Chlorophyta > Chlorophyceae > Chlamydomonadales > Chlamydomonadaceae > Chlamydomonas > Chlamydomonas sp. ICE-L. The sequence goes on from JACBWV010000839.1 coordinate 6,524,248, forward strand.
CCTTATCCTGATAGAAGAACCTTGGGCGCATACCTACTTGGTTCGTTTTACTTGTTGTAAAGCCTTGTACCGCCTTGTACTGATACAAGAGCCTTGGGCACATACCTGCTTTGTTCGTTCTGCTTTTTATACAGCCTTATACTGCCTTGTACTACCTTGTACTGATACAAGAGCCTTGTGTATACCTACGTTTTTCATTATGCTTGTTGTATAGCCTTGAACCGCCTTATATTGATACAAGGACCTTGGGCGCACATTTGCTTTGTGCGTTCTACTTGTTGTACAGTTTATTTGACCTTGTACTAAAACAAGGACCTTGGGCACATATCTACTTTAATCATTATGCTCATTGTGCAGCCTTGTATTACCTTGCACTGTAACAAGGACCTTGGGCACATACCCGCTTTGTTCATTCTGCTTGTTATACAGCCTTGTACTGCCTTGTACTCATATAAGGATCTTGGGCACATAATAACTTTGTTCATTCGACTTATTGTACAGCCGTATACTGCTTTGTACTGATAAGAGGATCATAAAAACTGTCTTATACTGATAGAAGAACCTTGAGCACATACTTGCTTTAGTTCTTATGCTTGTTATACAGCCCTGTACTGCCTTATACTGATAGAAGAACCTTGGACGCATACCTACTTGATTCATTTTACTTGTTGTACAGTCTTGTACTGCCTTGTACTGATACAAGAGTCTTGCGTATACCTGCTTTATTCATTATGCTTGTTGTACAGCCTTGAACTGCTTTATATTGATACAAGGACCTTGGGCATATACCCACTTGATTCAATTTACTGTACTACCTTATACTGATACAAGAACCTTAAGTGCATACCTACTTGGTTCGTTTTACTTGTTGTAAAGCCTTGTACCACCTTGTACTAATACAAGAGCCTTGCGTATACCTACTTTATTCATTATGCTTGTTGTACAGCCTTGAACTGCCTTATATTGATACAAGGACCTTGGGCACATACCCACTTGATTCATTTTACTGTACTACCTTATCCTGATAGAAGAACCTTGGGCGCATACCTACTTGGTTCGTTTTACATGTTGTAAAGCCTTGTACCGCCTTGTACTGATACAAGAGCCTTGGGCACATACCTGCTTTGTTCGTTCTGCTTTTTATACAGCCTTATACTGCCTTGTACTACCTTGTACTGATACAAGAGCCTTGTGTATACCTACGTTATTCATTATGCTTGTTGTATAGCCTTGAACCCGCCTTATATTGATACAAGGACCTTGGGCGCACATTTGCTTTGTGCGTTCTACTTGTTGTACAGTTTATTTGACCTTGTACTAAAACAAGGACCTTGGGCACATATCTACTTTAATCATTATGCTCATTGTGCAGCCTTGTATTACCTTGCACTGTAACAAGGACCTTGGGCACATACCCGCTTTGTTCATTCTGCTTGTTATACAGCCTTGTACTGCCTTGTACTCATATAAGGATCTTGGGCACATAATAACTTTGTTCATTCGACTTATTGTACAGCCGTATACTGCTTTGTACTGATAAGAGGATCATAAAAACTGTCTTATACTGATAGAAGAACCTTGAGCACATACTTGCTTTAGTTCTTATGCTTGTTATACAGCCCTGTACTGCCTTATACTGATAGAAGAACCTTGGACGCATACCTACTTGATTCATTTTACTTGTTGTACAGTCTTGTACTGCCTTGTACTGATACAAGAGTCTTGCGTATACCTGCTTTATTCATTATGCTTGTTGTACAGCCTTGAACTGCTTTATATTGATACAAGGACCTTGGGCATATACCCACTTGATTCAATTTACTGTACTACCTTATACTGATACAAGAACCTTAAGTGCATACCTACTTGGTTCGTTTTACTTGTTGTAAAGCCTTGTACCACCTTGTACTAATACAAGAGCCTTGCGTATACCTACTTTATTCATTATGCTTGTTGTACAGCCTTGAACTGCCTTATATTGATACAAGGACCTTGGGCACATACCCACTTGATTCATTTTACTGTACTACCTTATCCTGATAGAAGAACCTTGGGCGCATACCTACTTGGTTCGTTTTACATGTTGTAAAGCCTTGTACCGCCTTGTACTGATACAAGAGCCTTGGGCACATACCTGCTTTGTTCGTTCTGCTTTTTATACAGCCTTATACTGCCTTGTACTACCTTGTACTGATACAAGAGCCTTGTGTATACCTACGTTATTCATTATGCTTGTTGTATAGCCTTGAACCGCCTTATATTGATACAAGGACCTTGGGCGCACATTTGCTTTGTGCGTTCTAATTGTTGTACAGTTTATTTGACCTTGTACTAAAACAAGGACCTAGGGCACATATCTACTTTAATCATTATGCTCATTGTGCAGCCTTTTATTACCTTGCACTGTAACAAGGACCTTGGGCACATACCCGCTTTGTTCATTCTGCTTGTTATACAGCCTTGTACTGCCTTGTACTCATATAAGGACCTTGGGCACATAATAACTTTGTTCATTCGACTTGTTGTACAGCCGTATACTGCTTTGTACTGATAAGAGGATCATAAAAACTGTCTTATACTGATAGAAGAACCTTGAGCACATACTTGCTTTAGTTCTTATGCTTGTTGTACAGCCCTGTACTGCCTTATACTGATGGAAGAACCTTGGACGCATACCTACTTGATTCATTTTACTTGTTGTACAGTCTTGTACTGCCTTGTACTGATACAAGAGCCTTGCGTGTACCTACTTTATTCATTATGCTTGTTGTACAGCCTTGAACTGCCTTATATTGATACAAGGACCTTGGGCACATACCCACTTGATTAATTTTACTGTACTACCTTATCCTGATAGAAGAACCTTGGGCGCATACCTACTTGGTTCGTTTTACTTGTTGTAAAGCCTTGTACCGCCTTGTACTGATACAAGAGCCTTGGGCACATACCTGCTTTGTTCGTTCTGCTTTTTATACAGCCTTATACTGCCTTGTACTACCTTGTACTGATACAAGAGCCTTGTGTATACCTACGTTATTCATTATGCTTGTTGTATAGCCTTGAACCGCCTTATATTGATACAAGGACCTTGGGCGCACATTTGCTTTGTGCGTTCTACTTGTTGTACAGTTTATTTGACCTTGTACTAAAACAAGGACCTTGGGCACATATCTACTTTAATCATTATGCTCATTGTGCAGCCTTGTATTACCTTGCACTGTAACAAGGACCTTGGGCACATACCCGCTTTGTTCATTCTGCTTGTTATACAGCCTTGTACTGCCTTGTACTCATATAAGGATCTTGGGCACATAATAACTTTGTTCATTCGACTTATTGTACAGCCGTATACTGCTTTGTACTGATAAGAGGATCATAAAAACTGTCTTATACTGATAGAAGAACCTTGAGCACATACTTGCTTTAGTTCTTATGCTTGTTATACAGCCCTGTACTGCCTTATACTGATAGAAGAACCTTGGACGCATACCTACTTGATTCATTTTACTTGTTGTACAGTCTTGTACTGCCTTGTACTGATACAAGAGTCTTGCGTATACCTGCTTTATTCATTATGCTTGTTGTACAGCCTTGAACTGCTTTATATTGATACAAGGACCTTGGGCATATACCCACTCGATTCAATTTACTGTACTACCTTATACTGATAGAAGAACCTTAAGTGCATACCTACTTGGTTCGTTTTACTTGTTGTAAAGCCTTGTACCACCTTGTACTAATACAAGAGCCTTGCGTATACCTACTTTATTCATTATGCTTGTTGTACAGCCTTGAACTGCCTTATATTGATACAAGGACCTTGGGCACATACCCACTTGATTCATTTTACTGTACTACCTTATCCTGATAGAAGAACCTTGGGCGCATACCTACTTGGTTCGTTTTACATGTTGTAAAGCCTTGTACCGCCTTGTACTGATACAAGAGCCTTGGGCACATACCTGCTTTGTTCGTTCTGCTTGTTATACAGCCTTATACTGCCTTGTACTACCTTGTACTGATACAAGAGCCTTGTGTATACCTACGTTATTCATTATGCTTGTTGTATAGCCTTGAACCGCCTTATATTGATACAAGGACCTTGGGCGCACATTTGCTTTGTGCGTTCTAATTGTTGTACAGTTTATTTGACCTTGTACTAAAACAAGGACCTTGGGCACATATCTACTTTAATCATTATGCTCATTGTGCAGCCTTGCATTACCTTGCACTGTAACAAGGACCTTGGGCACATACCCGCTTTGTTCATTCTGCTTGTTATACAGCCTTGTACTGCCTTGTACTCATATAAGGACCTTGGGCACATAATAACTTTGTTCATTCGACTTATTGTACAGCCGTATACTGCTTTGTACTGATAAGAGGATCATAAAAACTGTCTTATACTGATAGAAGAACCTTGAGCACATACTTGCTTTAGTTCTTATGCTTGTTGTACAGCCCTGTACTGCCTTATACTGATGGAAGAACCTTGGACGCATACCTACTTGATTCATTTTACTTGTTGTACAGTCTTGTACTGCCTTGTACTGATACAAGAGCCTTGCGTGTACCTACTTTATTCATTATGCTTGTTGTACAGCCTTGAACTGCCTTATATTGATACAAGGACCTTGGGCACATACCCACTTGATTAATTTTACTGTACTACCTTATCCTGATAGAAGAACCTTGGGCGCATACCTACTTGGTTCGTTTTACTTGTTGTAAAGCCTTGTACCGCCTTGTACTGATACAAGAGCCTTGGGCACATACCTGCTTTGTTCGTTCTGCTTTTTATACAGCCTTATACTGCCTTGTACTACCTTGTACTGATACAAGAGCCTTGTGTATACCTACGTTTTTCATTATGCTTGTTGTATAGCCTTGAACCGCCTTATATTGATACAAGGACCTTGGGCGCACATTTGCTTTGTGCGTTCTACTTGTTGTACAGTTTATTTGACCTTGTACTAAAACAAGGACCTTGGGCACATATCTACTTTAATCATTATGCTCATTGTGCAGCCTTGTATTACCTTGCACTGTAACAAGGACCTTGGGCACATACCCGCTTTGTTCATTCTGCTTGTTATACAGCCTTGTACTGCCTTGTACTCATATAAGGATCTTGGGCACATAATAACTTTGTTCATTCGACTTATTGTACAGCCGTATACTGCTTTGTACTGATAAGAGGATCATAAAAACTGTCTTATACTGATAGAAGAACCTTGAGCACATACTTGCTTTAGTTCTTATGCTTGTTATACAGCCCTGTACTGCCTTATACTGATAGAAGAACCTTGGACGCATACCTACTTGATTCATTTTACTTGTTGTACAGTCTTGTACTGCCTTGTACTGATACAAGAGTCTTGCGTATACCTGCTTTATTCATTATGCTTGTTGTACAGCCTTGAACTGCTTTATATTGATACAAGGACCTTGGGCATATACCCACTTGATTCAATTTACTGTACTACCTTATACTGATACAAGAACCTTAAGTGCATACCTACTTGGTTCGTTTTACTTGTTGTAAAGCCTTGTACCACCTTGTACTAATACAAGAGCCTTGCGTATACCTACTTTATTCATTATGCTTGTTGTACAGCCTTGAACTGCCTTATATTGATACAAGGACCTTGGGCACATACCCACTTGATTCATTTTACTGTACTACCTTATCCTGATAGAAGAACCTTGGGCGCATACCTACTTGGTTCGTTTTACATGTTGTAAAGCCTTGTACCGCCTTGTACTGATACAAGAGCCTTGGGCACATACCTGCTTTGTTCGTTCTGCTTTTTATACAGCCTTATACTGCCTTGTACTACCTTGTACTGATACAAGAGCCTTGTGTATACCTACGTTATTCATTATGCTTGTTGTATAGCCTTGAACCGCCTTATATTGATACAAGGACCTTGGGCGCACATTTGCTTTGTGCGTTCTAATTGTTGTACAGTTTATTTGACCTTGTACTAAAACAAGGACCTAGGGCACATATCTACTTTAATCATTATGCTCATTGTGCAGCCTTTTATTACCTTGCACTGTAACAAGGACCTTGGGCACATACCCGCTTTGTTCATTCTGCTTGTTATACAGCCTTGTACTGCCTTGTACTCATATAAGGACCTTGGGCACATAATAACTTTGTTCATTCGACTTGTTGTACAGCCGTATACTGCTTTGTACTGATAAGAGGATCATAAAAACTGTCTTATACTGATAGAAGAACCTTGAGCACATACTTGCTTTAGTTCTTATGCTTGTTGTACAGCCCTGTACTGCCTTATACTGATGGAAGAACCTTGGACGCATACCTACTTGATTCATTTTACTTGTTGTACAGTCTTGTACTGCCTTGTACTGATACAAGAGCCTTGCGTGTACCTACTTTATTCATTATGCTTGTTGTACAGCCTTGAACTGCCTTATATTGATACAAGGACCTTGGGCACATACCCACTTGATTAATTTTACTGTACTACCTTATCCTGATAGAAGAACCTTGGGCGCATACCTACTTGGTTCGTTTTACTTGTTGTAAAGCCTTGTACCGCCTTGTACTGATACAAGAGCCTTGGGCACATACCTGCTTTGTTCGTTCTGCTTTTTATACAGCCTTATACTGCCTTGTACTACCTTGTACTCATATAAGGATCTTGGGCACTGATACAAGAGCCTTGTGTATACCTACGTTATTCATTATGCTTGTTGTATAGCCTTGAACCGCCTTATATTGATACAAGGACCTTGGGCGCACATTTGCTTTGTGCGTTCTACTTGTTGTACAGTTTATTTGACCTTGTACTAAAACAAGGACCTTGGGCACATATCTACTTTAATCATTATGCTCATTGTGCAGCCTTGTATTACCTTGCACTGTAACAAGGACCTTGGGCACATACCCGCTTTGTTCATTCTGCTTGTTATACAGCCTTGTACTGCCTTGTACTCATATAAGGATCTTGGGCACATAATAACTTTGTTCATTCGACTTATTGTACAGCCGTATACTGCTTTGTACTGATAAGAGGATCATAAAAACTGTCTTATACTGATAGAAGAACCTTGAGCACATACTTGCTTTAGTTCTTATGCTTGTTATACAGCCCTGTACTGCCTTATACTGATAGAAGAACCTTGGACGCATACCTACTTGATTCATTTTACTTGTTGTACAGTCTTGTACTGCCTTGTACTGATACAAGAGTCTTGCGTATACCTGCTTTATTCATTATGCTTGTTGTACAGCCTTGAACTGCTTTATATTGATACAAGGACCTTGGGCATATACCCACTCGATTCAATTTACTGTACTACCTTATACTGATAGAAGAACCTTAAGTGCATACCTACTTGGTTCGTTTTACTTGTTGTAAAGCCTTGTACCACCTTGTACTAATACAAGAGCCTTGCGTATACCTACTTTATTCATTATGCTTGTTGTACAGCCTTGAACTGCCTTATATTGATACAAGGACCTTGGGCACATACCCACTTGATTCATTTTACTGTACTACCTTATCCTGATAGAAGAACCTTGGGCGCATACCTACTTGGTTCGTTTTACATGTTGTAAAGCCTTGTACCGCCTTGTACTGATACAAGAGCCTTGGGCACATACCTGCTTTGTTCGTTCTGCTTGTTATACAGCCTTATACTGCCTTGTACTACCTTGTACTGATACAAGAGCCTTGTGTATACCTACGTTATTCATTATGCTTGTTGTATAGCCTTGAACCGCCTTATATTGATACAAGGACCTTGGGCGCACATTTGCTTTGTGCGTTCTAATTGTTGTACAGTTTATTTGACCTTGTACTAAAACAAGGACCTTGGGCACATATCTACTTTAATCATTATGCTCATTGTGCAGCCTTGCATTACCTTGCACTGTAACAAGGACCTTGGGCACATACCCGCTTTGTTCATTCTGCTTGTTATACAGCCTTGTACTGCCTTGTACTCATATAAGGACCTTGGGCACATAATAACTTTGTTCATTCGACTTATTGTACAGCCGTATACTGCTTTGTACTGATAAGAGGATCATAAAAACTGTCTTATACTGATAGAAGAACCTTGAGCACATACTTGCTTTAGTTCTTATGCTTGTTGTACAGCCCTGTACTGCCTTATACTGATGGAAGAACCTTGGACGCATACCTACTTGATTCATTTTACTTGTTGTACAGTCTTGTACTGCCTTGTACTGATACAAGAGCCTTGCGTGTACCTACTTTATTCATTATGCTTGTTGTACAGCCTTGAACTGCCTTATATTGATACAAGGACCTTGGGCACATACCCACTTGATTCATTTTACTGTACTACCTTATCCTGATAGAAGAACCTTGGGCGCATACCTACTTGGTTCGTTTTACTTGTTGTAAAGCCTTGTACCGCCTTGTACTGATACAAGAGCCTTGGGCACATACCTGCTTTGTTCGTTCTGCTTTTTATACAGCCTTATACTGCCTTGTACTACCTTGTACTGATACAAGAGCCTTGTGTATACCTACGTTTTTCATTATGCTTGTTGTATAGCCTTGAACCGCCTTATATTGATACAAGGACCTTGGGCGCACATTTGCTTTGTGCGTTCTACTTGTTGTACAGTTTATTTGACCTTGTACTAAAACAAGGACCTTGGGCACATATCTACTTTAATCATTATGCTCATTGTGCAGCCTTGCATTACCTTGCACTGTAACAAGGACCTTGGGCACATACCCGCTTTGTTCATTCTGCTTGTTATACAGCCTTGTACTGCCTTGTACTCATATAAGGATCTTGGGCACATAATAACTTTGTTCATTCGACTTATTGTACAGCCGTATACTGCTTTGTACTGATAAGAGGATCATAAAAACTGTCTTATACTGATAGAAGAACCTTGAGCACATACTTGCTTTAGTTCTTATGCTTGTTATACAGCCCTGTACTGCCTTATACTGATAGAAGAACCTTGGACGCATACCTACTTGATTCATTTTACTTGTTGTACAGTCTTGTACTGCCTTGTACTGATACAAGAGTCTTGCGTATACCTGCTTTATTCATTATGCTTGTTGTACAGCCTTGAACTGCTTTATATTGATACAAGGACCTTGGGCATATACCCACTCGATTCAATTTACTGTACTACCTTATACTGATAGAAGAACCTTAAGTGCATACCTACTTGGTTCGTTTTGCTTGTTGTAAAGCCTTGTACCACCTTGTACTAATACAAGAGCCTTGCGTATACCTACTTTATTCATTATGCTTGTTGTACAGCCTTGAACTGCCTTATATTGATACAAGGACCTTGGGCACATACCCACTTGATTCATTTTACTGTACTACCTTATCCTGATAGAAGAACCTTGGGCGCATACCTACTTGGTTCGTTTTACATGTTGTAAAGCCTTGTACCGCCTTGTACTGATACAAGAGCCTTGGGCACATACCTGCTTTGTTCGTTCTGCTTGTTATACAGCCTTATACTGCCTTGTACTACCTTGTACTGATACAAGAGCCTTGTGTATACCTACGTTATTCATTATGCTTGTTGTATAGCCTTGAACCGCCTTATATTGATACAAGGACCTTGGGCGCACATTTGCTTTGTGCGTTCTAATTGTTGTACAGTTTATTTGACCTTGTACTAAAACAAGGACCTTGGGCACATATCTACTTTAATCATTATGCTCATTGTGCAGCCTTTTATTACCTTGCACTGTAACAAGGACCTTGGGCACATACCCGCTTTGTTCATTCTGCTTGTTATACAGCCTTGTACTGCCTTGTACTCATATAAGGACCTTGGGCACATAATAACTTTGTTCATTCGACTTGTTGTACAGCCGTATACTGCTTTGTACTGATAAGAGGATCATAACAACTGTCTTATACTGATAGAAGAACCTTGAGCACATACTTGCTTTAGTTCTTATGCTTGTTGTACAGCCCTGTACTGCCTTATACTGATGGAAGAACCTTGGACGCATACCTACTTGATTCATTTTACTTGTTGTACAGTCTTGTACTGCCTTGTACTGATACAAGAGCCTTGCGTGTACCTACTTTATTCATTATGCTTGTTGTACAGCCTTGAACTGCCCTATATTGATACAAGGACCTTGGGCACATACCCACTTGATTAATTTTACTGTACTACCTTATCCTGATAGAAGAACCTTGGGCGCATACCTACTTGGTTCGTTTTACTTGTTGTAAAGCCTTGTACCGCCTTGTACTGATACAAGAGCCTTGGGCACATACCTGCTTTGTTCGTTCTGCTTTTTATACAGCCTTATACTGCCTTGTACTACCTTGTACTGATACAAGAGCCTTGTGTATACCTACGTTTTTCATTATGCTTGTTGTATAGCCTTGAACCGCCTTATATTGATACAAGGACCTTGGGCGCACATTTGCTTTGTGCGTTCTACTTGTTGTACAGTTTATTTGACCTTGTACTAAAACAAGGACCTTGGGCACATATCTACTTTAATCATTATGCTCATTGTGCAGCCTTGCATTACCTTGCACTGTAACAAGGACCTTGGGCACATACCCGCTTTGTTCATTCTGCTTGTTATACAGCCTTGTACTGCCTTGTACTCATATAAGGATCTTGGGCACATAATACTTTGTTCATTCGACTTATTGTACAGCCGTATACTGCTTTGTACTGATAAGAGGATCATAAAAACTGTCTTATACTGATAGAAGAACCTTGAGCACATACTTGCTTTAGTTCTTATGCTTGTTATACAGCCCTGTACTGCCTTATACTGATAGAAGAACCTTGGACGCATACCTACTTGATTCATTTTACTTGTTGTACAGTCTTGTACTGCCTTGTACTGATACAAGAGTCTTGCGTATACCTGCTTTATTCATTATGCTTGTTGTACAGCCTTGAACTGCTTGATATTGATAGAAGAACCTTGGGCATATACCCACTTGATTCAATTTACTGTACTACCTTATACTGATAGAAGAACCTTGGGTGCATACCTACTTGGTTCGTTTTACTTGTTGTAAAGCCTTGTACCACCTTGTACTGATACAAGAGCCTTGCGTATACCTACTTTATTCATTATGCTTGTTGTACAGCCTTGAACTGCCTTGTATTGATACAAGGACCTTGGGCACATACCCACTTGATTCATTTTACTGTACTACCTTATACTGATAGAAGAACTTTGGGCGCATACCTACTTGGTTTGTTTTACTTGTAGTAAAGCCTTGTACCGCCTTGTACTGATACAAGAGCCTTGGGCACATACCTGCTTTGTCCGTTCTGCTTTTTATACAGCCTTATACTGCCTTGTACTACCTTGTACTGATATAAGAGCCTTGTGTATACCTACGTTATTCATTATGCTTGTTGTATAGCCTTGAACCGCTTTATATTGATACAAGGACCTTGGGCGCACTCTTGCTTTGTGTGTACTACATGTTGTACAGTTTATTTTACCTTGTACTAAAACAAGGACCTTGGGCACATATATACTTTATTCATTATGCTCATTGTGCAGCCTTGTATTACCTTGCACTGTAACAAGGACCTTGGGCACATACCCGCTTTGTTCATTCTGCTTGTTATACAGCCTTGTACTGCCTTGTACTCATATAAGGACCTTGGGCACATACTTACTTTGTTGATTCGACTTGTTGTACAGCCGTATACTGCTTTGTACTGATACGAAGATCATACAAACTGTCTTATACTGATAGAAGAACCTTGAGCACATACTTGCTTTAGTTCTTATGCTTGTTGTACAGCCTTGTACTGCCTTATACTGATAGAAGAACCTTGGACGCATACCTACTTGATTCATTTTACTTGTTGTACAGTCTTGTACTGCCTTGTACTGATACAAAAGCCTTGCGTATACCTACTTTAATCCTTATGCTTGTTGTACAGCCTTGAACTGCCTTATATTGATACAAGGACCTTGGGCATATACCCACTTGATTCATTTTACTGTACTACCTTATACCGATAGAAGAACCTTGGGCGCATACCTACTTGGTTCGTTTTACTTGTTGTAAAGCCTTGTACCGCCTTGTACTGATACAAGAGCCTTGCGTATACCTACTTTATTCATTATGCTTGTTGTACAGCCTTGAACTGCCTTGTACTGATACGAGGAACTTGGGCACATACCTGCTTTGTTCGTTCTGATTGTTGTACAGCCTTGTACTGCCTTGTATTATAACAAGGACCTTAGATGCATACCTTCCTCGTGCATTGTGCTTCTTGTACAGCCTTGTACTGCCTTATACTATAACAAGAACTTTAGGCACATACTTGCCTTGTTCGTTTTGCTTGTTATACAGCCTTATACTGCCTTGTACTGCCTTGTACTGATACAAGAGCCTTGTGTATACCTACGTTATTCATTATGCTTGTTGTATAGCCTTGAACCGCCTTATATTGATACAAGGACCTTGGGCGCACACTTGCTTTGTGCGTTCTACTTGTTGTACAGCTTTATTTTACCTAGTACTAATACAAGGACCTTGAGCACATATCTACTTTATTCATTATGCTCATTGTGCAGCCTTTTATTACCTTGCACTGTAACAAGGACCTTAGGCACATATCCGCTTTGTTCATTCTGCTTGTTATACAGCCTTGTACTGCCTTGTACTCATATAAGGACCTTGGGCACATACTTACTTTGTTCATTCGACTTGTTGTACAGCCGTATACTGCTTTGTACTGATAAGAGGATCATAAAAACTGTCTTATACTGATAGAAGAACCTTGGGCACATACTTGCTTTAGTTCTTATGTTTGTTGTACAGCCCTGTACTGCCTTATACTGATAGAAGAACCTTGGACGCATACCTACTTGATTCATTTTACTTGTTGAACAGTCTTGTACTGCCTTGTACTGATACAAAAGCCTTGCATATACCTACTTTATTCATTATGCTTGTTGTACAGCCTTGAACTGCTTTATATTGATACAAGGACCTTGGGCATATACCCACTTGATTCATTTTACTGTACTACCTTATACTGATAGAAGAACCTTGGGCGCATACCTACTTGGTTCGTTTTACTTGTTGTAAAGCCTTGTACCGCCTTGTACTGATACAAGAGCCTTGCGTATACCTACTTTATTCATTATGCTTGTTGTACAGCCTTGAACTGCCTTGTACTGATACGAGGAACTTGGGCACATACCTGCTTTGTTCGTTCTGATTGTTGTACAGCCTTGTACTGCCTTGTATTATAACAAGGACCTTAGATGCATACCTTCCTCGTGCATTTGCTTCCTGTACAGCCTTGTACTGCCTTATACTATAACAAGAACTTTAGGCACATACTTGCCTTGTTCGTTTTGCTTGTTATACAGCCTTATACTGCCTTGTACTGCCTTGTACTGACACAAGAGCCTTGTGTATACCTACGTTATTCATTATGCTTGTTGTATAGCATTGAACCGCCTTATATTGATACAAGGACCTTGGGCGCACACTTGCTTTGTGCGTTCTAATTGTTGTACAGTTTATTTTACCTAGTACTAATAGAAGGACCTTGTGCACATATCTACTTTATTCATTATGCTCATTGTGCAGCCTTGTATTACCTTGCACTGTAACAAGGACCTTGGGCACATATCCGCTTTGTTCATTCTGCTTGTTATACAGCCTTGTACTGCCTTGTACTCATATAAGGACCTTGGGCACATACTTACTTTGTTCATTCGACTTGTTGTACAGCCGTATACTGCTTTGTACTGATAAGAGGATCATAAAAACTGTCTTATACTGATAGAAGAACCTTGGGCACATACTTGCTTTAGTTCTTATGTTTGTTGTACAGCCCTGTACTGCCTTATACTGATAGAAGAACCTTGGACGCATACCTACTTGATTCATTTTACTTGTTGAACAGTCTTGTACTGCCTTGTACTGATACAAGAGTCTTGCATATACCTACTTTATTCATTATGCTTGTTGTACAGCCTTGAACTGCCTTATATTGATACAAGGACCTTGGGCATATACCCACTTGATTCATTTTACTGTACTACCTTATACTGATAGAAGAACCTTGGGCGCATACCTACTTGGTTCGTCTTACCTGTTGTAAAGCCTTGTACCGCCTTGTACTGATACAAGAGCCTTGGGCACATACCTGCTTTGTTCGTTCTGCTTTTTATACAGCCTTATACTGCCTTGTACTACCTTGTACTGATACAAGAGCCTTGTGTAAACCTACGTTATTCATTATGCTTGTTGTATAGCCTTGAACCGCCTTATATTGATACAAGGACCTTGGGCGCACATTTGCTTTGTGCGTTCTAATTGTTGTACAGTTTATTTTACCTTGTACTAAAACAAGGACCTTGGGCACATATCTACTTTATTCGTTATGCTCATTGTGCAGCCTTGTATTACCTTGCACTGTAACAAGGACCTTGGGCACATACCCGCTTTGTTCATTCTGCTTGTTATACAGCCTTGTACTGCCTTGTACTCATATAAGGACCTTGGGCACATACTTACTTTGTTCATTCGACTTGTTGTACAGCCGTATACTGCTTTGTACTGATACGAAGATCATAAAAACTGTCTTATACTGATAGAAGAACCTTGAGCACATACTTGCTTTAGTTCTTATGCTTGTTGTACAACCCTGTACTGCCTTATACTGATAGAAGAACCTTGGACGCATACCTACTTGATTCATTTTACTAGTTGTACAGTCTTGTAATGCCTTGTACTGATACAAGAGTCTTGCGTATACCTCCTTAATTCATTATGCTTGTTGTACAGCCTTGAACTGCCTTATTTTGATACAAGGACCTTGGGCATATACCCACTTGATTCATTTTACTGTACTACCTTATACTGATAGAAGAACCTTGGGAGCATACCTACTTGGTTCGTTTTACTTGTTGTTAAGCCTTGTACCGCCTTGTACTGATACAAGAGCCTTGCGTATACCTACTTTATTCATTATGCATGTTGTACAGCCTTGAACTGCCTTGTACTTATACAAGGAACTTGGGCACATACCTGCTTTGTTCGTTCTGATTGTTGTACAGCCTTGTACTGCCTTGTATTATAACAAGGACCTTAGATGCTACCTTCCTCGTGCTTGTGCTTCTTGTACAGCCTTGTACTGCTCCTTATACTATAACAAGAACTTTAGGCACATACTTGCTTGTTCGTTTTGCTTGTTATACAGCCTTATACTGCCTTGTACTGACTTGTACTGATACAAGAGCCTTGTGTATACCTACGTTATTCATTATGCTGTTGTAAGCCTATTGAACCGCCTTATATTGATACAAGGACCTTGGGCGCACACTGCTTTGTGCGTTCTACTTGTTGTACAGTTATTTTACCTAGTACTAATACAAGGACCTTGAGCACATTTCTACTTTATTCATTATGCTCATTGTGCAGCCTTGTATTACCTTGCACTGTAACAAGGACCTTAGGGCACCTATCCGCTTTGTTCATTCTGCTTGTTATACAGCCTTGTACTGCCTTATACTCATATAAGGACCTTGGGCACATAATAACTTTGTTCATTCGACTTGTTGTACAGCCGTATACTGCTTTGTACTGATAAGAGGATCATAAAAACTGTCTTATACTGATAGAAGAACCTTGAGCACATACTTGCTTTTAGTTCTTATGCTTGTTGTACAGCCCTGTACTGCCTTATACTGATAGAAGAACCTTGGACGCATACCTACTTGATTCGTTTTACTTGTTGTACAGTCTTGTACTACCTTGTACTGATACAAGAGCCTTGCGTATACCTACTTTATTCATTATGCTTGTTGTACAGCCTTGAACTGCCTTATATTGATACAAGGACCTTGGTCACATACCCACTTGATTCATTTTACTGTACTACCTTATACTGATAGAAGAACCTTGGGCGCATACCTACTTGGTTCGTTTTACTTGTTAGTAAAGCCTTGTACCGCCTTGTACTGATACAAGAGCCTTGGGCACATACCTGCTTTGTTCGTTCTGCTTGTTATACAGCCTTATACTGCCTTGTACTACCTTGTACTGATATAAGAGCCTTGTGTATACCTTACGTTATTCATTATGCTTGTTGTATAGCCTTGAACCGCCTTTATATTGATACAATGACCTTGGGCGCACACTTGCTTTGTGCGTTCTACATTGTTGCACAGTTTATTTTACCTTGTACTAAAACAAGGACCTTGGGCACATATCTACTTTATTCGTTATGCTCATTGTGCAGCCTTGTATTACCTTGCACTGTAACAAGGACCTTGGGCACATACCCGCTTTGTTCATTCTGCTTGTTATACAGCCTTGTACTGCCTTGTACTCATATAAGGACCTTGGGCACATACTTACTTTGTTCATTCGACTTGTTGTACAGCCGTATACTGCTTTGTACTGATACGAAGATCATAAAAACTGTCTTATACTGATAGAAGAACCTTGAGCACATACTTGCTTTAGTTCTTATGCTTGTTTTACAGCCCTGTACTGCCTTATACTGATAGAAGAACCTTGGACGCATACCTACTTGATTCATTTTACTTGTTGTACAGTCTTGTACTGCCTTGTACTGATACAAGAGTCTTGCGTATACCTACTTTATTCATTATGCTTGTTGTACAGCCTTGAACTGCTTTATATTGATACAAGGAACTTGGGCATATACCCACTTGATTCAATTTACTGTACTACCTTATACTGATAGAAGAACCTTGGGTGCATACCTACTTGGTTCGTTTTACTTGTTGTAAAGCCTTGTACCACCTTGTACTGATACAAGAGCCTTGCGTATACCTACTTTATTCATTATGCTTGTTGTACAGCCTTGAACTGCCTTATATTGATACAAGGACCTTGGGCACATACCCACTTGATTCATTTTACTGTACTACCTTATACTGATAGAAGAACTTTGGGCGCATACCTACTTGGTTTGTTTTACTTGTAGTAAAGCCTTGTACCGCCTTGTACTGATACAATAGCCTTGGGCACATACCTGCTTTGTTCGTTCTGCTTGTTATACAGCCTTATACTGCCTTGTACTACCTTGTACTGATATAAGAGCCTTGTGTATACCTACGTTATTCATTATGCTTGTTGTATAGCCTTGAACCGCTTTATATTGATACGATGACCTTGGGCGCACACTTGCTTTGTGCGTTCTACATGTTGCACAGTTTATTTTACCTTGTACTAAAACAAGGACCTTGGGCACATATCTACTTTATTCGTTATGCTCATTGTGCAGCCTTGTATTACCTTGCACTGTAACAAGGACCTTGGGCACATACCCGCTTTGTTCATTCTGCTTGTTATACAGCCTTGTACTGCCTTGTACTCATATAAGGACCTTGGGCACATACTTACTTTGTTCATTCGACTTGTTGTACAGCCGTATACTGCTTTGTACTGATACGAAGATCATAAAAACTGTCTTATACTGATAGAAGAACCTTGAGCACATACTTTCTTTAGTTCTTATGCTTGTTGTACAGCCCTGTACTGCCTTATACTGATGGAAGAACCTTGGACGCATACCTACTTGATTCATTTCCTTGTTGTACAGTCTTGTACTGCCTTGTACTGATACAAGAGCCTTGTGTATACCTACTTTATTCATTATGCTTGTTGTACAGCCTTGAACTGCCTTATATTGATACAAGGACCTTGGGCACATACCCACTTGATTCATTTTACTGTACTACCTTATCCTGATAGAAGAACCTTGGGTGCATACCTACTTGGTTCGTTTTACTTGTTGTAAAGCCTTGTACCGCCTTGTACTGATACAAGAGCCTTGGGCGCATACTTGCTTTGTTCCTTATACTTCTTGTACAGCCTTGTACTGCTTTGTACTGATACGAGGAACTTAGAAGCACACCTGCTTTGAATCTTATGCTTGTTGTACAGCCTTGTACTACCTTGTACTGTATTGTACTAATATAAGGCAGTATTACCTTGCACTGTAACAAGGACCTTGGGCACATACCTGCTTTGTTCATTCTGCTTGTTATACAGCCTTGAACTGCCTTATATTGATAAAAGGACCTTGGATGCATACTTTCCTCGTGCATTGTGCTTCTTGTACAGTCTTTTATTGCTTTGTACCATAACAACGACCTTGGATGCATACCTTCCTCGTGCATTGTACTTCTTGTACAGCCTTGTCCTAATACAAGAATCTTGGGCACGTACCTGCTTTGGTCTTTTTATGCTTGCTGTACAGCCTTTTACTGCCTTGTACTAATATAAGAACATTGAGCGCATATCTACTTTATTCATTATGCTTGTTGTGCAGCCTTGAACTGCCTTATATTGATACAAAGACCTTGGATGCACACCTGTTTTGTACATTTTACTTGTTCTACAGTCTTGTTTTGTCTTATACTGATACGAGAACCTTGGACACATACCTGCTTTGTTCCTTTAATTCTTGTTATACAGCCTACAAAAAAAAACATGTCAAAGAGTCAACTTAAGTTTCAACTTAAAAAGTAACTATATGATTTCTGTAAACAAAAGTAACTTGAAAACTACAATATTATACTTATGCAGGCCTCTATCATTGGCAATGCATGCCCTCCTCAGATACTGAGCAAAGCCATTGTGGATTACAAGGAAAAACATCCTGATACAAGTGAAGCAGACATGTACAAGTCACTGGTGAAGTACAACGTACCTGCTACTTTGGCAGGGTCACCACAGTGGCACAAGCGTCATCTGAATGACTTGTTGACAATGGTAGACAAGTTCGGCATGCCTTCCTTCTTCCTCACGCTCACTGCAGATGAGGTATCCGAGACACGCTGGAAAGAAATAACTGCAATGGAAACTATTCTGCATGTAATAGATGGCAAACTCACATGGCAGGTACGACATTGGCAATTTCAACTTTACTAAACCAAGCACTGCAATCAAACTTACAGAATAGTAATCGTATTATATAAAATTTTATATCTGGAGTTTAGTGCATATCTGATGCGTGTTCAGTCCTTTCCTTAGGGTTTTGCCGAATTGGATCTCGATATCTTGCCAAACTATCGCTAAGATGGCTAAGGAAGTCGTTTCAGAGCCATTTTAGAGTTATTCGTTTCAAAGTTAACTGTTCCACAGTCAGATGTGTTACTGACCTGTCACCCAAGTGGCCACAGGGGTCTTTCCGTCGATACAATGGGCTCAAATACTAGTAGTAATATTAACATAGACAAGAATGACAATTCAAAATTCTTTAGATCGACATCAAATTGAATTTCAGAAACTGCAGTATTTAAAGTTTATATAACATATTTTGACCTGTTTAATTTCTACATTCAAGCTAAGTATGCAACTTCCCTTTTCCTCTTGTTTAAATATAACCTACTGAAGCAATTACTTTTTGTTAACTTTATGCAGGATGCACCTGTGGAGTGTGCCACTCTTTTCCACGAGAAGGTCATGCAGTTTCTGGATTCATATGTGCTAAACCAGAAGCACGGCAAGGGAGGAATTTTAGGCAGAGTGACACATTACGTCATTCGCTATGAAGTGCAACATCGTGGTTCGCTGCATGCCCACATCATACTATGGGTAGAGACAGATGATATCGACAAAGTTGCTGCTGAGATAACTGCAATGATTCCTGCAGACTTTGATGACGACAGCATGAGCTTCACAGATCCTACCTGCCCACAACAAGCAACATTAAAGAACCTCGTTCTGCGCAAGCAGATTCATCAGTGTGGACCGGTAAGCAATGTACCTTCTTATTGTTGAATGTTTTTGAAGAATTTGACCAAACCATTCTTGTGTTTCACTTTCTTAAATTACATCACAATAAAACTGTTTCAAGATGAACTGTCTAATCACTGTTTGAAGATGAACTGTCTAATCACTACTGTCTAACCACTATTGTCTAACCATCTTGTATTTAAAATCTGACAGGTGAAACAACCCGGCTGCATAGAGAAAGGTAGCTGCAAGTTCCACTTTCCTATGTCTACTCAGCCTCAGTTTGAACCACAGTTCAACGTAGAAACCAAGCGCTACGATTACTACAGGTGTGTTCCATATATTCGTATATATAATTTTGTTGTTTAAAAAACAATAGCTGGCCAATGTATTGTAACTAACTACAAGGGTCTAGAATATTACCACTAGTCCAAACTTTCATAGGACTAACTCGTCACATAATTCTTACCTTTCTTATGTTACATAATTTAGTTGAAAAAGTCCATCGTAACTTGCGCTGCATAGACATAGATTTTACAGAACCTTAACTTAACACATACTTTCTCATCCAAATGCAGGCCGCGACATTGTGACCGTAATGTAGTACCACATCATCCAACTGTCCTAGCACTCTGGGGAGCACATTGCAACATACAGCGCATTACCAACGAGGCATGGTCATACTATCTGCTCAAGTACGCCATGAAGGTAAATAATTATTGTCCCCTAACTAAACAACTAAGAAAATGTATAATTGTAAATGAATAACTAATTCAGAGCACTAATCCAGAAAACTCTTGAAAAATTAGATGATATAAGATTTAAACCGTTTAAAGTCAATCGAGCTTTAAAATTGATTGAAATAGTTGAACTTATACTCCTGCTTTCAATCACTCTTTTAGTTTAACTTATAATGGGCGTTCCTGCTTCCCGGCCGATTTCCATTCTTATGTTCACTTTTAAGGGGTATTCTGATTTTTTACAAGTTCAATCTTATGATTAAAAACATGAGATTTCGGTCAATATGTTCAAATTTGACGAAATATGCTCAATTCGAGCTCATAAGAATGGATATAGCGAATCTTATGAGCATGAAACTGCCCTATTGTGTAACAACTTAGAAACACCAATTTTACATCTTATGTTTTTTAATGTAAGGAAAATGTGTAAAACTGGCAGTTATTGACCGGAATATAGAATTTAGCATTCACGGCTTATGAAAATAAACGTAAGAGTGGCTTATGAATAATATCATTAAGGTGACTATGAAACGTCATTCTCCTCCTTCTCCCCCTCCTCACCCCCACTACCCCCCTAAACCCTCCTCCACCTCCTCCTCTTCTCCATCAATGTCCACATTATCTCCATCCGACTGCACGGCCTCCGGTCTAGTGTTGTCCTCAATGGCTTTGCAAGCTAAGAGCACGCTTGTGTGGTACTTCTTTGGTATCTTCATGTTGCTCGTGGGTTGGCAACTGAATTGCACGGCATCAAGGGGGATGTTGCCTGTCCATGTAGCCTTGTGGTTCCTCCCAAGCTTAACGGTAATCGGCAAAAGCTTTTGGTCCATCCACTCACTAGGCCACTCTGGGTAGTCGGTGTCGGTGTACACCAATGCCTCACCTCTCTTAGAGTATAAAGGCATTAAGTACACACATTCTACCTCTCCAATGACAGTATCAGATTTGATCTCAACCACGTCCCATCCTCTCTCCCCGCTAGAGTCTTCCACGGCAACCTTGACCACTGCTACATGTCCCAAAGCCAAATCTGTGTTGGGGTCGTAGGCGGCTCTTGTATCTGGCTTGGTCCCTTGCGAAGAATGTAAGTACAGCAGATCCGCAGCATGTGGCCTTGCAAGTTCTGTCTCCATAGTGAGTATGTCCTTCAATCCCTTTGCCACCTCACTTTGTAGGATATCTGGCAAGTCAATGGACAAGTCATCCAAAGCTGCTATCAAGTTCTCGCCTAGGGATATCCGAGAAGCGTCCAATTGAGGAAATTCGGACAAGGCAGAAGGGAAGTCGACAAAATGTTTGTCTGCTGGGAATTCCCCCGTCTCAGCACCAGGTGGTAGTTTGGCCCAATACTCTTTCTCATTGTCAAAGAACTCCTTCCACCATCTATTGCTGTCCAACCAAATTCTGCGAATGTCAGCGGTAATACTTGCTGCGTACCCGGCTCCGTAGCCGGCTACATGCTCGGCAATTTCTCCGGCTAAAGGTCCGGCAAAGTCATCGCTGATGACAGCTTGCTTGCTTTGAAATATGCCGCAATGTAAGAAAATCAAAGGGCGTGATATCTTCAATTTTTTCCTCCCGGTCGACCCTTTTGCAAAACAAGTCTGGTGCGGCATTGACTCCCCGAACTCCGCCACAAGGGATGTCATTGCAGCATTGAACGCATCCGTCAACTTTGCCGTGGGTGTTGCCATACGCCTTCCCACCACGGCTGCTTCAAACCTGTATTGCGTGTGTGTGCGTCAGGAGGGGGGGGGGGGGGGGGCTATTGTAACATTTTATGTTTGTGTGTATGTGTGGGGGTGGGGGTGGTGTGTGTTGGGGGATGTAGTGGGGTTGGGGGTGGGGTTGATGGTGGGGTGGATGGGTGGGTGGTAGGGTGGGTGGGGATTTTTTTAGTGGGGGTGGTGGTGGTGGTGTGTGTGTGTGTGTGGGGGGGGGGGGGGGGGGGGGGGATGGTGGTGTGTGTGGGGGGGTGTGGGGGGGTGTGGGGGTGAATGAGTGTGTGTGGGGGTGTGGGGGGGGGTGGGGGGGTGGGGGGGGGGAATGCTCCCCCACGCGAACGGGAGGACACAGCGTGCACTAGGCATTGCACGTAATTCAATGTAGCACCGTTGTTGCCCCCCTGTTGGATTGAGCTGGATAAAGTCAGCTCGTCGTTTCTTAACAATGTCTCCAGGGACTGTGGTGTAACATTTGTTGATGCACTTGCAACGGATACCATGGCCGTCTTCGTCTTCCTCGACAGTCTCGTTTTCTTCTTCACTGTCTACCCTGGCTGTGTCGAATGCAAGTTGTCGTTCGACTACAGGCGATAGTGAACCGGATAGAAAAGACGGTAACGACTGACCGATCGACATCAAGTTTGTAAGTAGTCCCCATCCTGTTCCTGGGGATGGTGTAGAGTCCATTATACCCGCGCAGGCGATTAAATTTATCGGGAGAGTGACTGGAAGCAAAACATACAAGTATAGACTGGATGCTCGCGGAGGTACTACTATGGATGCATCAGGGACCGTACCGCCGCAATCCAGGAACGGTACATATCAACTGCTGACATGCAGCCACCATTATTTAGAACCATGCCTAAGGAAAGCGATGAAATTAATTCTCATCGCAGGCCAATTCACCCATTCTTATCTCAGGCCCCTCCTTCTAATAGAAACACGCGATTTAACCATCTAACCCGCAACATTCACCAGCAGGGAGCAACACACCGTAGAACCGTCACCCTCCCTGGACCTAATAGGGGAATAGCATCGCAATAACAGCTAGCTGGGGGCACAGCGCAGCAGCAGGAGCAGCATCGCGCGGTTCAACCCAGGCCGGGGCGAACAGCGCAGGAGCTTACTAGAATTTGCGTAGTGCCGCAGAGGCAGCCTGTGCGCACAGCGCGAGAAGAGCAACCTTCTAGGAATCTCGCGGCGCAACATAAGGGTGGAATTGCACCTAGAGTTCTATTCGCATCTCGTTGTGACAGCGTCGGTGACAGTACCATGAGCCCGAAGTCTGCGTCTAAGACCAGTGTGTCGGTGACATCCCCTCTTGTCATAAAGTGGTCGGATAAAAAACCTCCTACAGCACCGAATACATCAGAAGGCAATAGACCCGCTTTCTCTGAGCTGGTGGGAAAGAAATATCCTGCGTTTAACTGGAGCTGGTCACCTTACGTGACCTACTGCACTCTGGACGTGGAGCGCGAAGAGAGATTGGGGACCCACAGTGTTGGTATCGTCCTCTGGGATCAAAACAGTGAATCATCTGTGCGTTCGGTTTATGGCGCGAAGACCCTTTGTCTGGACGACTTTGCCTTAGCTGAAGGGAAGGTAGTCTATCTGGACAACCCGTCGGAAATTATGTAAGTATACATATTAGGTCAATGGGGGATTGGACGCTCTCCCACGCGTACGGGAGGACTGTGCATGTACTGGGGTGTGTTGGGTGGGTGTGGGGGGTGGGGGGCTCCCATTCGCGTACGGGAGGAATTTCGAAACACTGAGGGTGAGATGAAGGGGGAGGGGTGTCTGCTCCCCCACGCGTACGGGAGGGCTGTGCATGCACTGGGGGGTATTGGGTGGGTGTTGGGGGTGGGGGGCTCCCATTCGCGTACGGGAGGAATTTCGAAGCAATGAGGGTGAGATGAAGGGGGAGGGGAGTCTGCTCCCCCAAGCGTACGGGAGGGCTGTGCATGCACTGGG
The DNA here is from genome assembly GCA_013435795.1 of Chlamydomonas sp. ICE-L. Classification (NCBI taxonomy): domain Eukaryota; kingdom Viridiplantae; phylum Chlorophyta; class Chlorophyceae; order Chlamydomonadales; family Chlamydomonadaceae; genus Chlamydomonas; species Chlamydomonas sp. ICE-L. The sequence continues at coordinate 6,548,420 of JACBWV010000839.1, forward strand.
GGGTATTGGGTGGGTGTGGGGGGTGGGGGGCTCCCATTCGCGTACGGGAGGAATTTCGAAGCAATGAGGGTGAGATGAAGGGGGAGGGGTGTCTGCTCCCCCACGTGTACGGGAGGGCTGTGCATGCACTGGGGGGTATTGGGTGGGTGTTGGGGGTGGGGGGCTCCCATTCGCGTACGGGAGGAATTTCGAAGCAATGAGGGTGAGATGAAGGGGGAGGGGTGTCTGCTCCCCCACGCGTACGGGAGGGCTGTGCATGCACTGGGGGGTGGGTGTGGGGTGGGGGGCTCCCCTTCGCGTACGGGAGGACTGTGCATGCACTGGGGTGTATTGTGTGTGGGGGGGGGGGTGGGGGGCTCCCATTCGCGAACGGGAGGAATTTCGAAGCAATGAGGGTGAGATGAAGGTGGAGGGGTGTCTGCTCCTCCACGCGTACGGGAGGGCTGTGCATGCACTTAGGGGTGGGTGTGGGGTGGGGGGCTCCCCTTCGCGTACGGGAGGACTGCGCATGCACCGGGGTGTATTGGGTGGGTGTGGGGGGTGGGGGGTCGGGGGGGGGGGGGGGGGGGGGGGGGGGGGCTCCCCCTCGCGTACGGGAAGTATTTACATACAATGTTAGAGTGTGTCTAATTATTTAATTCAATTCGAACAAATGACTACCCTATCCTATTTTATTGGACGCAGCTTCTACTCGAATGGCACCATCGATGCCAAGATGTACGGAGACGGGACGCCCGCATGTGACAAAGGCATTCAACAGTGGAACAAGCAGGTCGTAGAAACTAGGTCTCGCGAGGTGCTATTAGGAGGCGCCAATGCCAAAACTACTGTGGCGCACACATCCTGGTATCGGTTTTCTGGAACTTGCAAACCGATGTGTGGGTCCGAAGCTTTCTGGCTACAACTTACTTTCGATGATTGCATGTCCGAACAGCTGAAGGACATGGCATTCAAGAACCACATGCCCGTAGGCAATTTCCGCATTCCGCACAACTACACCGCCGCAATGCAAAAATGGTGGTTGCAGGATCGCGGTCAACCTGTGCAACTGCGCACAGGCGTCCTCCCAGCGAGACAGCTCGATGAAACGAGACTGAGTATCCGAGCATGCGAATCCACGCTAACTCCAGGTTTTGAGAGTTTCAGCCCAGGCAGGAGGGGAACAAGGCAGAGAGAGAAGGAGGCACCTGGCAGCAGTGAGTGAATGTTTGATCATACCGTATTGAGTGCGACAGGTCGAGCTTTTGAAACAAACCTGTACGGAGCGACATGTACTGCAGGTTTGAATATCGTTGCGCTACACAACGTACCGCGCTTTTGAATATCATTGCTCTGACGGCGATCTTTCCTTTTCGTTTTCCTTCACCATGCCTTACTTCCGCAATTGTGACATGCCAATAGGTTCTGCGAGTAAGAGGAGGAAGCGACAGGAGGCGAAGCGAGAGGAGGCGAAGCGAGGAGGCAACAATCGGGAGGCTGGCAATGGACACCCGGTTCAGGACGAGGGCGATGCAACCCAGGACGCTGCCAATGAAGCCATGCCGAAAGATCTCCGTGCCATGTGAGTTCATTTTGAACTCATGCTTCTTTCACAACTGTCCGCCATACACTTCAATGGTCGCGCTTGGGGGTTGCGAGCTTGACAACGTTGCCGATTGCGACCTCGTGCGGTGGTGAAGCTTGTCCATGCAGATTCGGAGATTGACGACCGCGAATCGCGAATCGGCAATGCATTCAACTCGATTCTTTCTAGTTTCTTTAGTCGATTGTATGAAATGCACATGGGGGGGGGGGGTCTCCCATTTGCGTACGGGAGGAATTTCTAAACACTGAGGGTGAGATGAAGGGGGAGGGGTGTCTGCTCCCCCACGCGTACGGGAGGGCTGTGCATGCACTGGGGGGTGGGTGTGGGGTGGGGGGCTCCCCTTCGCGTACGGGAGGACTGTGCATGCACTGGGGTGTATTGGGTGGGTGTGGGGTGGGTGGGGGGGGGTCTCCCATTCGCGTACGGGAGGAATTTCTAAACACTGAGGGTGAGATGAAGGGGGAGGGGTGCCTGCTCCCCCACGCGTACGGGAGGGCTGTGCATGCACTGGGGTGTATTGGGTGGGTGTTGGGGGTGGGGGGCTCCCATACGCATACGGGAGGAATTTCGAAGCAATGAGGGTGAGATGAAGGGGGAGGGGTGTCTGCTCCCCCACGCGTACGGGAGGGCTGTGCATGCACTGGGGGGTGGGTGTGGGGTGGGGGGCTCCCCTTCGCGTACGGGAGGACTGTGCATGCACTGGGGTGTATTGGGTGGGTGTGTGTGTGTGGGGGGGGGGGGGGTCTCCCATTCGCGTACGGGAGGAATTTCTAAGCACTGAGGGTGAGATGAAGGGGGAGGGGTGTCTGCTCCCCCACGCGTACGGGAGGGCTGTGCATGCACTGGGGGGTGGGTGTGGGGTGGGGGGCTCCCCTTCGCGTACGGGAGGACTGTGCATGCACTGGGGTGTATTGGGTGGGTGTGTGTGTGGGGGGGGGGGGGGGTCTCCCATTCGCGTACGGGAGGAATTTCTAAACACTGAGGGTGAGATGAAGGGGGAGGGGTGCCTGCTCCCCCACGCGTACGGGAGGGCTGTGCATGCATTGGGGGGTGGGTGTGGGGTGGGGGGCTCCCCCACGCGTACGGGAGGGCTGTGCATGCACCGGGGTGTGCAAGCAGCGGGTTGGGGATGGAAAGAGGGGGGGGGGGGGGGGGGGGGGGTGCTCCCCCATGCGTACGGGAGGACTTTGGTTGCACTGATTGGGTCTGAGTCGTGGCGTTGGGGGGGTTATGCACCCCCACGCGTACGGGAGGACATTGTATACGCCTTGGGGATTGCCCAAATAAAACTCATATAAAAATCCCTTTATGTCAACCCTATTAAGTCATTTTGTTTGCATGTCTTTAGGTTCGCTTCAAATGGAGCAGCAGATGAGACCCCTGCCCACGCTACTGACCTTGGGAATGGACTGACACCATTGGGGGTCACTGCAGACCGTGGGAGGGCCAACCCCGCAGTCAAATCCGTAGCCGGCACAGCGAGGATCAGCACCTCAGGCTTAGGGGGGGACAACACCCAACGCGTATCGAGAGCCAACACCCCTACCGTGGCGGACAAGGAGGACAAACTTGGTTCACAACTCTCAGAGAAGCTGACATGGGCTAAGAAGCACTTGGCCGAGAGACAACTCGCGAATGCACTAGGGGTCTACTTCTCCTTGGATGCTAGGAGGTTTCTTCCTCCTGAGCTTCCCGTCCGTATCCGTTTGTTTGACCCGATGCGAATCATAGCTTTGAAAAATGTCTTTGCACCCACAAGCATGACCCCGGCCATCATCTTGTTCATCGACATTGATGCAAACTTGAAACCGCTGGGTACACTTTGGAAGAACATCGACCTCGACTCTTTTTCGACCATGTTCAACAATGTCAGCGATGTGTCAGCTGAGTTTGGCGAGCCATGGGTCATCGGAGGCTACCACAGCTCCAAAGCATTGATCGACCTGACCCCGAGTGGGATGCCTCTCCAACAGTGCTGCCTGTACCGGTTGTCTTCGGTGCCGGGCGACACCTACTCGGACAAGCTTGGTAATGCCCGGTTTCTCTCCGCCCAAGACAACGTCAGTGGCCAGTCGGCAGAGGGCTACGAGTCTCAGCCCTTCTTGATCTCGACCTACCTGTGGAGAGAGATGTACCTCAAAGCGAGTAGCCCGCCTCGGGCTGAGAAAGGGCATCACAGCATTGAGTACAGTGCCTTTAGGTTCCAATGCGTGGCTGGGGACGAGAAGCTTGCGAGGCTATACAGCAACGAGGCGTCATCTTTGACACCACGCTTCAAGATCGTGAGTTTGACCCAGGACAGCTACGACAGGGCTTTCCTCATCATGTCAAGCATGGACACCCGAACGATGATCGGCAGTAACATTACCCTCGAGCGCCTCCCCAACGTGGAGTGTGAAGTGACTATCTTGCCGACAGACAGACCATCCTCTGACGAGGAAGAGGAACCCGAGGAGAAGCCAAAGGGTAAAGGCAAGGGGAAGGGCAAGCCAACCGTGACCAATGTCAGGAATGTTACGCTGGAGGACATGAAGGATACGATGAGGCTGCCCCCTGCTGAATGCGACGCCTTCCTCAACCTTGTGACGGAACACTTGTATGTTCACCAGGTTGAGGCTTTCAAGAAACAGTTGGACTCCGTTGACTCTGTCAGCTTTTCTCCCAAGGTATGTGAAATTAAACAGGGGGTGGGGGAGTGGGAGAGGAGGGGGGGGGGGTGACTGCTCCCCCGCGCGTACGGGAGGACTATGCATGCACTAAGTGGATGGTTGTGCTTGTAGGAGAGTTTGCATAGTTCTCTAGGTGACAAAGGGGATACGATTTTGACCATTTGCATGCAACTTGGATTGCAATGATGTATATTTGAGCATGATCAAAAATAAACAAATACCTCTTACATGCTTGCTCAGACCTTTGCCGCTGCATACAAGTTGGCATTGGAGCATTTCAAGAAGGAAGTGAGTGCGGGCTTTGTGGTGTTCATCCTGAAGAAGCTTCTTGATATGCACAACATTGAGGAGGACGACTTTAAGGCCGAGTTGATGACCCGCTACTCTACGGTAAGTGTTACAGACGTTTGCTTTTAAAATACTTACCAAATGTCTCCCTTTCGCGATGTACTGTCGTGGGGCCCATTTGGTTGACTGTCTAGGTCTCCCCTACGCAAAGGGGAGCGGCTGCCTTCAAGCTTCCCTCAATTAATTACCGCGTACTTCCTTGTTCGCAGGAATCACCTAGCCTGGACAAGCCTGGACAACATCACTTCAGCTCCGTCAACGACCAGTTGTTTAAGGGTTCCATGGACGCTGCCGTTTCCAAAAGTGGCACAAAGGCCTCCGGCGTCATGTTCGCCACCGAGGAAGTTGGACAGACGGTGGTGGAAGGTTTGTCAAAGCCTATGACAGCACAGGCCTGGTTCTCGAGGTTGCAGTTGGACTACGCCACTACAAGGAGGGATGCACTTGACCTCCGTGGTACTTCAGAGCTTTTGATGCCCAAGCTGACCATCACTGAGTTCAAGAAAGCAAACGGGTTCATCACGTTCCAGACTAACAATCAGGAAGTCAACTGCCAACTGAACTGGTGGTTGACTGTGATCGAGAGCAGGGGCAAGAAGGTACAAGAACATACACACTCTGACACTGTCATCTCGGCCAGCGTCCCCGACATCGAGCTATTGACGCAACCAGATATGTTGTACTCCAGTCTATCTGGTGGAGCTGTCGGAGCTATATCTGACGATATGGCGAAGTTCCTCCAAGCAGTGAGGGTACTGCTCCTTGCCTATCCCATTGCCGCTCGCAGTCCCGTGAGCAGTGCGTTGCATACCATCAAGAAAGCGGTGGAGTTCCTTGTCCTCGACTTGTCAAGGAACGACGTAGGTCTTGTAGCTTCGGGCTACTCACCGGAGCAAAGCCAACACAATGCTGATATGGAGGAGATCAGGCGCACTTTCGGCGACGTCAAGGATGTGTGGAAGAAGGGAAAACCTAGTCCTCTCTTCTTCGACCATCTAGAGGGCGGTACATTTGCGATGAAATATCTGCTCGTCACAGCAACAACGGTGTTCCTTGACCTGGACCACCCGCTTGTACCTGCTGGCCAGTTCCTCCGGAAGGAGACCGCTAAGGTCAGCGCGCACCTGTACAACGTGCATCCAAAGACTTTTCTCTGTGACGACCTCATCAAGGTGCGCTTGGCTATTCTTGAATTGTTTGGTGCATGAGCATTGCTCCCCTTCCTGTAAGGGAAGGTAGTGTACTTATTCAGTGCATGTGTGTTCTACGTTTTCCTACGCAAAGGTTTAAGGTCGGTATGTATGGTAGGTTGGCCTTTTGAAATTGGGATGTGTGTTCATTGCTCCCCTTTGCAAAGGGTATGGTTGGTTGGTCGTCCTACCACTAACGTATTAATTTATATTATTTCCTACTATCACGCAGGTGCCTGCCTAATTGGTCGACTTGGTCATCAACCCGAGCTTGGGTGATGACACTGGACCGCTTTGGGACGTTGGTGAGAAGGCTTGGACAGGCGTTGATGCCTCAGACACTCTGCGAACCTTGATGGTCCAAAGCAGGAAGTTTGCAGGGGTGTTCAAGGTGGTGATGTACAGCAACATGGAGCAAGTGAGTACCTTCACTAGGGCTTTCGTTGATGCCACCGCTAAGGACGTGCATCATGTCCCCATTACACGGATTGGGCCTGACTTCAAACCAGCTTCCAACACAAAGGCCATAGTCGGGACTTTCTCCACTACTCGTGGCACGTCCGTGACAGCTCTGCGTGGTATGACGCCAAGTAACGGCCTGAAGGTCTATCTCCCACCAAGTAATGCTGACAAGAGCGTGTTTGGGCGCCACGATATTAGCGGCTGCTCCATCGGTCCCCGGCAGGTTGGGTACAGCAGGAGATGTGTCGACAAATACTGATACCTCGTGCGAGAGTACAGCAACAAAGGGAACTGGGTGATGTGCTTGCACACTGTAGATGGCTCAGGCATGCTGGCGGCATTGCTAGAGGGTAGGAGCGTCGTCGGTTTGGAGTCAGTCCCACAGAGGCTTGGGGTCGCTACATGGCGTTTGAAGAAGTTTCATGCCACGGAGAAAGTCTTGCTCAAACATCACGCCGCCATGCAAGAGGCTGGTGATGACGCCAGAGCTAAGAATCTGGTGCACAAGCTCGTTGAAGATGACATGGAAGAGCTGAGTAGCCTCATGCCTGCAAAGCCTAGTGATGACATGCTAGGCCGAGTGTGGGACGAGCTGAAAGGCTTGCGTAAAGATCACAGCGGATCAAAGCTCTTTCCAACTATGACATATGAGGAATTCAAGACCATTGGGGGCAGGAGAGTTAAGAGGTGCACCGACATCGCCACAGCACAGGCATTCATCGACGAACCATTTGCCCTCTTGATCACCATTGGAAAACTGATGAAGCAGATGAAGAGCATGGCTGAGGGGGAATGAGGTTGTAAAGCGGGCACGTGAATAATGGGATTAAGACGTTGTGAGGTTAGGAAGTAGGGTGATGTGTTCAGGTGCTAGGATAATGTTTTGTCGTGGTGGTGTAGTGCGGGAAGGTCTCGTAGAGTGCTGCAGCACCAATGTGGACCTACCCAAATGTGTGTCCTCCACCACCACCGTGGATGGGGCTGTGAGGCAGTGAGGTTGGAAGTGTATGAGTTATAAGGTAATGAGTTTTGAGGTTATGATTTACGGTTTTGAGATTGCGAGGTTATGAGTTCTGAGTTACAAGGTAATGAGTTATGAGGTAATGAGTTAAGAGTTCTGAGATTGCGAGGTTACGAGTTACAAATGATGAGTGACAAGGTAATGACTTATGAGGTTTTGATGTAAGAGTTCAGAGATTGCGAGGTTATTAGTTACGATTTATGAGTTATGAGGTTATGAGTTATGAGTTATTTAACAAGATTCAATAATTGTCAAGGAATTGTCTCTTTCTCCAAAAACTAGAAAACAATCTTATGTTTAAAAACATAAGATGATTCTAAGATAATGAAGGAATTGTCTCTTTGTCGAAAAACTAGAAAACAATCTTATGTTCAAAAACATAAGAAGATTCGAAGAAATCCAGCAAAAACTCACAAATCAAGAAATTTGCCTAAACGGTCTTTTGATTTCAATCATAAGATTCCACAAATTTAGAAGCATGCACAAAACGGCCGGGAAGCAGGAACGCCCATTTTATACTCCTGCCAGCAATCACTCTTTTAGTTCAACTTATACTCCTCCTAGTAATCACTCTTTTAGTTAAACTTATACTCCTACTAGCAATTACTCTTTTCCTGTCATTTTTGGCGGAGCTCCTCCTTCTGGAGGGCCAGAGCCCCCAGTGCTACCCATTTGTCCGTTCGTTCATCTGACCGTGATGAAGCCTGATACATCAGCCAACGGCCTCATAACTAACTCGCTTCCATTACCACCTGCAGCACTTGTTACTACTTCGCAATCACTCTCCGTCAATTTTTAGCGTTGCAGGCGACGCTGCATCGAACTTGTCAATATCATATTGACACTAAAATCTTATCTGATGCCCTTGATGACACGTAGCATAAACTAAAACATATCAATTTCTATGATAATGCAGGCAGAGCCAATGGGAACACTGAACCTCGACACAACAGCTGCCAAATGTCTAGGTCTAGACAATCTAGATGAGGAGCAGCTTAAAGTCATCAGCGCAATGCAGCTCTCCAAGCCAGTTTGTCCAAGTGAGGCCGCCTGTGTTTGCCTTGGAATTGACATGGTGCGACGGTCTGATGCCGTTACATTCATTGACACAGCTCCAATGGACTTGAGAAGAATCTCATTGTTTCACTTCAATGCAACTTCAGTCCCTCCTGTCGACACTTACTGCGCCCGCCCTCCTGAGCTAGAACAGCTGAAGCTGAAGGAGTATTTCGAAAACTACCTCGTACTCAAACCAGACAAGCCACATCCTGCAAACCACACCTACCTCGCTACCGACATTCTTGGAAACAAGGTATGCTCCTTTCTTTTACTTCCTTTACATCCTATTATTTCACTTAACTTGTGCCCAACAAGTCCTATGCAGCATCGCAAGCATTGTTTGTGCTTCACTTTATCATCAAATTAATAGCTGCACACCTCATCTGCAAGTCATTTTGTTTTCATAGCATTGCCTGCACTTCAGTTCATTATCACATTGGTAGCTACAAGAAAATTGATAGAATGTGTTGGCAATGGAACAAAAGATGACAACAATAGAGCTAACTAAAAATAGTTAGTTACACGACCATTGGCTAACGTGTTAGACTTCATCATTTTATTTACTTCAAACAAACAAATGAGTAAACATAGAAGCTCCCATCTCCTGGTAGAACTAGTTCCACTAAAAATGTAAACACTATCAGAGACAAATATTATAAGCCTTTCTGTTGCCTTTTGGATCAACATCAAAGCAGGAACTAAAAACAATTGCAACTAAGACTCACCTGATTTCAATAATGCTAAAAAACAAAGTAACTACGTAAATAACAAATATCCGATGTACCACCACATACAGGTGTATAAAGCAAACCAACCCAGACTGGTACGCTGTTCAGACTATCATCCTACACATCAACCAGAGGGTTTATTTTACAACTAGTTGTTGCTCAAGATATCGTTCCGTGCTGAAAGTGAACTGCTATCTAACGCCAACCCTGACAGCAGCTACTTGACTGAATGCATGCTCAAAGGCTACATCAACACTGAAGAGGTAAGAAGAAACAAAAGGGAACAGAAGTTAAGATTAGAACAGCGTAGCTGTCACTAACATTTGTATATGGATGTCTAGAGTCAATCCTATTATTTTGTGTTTTCATTATTCTGCAGCAGTATTGTGTTAACAACATAGCTCAAGTAGATACAGCTGAAAACGCGTTCTGTAAAGTTTAAATCAATTGTCCACTATCTAAAGTCCACAATCACGTTTTAATCTTCACACAGGCCCATATTGACCTTCACACAATTTACGATACACATTTTTGATCACACAGCACACAGGCATAGCTGCAGCTTGCATCTAAGCATGCATGCCTGATGTTATAGTATATTCCATGCTATTGTAGTATTCCACAGCCATAACTCTTACTACACATTAATCTCTGCAGCATACTCTGAATATTGTTATGCCTCTATACTCTTTATACTGGCCTTTGTAACAATCGTGTATAATCTGACCATTCTGAATTTATGATGAAATAGCTTATAACTGTGACAACGAACTAAGATCACTGTATTATTATCCAAGCTCTATGCCACAAAAATCATGCTTTGCCCTCTTAAATCATATAAAATTTGCTGCACTGCTTTACAATACATGAGCTACTTCTCAATTCCACCATCATCATCATCATCGTGCACCACTAAATCCTCCTCATCAAAGTTATCATCATCGTGCAGCACCTCATTCTGTGCTGAAATCACCTTCTTGTTATCCTCGGCCAGTAAACCCTTGCAGTAAGATTATACCAAAGCTTAACTAAGATGTATTACCATGATATTATCACTATGAACAACAAACAATATTCTACACAGGACATGGAGACAATCTTGGAGGAGTACTGCAACTATCACCTATACGAAGACTTTGACAAGGGTATGCTGTTGGAAGGTCTCCTACAAACATACAGTGCTTGCCATCTAACATCGTCTGAAGATTATCCAAGCATGCATGCGCTCACCACCTTGGGGCATACTCCTGACAGCATAGCAGACAACCTTGCTACTGAATTTGCTGATACAGATGCTATTACGCTGACTAAAGAGCAACAGATTGTCCTCAACATTCTGAAATAAAAAAAAACAGGCTTGTCAGTAGTCAGTGGCATGGGAGGTTCCGGCAAAACACTGCTTATACAAAAGCTTGCTCGTGCATTACGCCAATCTGGGAAAAAGGTCATCCTAGGAGCAACAACTGGAGCTGCAGCAGTACGCTTATCACGGTATGGAGTGACTGCACATCACTTGTTCCATCTTCCCGTCCGTGGACAGAGGCTTATGCCCATTAGCCCTACTCATCCTTCTCGTCTGACACTAGAAGCCAATGACGTCATTATGATTGACGAGATGTCGATGATGACGTCAATGAACCTCAACTTCATCATCTATAGGCTCATGCAGGTCAACACTGAAACACATGGCAGCGCCGCTGAAAACCCTTTTGGGAACAAGCACCTTATCATCGTTGGTGATTTAGCACAGGTACGCAAAACTATCGTATATATATCGCACTATACACAACGTATCTCTAGTTTATATGTAGTTTTATATGCTTAACATATGCTTACCACATGCTTTTTCTGAAAAACATATAATTTACTGATCACTATATACAAGTATATTATTTGACTATATTATCACTAATTCTTACTCAAACCTCAAACTTTCCAAATACCTTTGCAGCTCCCGCCCGTATGTCACTGCAAAAAGGATAACGTCCATGATGCGTGTGCACAGTGCCACATCACTAAGTCCATCCATTGGTCAAAGTCTGTGCTTCACCGTCTTACAGTATCCATGAGGCACACAAAAGACCCAGACTACTCTGGTTTCCTACAGCATATCAGAGAAGAGAAGCCTACACAGACGTACATTTTTTTTTTTTTTTTTTTTAGTTGTGAAAGGATTTTCACCCCAGGAGGTGGGTCTCCCGACACAAACCAGCGACACGGAGGATTCAGTTCGAATGGTGGTGCCACTCTTACAATATGCAAAGTAGGCGCACTTAGGGTTGGTGAGAGATACCAACCCACGACCAAACGAACATTCACCACTACCCCTGTTGACCACGGCAGACAAGCTCCCTGCCATGGTCGTTAGAGGCGGAATCAAGGAGACATAACTAGAGAACCACCCGAGGGCAGAAATCCGACAGTACTTCCCCACAAGGTTTGCTTAGGGCCAGGACGCCAAAATACTGAGGAATCGAACCTCACCACCCCCTTCCTACTCTTGCAAGTAGGGTCGATACAGCAAGGGTACTGTAGATCACAAGGGATGTAGAACACCACATTTGTAACTCAGCCTGCGTGTCCTGCGATCTAACGCCGCCCCCTAACCGCTAAGGTAAACCTCGGCAAGATAGGAAAAGAGCAATCTCCCGTGGAACTGTGGTCTGGGCGATTTTCACGCCCAGACCGGTCTATCTAGGCGAATTTCACGCCCAGACCAGGGTGGTGGTGGTGGTATGGGGGTGAGGGGTGTGTTGTGGAGGTATGGGTGGGTGGTAAGCTGTAAGGAGGGGTGTGGCGTGGTGGTAGGGGGGAGAGTGTGCGGTTATGTGTGTGGTGGTGGGGGAGTGAGTGTGGGTTAGGTGGTGAAGAGGGAAGGTGTGAGTGTGTGTGTGTTAGGAGGGGGTGATTTACTGGCCCAGACCGGTCTAGGCGACTTGCACGCCCTAGCCAATGTTGTGGTGGTGGGGTGGGGGTGAGGGGTGCAATTTGAAGGTTGGTGGTGGTTTGTAGAAAGAACGTGCTGTGATAGGGGGGTGAGTGTGGGGTTATGGGCGGTGTGGTGGGGGAGTGAGATTGTGGGTATGGTGATAAAAAGGTGTGTGTGTGGGGGGGGGGGGGGGGGGGGGAGTGTTTGGCTGTGTGAGGTTGAAGAGGTGTGATAGAGGGGGAAAGTGTGTGTAGGTGGAGCGTTAGGCTGTGGGCAAGGAATAAGGGTGGAGAAAAGAAGAAGTTGAAAAGAAACTTTGACCACAGGAGGAAGCATACCTTAGAAGGTCTAAATAGGAGGTGCCGGGAAAAGGGGGTGAAGGAGTAGAGCAGAAAAAACAATTCAACGGGAGAGAGGTACGAGCTCCACGGCAATCACGTCTTTAGGCGCGATTGCGGAATTTCGCAAATCCTGAAGAGGGTGTGGGGGGATTGATGTGCGAATAACTGTGTAGACTGACAGCGCCGCGGTACAATGATGAGGGGTCCAGGCCAGGTCCACTGCGTTCCAGCGTTCACTGCGAGGGATGGGGAGTAAGGAGTTGCGAGAAATGAGGGAGATAAGGTCTGGTGGCCGGCGTTTAATGAGCCTGAAAACCAGTACAGACTGACAGCGCCGCGGTACAATGATGAGGGGTCCAGGCCAGGTCCACTGCGTTCCAGCGTTCACTGCGAGAGATGGGGAGTAAGGAGTTGCGAGAAATGAGGGAGATAAGGTCTGGTGGCCGGCGTTTAATGAGCCTGAAAACCAGTACAGACTGACAGCGCCGCGGTACAATGATGAGGGGTCCAGGCCAGGTCCACTGCGTTCCAGCGTTCACTGCGAGGGATGGGGAGTAAGGAGTTGCGAGAAATGAGACGAAGACATAGACAAAGTTCTCACCAAAGATATGTACATCAACAAGGATCAGGTGATAGATGAAGCCACTGAAGAGACCACCATCTTATGCTCACACCAGAAACAAGTGCAGCAGTACAACATGGCCATCCAGCACAAGCGTTTTCCAAGTATTCCCCAGGACAGCATGGTCAACATCCAACCTAACCTCAGCCCATCTTCGAACTCTGCGCCAATACAAGCCTGGGCACATGAAGCCAAGTTCCATTCTTTTACTCAATCAGCAGTGGGCATGCGTGTCCTTATCTACATGGATGCTCTCAACAGTGACAACGCATCACCTCCACCATACCGAGTCGGTGACCAAGGCATCATCACAGAACTACATGCAGACGAAACAACACCAGACAACATTCAGTCCGTCATCGTTCGCCTGATCAAAGATGGCACATATCACACCTTCACACGTACTGTGCAATCCACATGCACACAGGATAGCATACGGTACACACGGTGTACCTTCCCTTTACGCAGCTGCCTGCCACGCACCGTGCCCTTAAAGCACAATGCTGAAGATCAACCTGACCTGAAAAGCTGGATTGAGAAAGACAACTTCCATCTCCTAACAGAGGTCAGCATAGGGTCCAAGGTAATAATCACCAGCAACATCAGCTTGGAGAAAGGATCAGCCAATGGAGCTCTTGGAACCGTCATAGACATTACCCTTGGCGACGATGACAGCATCCGATGCTTCACAATACTACTATCGCACAACAACGTGATGCAAAAGGTGTTTCGCACTATATATGAATCACTACACAAGCACTCAAAAAGGTACGCAGATCAACAATGCCCATATATGTACCAGTACATACTACCAATACCATGATCAACATATGCAAAGCTTATATCATCAGTTTTCCCTTTCTCTCACACATACCGTGTACATACTTAAATTCCTTCATTGTTTGTCCTCTGTATAGCTGTGATTTACCTGCTTCAAGATAAAACCTGTCCTGACCTTTAGACGTCAATTATAATAATTAAATTATAGCAAAATCATGTTGACAAAATGTAATAACAAAATGTACATTTCTACACCTATCATACAGGTACATCAAGGTCACATTCCCTCTGCAGCTTGCGTATGCAATAACAGGACACAAGGCACAGGGCGTTACGCTCACAGGCCCCACAATCGTCCACATGCTGTCCGCATTTACACCAGCACTGCTGTACGTCATGTTATCTAGAGTAACCAGTCGACAACGTCTGCGGCTCGTCGGCAACCGTTTTACACCAGACTTATTTGTTCCCATGCCCATTCCCTAGAAACAAAAAATGAGATGTGTCTGGCAACTTCTATGCAGCTCCCTGCCTGGTTGATCACATGTTACAATTTCTACACAGCTCGAGTTACATTTGATCATATATAACAACTTCTAAGCAGCTGCCTTACTCAGTTAGTTTCATTTGATCACATCTAATAGCTCCTGGACAGCTCTCCTGCCTGTTTTATTTCATCTGATCGCATGTATCAACTTCCAGGCAGCTCCTTTGCCTAGCTGGTTTCATTCGATCACATGCGACAACTTCTACGCAGCTTCCCTTGCCTAACTGATTTTATTTGATCACATGTTATAGTTTATAAGCAACTCCTCTGCCTGGCTGATTTATTTGATCACATGTAATAGCTTATGAGCAGCTCCTCTGCCTAGCTGATTCCATCTGATCATATATAGTAACTTCTAGACAGCTTTCTTGCCTACCTACTTTCATTTGATCACATGTAACAGCTTTTAGGCAGTTCCTCTGCCTGGCTAATGTCATCTGATCACATGTAACAGCTTCTAGACAGCTGCCTTACTCAATTAATTACCTTATATAACGTGTTCCATTGTTTAACATATTCTAATCGAACGATGTTATGTATACTATAGAAATGAATAATGATCTTTGCTGAGTTGTAACAAATAATATGCGACGACGATCAAGTTGATTATTCCTTGACACGATAATTACTTTACCTACCTAATTATATTTTATCACATGTAATAACTTCTAACCAACACCCTGGCTCAACTAATTTTATCTAATTACGTGTAACACTTTCTATACAACTGCCTTACTCAATTAATGAAGTTAGAATAAAATCCATCGTATATGCCAATAGTACCCTGGTACCCAAGTAAATGCCAAACATACTGCTGGTGAGGTAGGAAAATAAGTAAGAGTCACACAAACCCTAAGAGTTCAACAATCCAGGGCGCTGTTAAATAACACCAACTGGTATTGCCATAGCCTGCAGCTCAAGACCAAGACCAAGACCCTGACTATGACCAAGACCCAGACCAAAGACTAAGACAAAGACCAAGATCGAAACAAAGACCGAGACCGTGACCAAGACAGAGGCAAAGACCCAGACCCAGATAGAGACCGATACCAGGACCCAGATCTATACCAAGACCCAGGGTTCTACATCTCATAAACATCCATTGTAAATATCAATAGTACCTAGCTCTTGATAGGATCTGCTTTAATGCAAGTTACTAAATTATAAGGTTTTTCACGTTGATAGCCAAAATCAAATATAGCCGGCGGAGAAGAAAAATAAGAAAGACAAACAAAAAACCTAAGAATTCGACATTCTAGCGCGCCTTCAAGCGACGCCAGCCAACATTACCCATAGCCTATGACTCAAGATCGAGCAAGACCATCACCCAGACCAAGATCCAGACTAACACCAAGACAAAGACCAAGACCGAGACGAAGACCGAGACAAAGACTAGTACCGAAACTAGACAAAGAAATAAGTCGATCGACTGTCATTACATATCATTTATTACAACTGAGCAAATGCCATTGTTTATCTCAACTTAAACCAACCAAACAAGGGAAGCTACCGGTACCTAGAAACAATTGCACATAATTAGATGAAATCAACATTAAAAAACTACCTAAACGTTCATGAAAGTATTCAAATAAGACTAGCTAGTCAAGCAAACTGCTTGAATCCTATTACATATACTCAACTGAAACCAACCAAGCAGGGAAGCTGCCTAGAAGCTTTAACATGTGATCAGATAAAACCAATCAAACTACCTTTTAATGTTTCTGTATAGCCCAATATCTTGAGCACTTCAAAGGTTCCCCTTTGGTTATGTTATATCCATTAGGTCCTACAGTTCTATGCTCCAGAATTTCGGCCTTCTCCCTATCTGCGAAGACCACAATCCCGCGCCCGCGCCCGCGCCCCCGCATTCCCGCGCCCGCGCAGACCCCGCAGGGGACCCAAGGAGGGACGGGGGCGGCAATCTGGTTACCGCCCCCGTATTAGGGAGCAAACCCAGTACGGCAGGCGTACTGCCGGAGGAGGCGGATGAGGAGGAGGAGGAGGAGGAGGAGGAGGACAAGTTAGCCCTAAGGGTTCGGCGTTTAGGAGGGCCTTCGGGATACGCCAGCCGGCGTTGCGCGTGACTCAGCTGCTCGGGACCGAGACCGAGGTCCGAGACCGAGACCGAGGTGCGAGACCGAGGTCGAGACCCAGGTCCGAGATCCGAGATCGAGACCGATATCCAGGTCCGAGACCCAGACGCACGTCGAGACCGAGGTCCGTGACCGAGACCAAGGTCCGTGACCGAGACCGAGGTCCGAGACCCAGACCGAGATCGAGACCCATGTCCGTGACCGAGACCGAGGTCCGAGATCGAGACCCAGGTCCGAGACCGAGGTCGAGGTGCAAGACCAAGGTCAGAGACCGAGGTCTGAGATCGAGACCGAGGTGCGAGACCGAGGTCCGAGGTCCACGTCCGAGACCGAGATCGAGACCGAGACCGAGGTCCGAGACCCAGACCGAGGTCCGAGACCGAGATCGAGACCGAGACCCAGGTCCGAGATCGAGACCCAGATCGAGATCGAGACCCAGGTCCGTGACCGAGACCGAGGTCCGAGACCCAGACCGAGATTGAGACCGAGGTCCGAGACCGAGACCCAGGTCCGAGACCGATACCAACCACAGACCCTCAGACCCGCGCAGACGTCACAGGGGACCCCAAGGGGGGGCAGGGGGCGGCATTCTGGTTACCGCCCCCGTATTAGGGAGCAAACCCAGTACGGCAGGCGTACTGCCGGGGGAGGAGGCGGAGGAGGAGGAGGAGGACAAGTTAGCCCTTAGGGTTCGGCGTTCGGAGGGCCCTCGGGACACGCCAGCCGGCGTTGCGCGTGACTCAGGGGCTCGGGACCGAGGCCGAGGTGCGAGACCGAGGTCGAGACCCAGGTCCGAGACCGAGCTCGAGACCGAGACCCAGGTCCGAGACCGAGACGCAGGTCGAGACCGAGACGTAGACCGAGACCGAGGTCCAAGACCAAGACCGAGGTCCGAGACCGAGGTCCAAGACCGAGACCGAGGTCCGAGACCCAGGTCCGTGACCGAGACCGAGACCGAGATCGAGGTCCAGACCGAGATCGAGACCGAGGTCCGAGACCGAGGTCCAAGACCGAGACCGAGGTCCAGGTACGTGACCGAGACCGAGACCGAGATCGAGGTCCAGACCGAGATCGAGACCGAATACCCAGACCAAGACCGAGACCCAGGTCCGAGATCGAGACCCAGACCGAGACCGAGACCCAGACCCAGGTCCGAGACCCAGGTCCGAGATCGAGACCCAGACCGAGATCGAGACCTAGGTCCGAGATCGAGACCCAGGTCCGAGACCACAGACCCGCGCAGACCCCACAAGGGACCCTATGGGGGGCATGGGGCGGCATTCTGGTCCGAGGTCCGAGATCGAGACCGAGACGCAGGTCCGAGACCGAGACCGACCGAGACGCAGGTCGAGACCGAGGTCCGTGACCGAGACCGAGGTCCGAGACCCAGGTCCGAGATCGAGACCGAGGTCCGTGACCGAGACCCAGGTCCGAGACCAAGGTCGAGACCCAGGTCCGAGACCGAGACCCAGGTCCGAGACCAAGACCCAGGTCCGAGACCGAGACGCAGGTCGAGACCGAGGTCCGAGACCGAGACCAACCACAGACCCACAGACCCGCGCAGACCCAGGGAGGGACGGGGGCGGCATTCTGGTTACCGCCCCCGTATTAAGGAGCAAACCCAGTACGGCAGGCGTACTGCCGGAGGCGGAGGCGGGGGAGGAGGAGGAGTAGGACAAGTTAACCCTAAGGGTTCGGCGTTCGGGATACGCCAGCCGGCGTTGCGCGCAACCTCGGAAACCCTGGCTTCGATGTGTGCCTCTGCTTAATCTTCCAGAAACGTCTACCTGGAGGAATCTTCACATAATCCACGTGATATGATGTTAAAATCAGCCTTTTATCGATAGTAGTTAGCGCATAGCTGATGCTCGTTGTTCGTTTATGTCCTATGATGTCGTATGACCGACGTTCGTTGTTCATTTGAGGGTTGTGCGCAGTCGCTGACTGCCTCGACCGCTCATCATTGTACAACGCGTGGTTGTTGTGCGGCACACTGCCCCATCAACTTGGAAAGCCCCTGTCCATATCACCATTTGCCAGCGCCTTCGGTAAAGCGTTCCAAGAATACAAAAAACAGGAATGCAGGGAGGACAGCGGACAGAGCAGCGCGCAGGTTGGCTGGTGAGCCTGCCAATCCAGCCCACAATCGCTCCAGGACAGCGGACAGAGCAGCGCGTAGGATGGCTGGCGAGCCTGCCAATCCAGCCCACAATCGCTCCAGGACAGCGGACAGAGCAGCGCGCAGGTTGGCTGGCGAGCCTGCCAATCCAGCCCACAATCGCTCCAGGACAGCGGATGAAGCAGCACGTAGGTTGGCTGGCGAGCCTGCCAATCCAGCCCACAATCGCTCCAGGACAACAGATACAGCAGCACGCAGATTGGCTGGCGAACCTGCCAATCCAGTCTACCATCTTCCCAGAACCTTAGATAGGGCAGCGCGCAGGTTGGCTGGCGAGCCTGCCAATCCAGTCTATGACCGCTCCAGAACAGCGGATGAAGCAGCGCGCAGGTTGGCTGGCGAGCCTGCCAATCCAACCCACAACCGTTCCAGGACAGCGGATAGAGCAGCGCGCAGATTAAATGGCGAGCCTGACAATCCAATATATGACCTCTCGAGGACAACGGATGAAGCAGCGCGTAGGTTGGCTGGCGAGCCTGCCAATCCAGCTCACAACCTTTCGAGGACAGTGGAGAGAGTAGTGGAGAGAGTAGTGCATACATTGGAGTGCCCCAGACAGTTGAGTGCTGCCACATTTCTTGAGCACGTCGGGTCCTGGAATCGGCTTCCTCGAATGCTATCTTCATTCACCAGCAGATGTGCCAAATTCTTTGACAGTATGGTATGTTGTGCAATATGTGGAGTATGCCATTTGGGAGGGCCTCCATCTTTCCATGAGTACAAAAGTGTGCCTCCAGATGTGCGGACGCCTCCACCTTATGCTTTGTCTTTCATTTACATGGAGAGCAAAACTGTGAACAGTGATGGTAACTGGTGGCTATGCCCTGCAAGTGTCAGCGACAAAAGAAAACATGCCGAGCATGTCATCTTTTATGAGCCTGCCTACGTGACAGCCCTCTTGTCTACTGAGCCAGAGGATCTTCTTCGGTTGTCAGTGATAGATGTTCATGTGTCTTTCAGCAAAAGATGGATGGGCTTCACAACAGGATCTCTGGAGAAGATGCCGATGATCAATGCACCTGTCGTCTCTTGGGGAAAAGATGGGGAAAGCACACCTGAGTCGTTGCAGCTGCTCCTTCAGTATAATTTGAGCACCAACCCCTTGCTTCAAGCGTACACGACGATGATGGAACGACCAGGTATGTAGGAAAACAATAACCTATCATAAACATTTTATCTTTAGCTAACGTGTAATATAGTACATCATAAACATTTTATCTTTAGCTAACGTGTAATATAGTACATATCAAATCAATCACGTAAATTATTGTTTTCTTTCCTTGCTTATCCAATTTCATCTGATCACATTTAGTAGCTTTTATGTAGCTCTGGTGCCTGAGTGATTTCATCTGATCACAATTAGTAACTTCTATGTAGCTTTTCTGTTTAACTGACTTTATTTAATGGTATTTATAAGCTTTTAGCTTCTAGGTAGCTTCTCTGCCTGAATAATTTCATCTGATTGCATAAAGTTGCTTCTACGCAGCTTCCCTATCTGGCTGGTTTCATTTGATTATAAATAGCAGCTTTTAGGTAGTTTCCTTTGTTTGGTCAATTTCATCTGATCACATGTTGTAGTGTCTATACAGCTCCTGTACCTGAGTGATTTCATCTGATCATATACAATAGCTTCTACGCAGCTTCACTGTCTAAATGATTTTATTTATGATATACAGTAGCTTCTAAGCAACTTTTTTGCACAGCTTCTTTGTCTGGTTGATTTTGTTTTGTTATAAATAGCAACTTCTGGGTAGCTTGCTTTGTTTATCTAATTTCATATGATCACATGTGACAATGTCTAAGCAGCTCTGATGCCTAAGTGATTTCATCTGATCACAGTTACCAACTTCTATGTACCTTCTCTGTTTAACTGATTTTATTTAATGGTATTTAGAAGCTTCTAGGTAGCTTCTCTGCCTGAATAATTTCATCTGATCACATAAAGTTGCTTCTACGCAACTTCCCTGTCTGACTGGTTTCATTTAATTATAAATAGCAGCTTCTAGGTAGTTTCCTTTGTTTGGCCAATTTCATCTCATCACATGTGTCAATGTCTAAGCAGCTCTGGTACCTAAGTGATTTCATCTGATTACAGTTAGTAACATCTGTGTAGGTTCTCTGTTTAACCTAAGTACTTTCATATGATCACATTTAAAAGTTTCTTTGCAACTTTCCTGTTTGACTGCATTCATTTTATTATAAATAGCAGCTTTTAAGTAGCTTTCTTTGCTTGGCCAAAAAAAAAAAAAAATGCCTGGAGGGGCGTGGTGTTAAGGGGACCCTCCCGTACGCCGCAGCTGGGGAAAGTCACCATGGCAGACATAGTAAGTGTCACCCTCCAGGCGGGAGGGACTCCTTCATGCAACGTGTGGCAAGAATGCTGGTACAGGAGGCGGTAGATTCTCTGTGCAGCTTAGAGATGAGTTTGTCTACGTGTTCGCGACTGATCCCTAAGGTGGAGAGATTGGTAATAGTTGGGACTGGTATGGTACCAGTGGTACCTATGGTGAAAACTAGGTAGTGTACAAGGAATCCTTGTTGTTGAAGGATACGTTGGAGCTCCTTATGCTGAACGCTCTTTTCCTGGAATTTGATTTGGTGGTTAGTGTCTGAGCAGTAGCCCAGTTCAACTAGGTAGGCTTTTCTTGGTTTGGATTCGTCGTCAATGAGGAGGAGATCAGGCCTGTATTTATCCCATGTGGCTTGGGGAAGATCAGGGGGTTTGAGGGTAGCTGGGGGTCTTGTGGGAATGTCGGAGGACGCTTCACAAGTGCCTGCATCCATGTACATGGGGAGAGCCCCCAGAGCTCCTTTGGCTACTGCCTTTTTGATGAGTTGGACCGCCTTATTATGTCTGTTGATATACATTCCTTTGAAGACAGGGTGGCTGCACCCAGCAAGAATATGGCCAGCTCCGTCCTGTGCTTTGCAACAAAGAGGGCAGTTATCATCAGAGGGGGGGCTAGTGCTAGTACCATAGGGGCGTTTGTATCTGTACGCCAATTTCCTAGTCCATAAGCGTCCCCACCGAGCCTTGTGGATTTGTATTTTTTGCCACCATTTCATGTCGGTGGATTGCCAGAAACGATTACTAGCCTGAGGGAGGAGGAAGGGGTTGGCTTGCTCCCACATGGAGGAGTATACGCCCGTGGTGTTGGCATGCCCGGTGTGCAGGGGGGTGGGGAGGTTAGCCTTGATACCCTTGGTGAGATTGTTGGCCGGGTGCCGGGGGGGCTGGTCCCCATTAATAGATTTGGGGGGCTGGACAGACGGCCAATGCATATTGAGGTGCGCATGTTCCCCTGTTTTAACTGGCCCAATTACATTGTCTCCTGTCGTCGCTTCTTTCGCGAGCGTGTCTGCCTCGTCATTCCCTATGATTCCTGAGTGAGATCGGACCTTAAGCAGGCGTGTGGTAGCAGCAGCGTTGTGTCTGTTGATAATGTGGATGGCGATGTCTTGCAGGAGGTCGCGGTGTTTGTTTGCTTGGCCAATTTTACCTGATCACATTATATTTATCAGCTTCTAGGTTGTTTCTTTTGCCTAGCTGGTTTAATTTATGATATATACTAGCTTCTGGGGAGTTCCGTTGCCTAAATAATTTCATCTGATCGTGTATATTACCTTTTGCGTAGCTTCCATGTACAGCTGGTTTTATTTTATTACATATAACATTTTTTAGGCCGCTTTCTTGTCTAGCTGATTTCGTCAAACCACGTATGATTATTTATGCAGATAGTTTAAATACATGTACAAATTCTGTTTTGCTAAAATAAATAAAAATGTATAAGCTATAATGTTTTACCACTTCTACTTATAATCCATTTTCTTCTTTTTTCTTCAGGCATAAACGGTGTCCCAATACTACCACAAAGTGCTATTCAGCACATAGTACAACGGCACATTGCGCGTGGACCTACAGCTATGGAGCAACAAAACCCCATTCCAAGAATCATGAGCATCGTCGTTGATGTATGTTGAGCCAACACAGGTGCTAAGTCAGCGACAATCGGGCGTCAATCGGGCGTCTATGTTGGAGGCAGCATTCAGCTTCGAAACACTTTACAAACAAAATCTGTGTATATGAGACCAGATGGCACTGCACTTCTGCAGAGTGACAAGTTGATCAGTATGGAGTCAGCTCTGCTACCTTATATGTTTCCCTATGGCACAGGGTCATATGTAACTCCTTCAAAGACATTCACGTTTCCAGACTACCTTCGTTTCCGGATGAAGACTCTGTTTTCACCCTGGACACTGGTGAAACCATACCTCTTGCTCATGTACCAAGTGCGACAGGTCAGTTTATACTCTAACTTTAAATGGGGGGCTTGTTCATGGCCATTGGTATAGGGGTAGAGGTAATGTTTAGTATGTAGTGTAGTTTGAGTTTTAGCTTTACATAAATTAAAATTATCATCATCAGCAACAGCAGCAAGATTCATGGAAGTGTGGCCTAGTTCCCAAGTATTGTGGTTTAGCCATGCTTCATTGGACTACACTAGTTATGGGAATGTGGCCCTGGATGTTCAGCAAGATGGGTTGATTGTGGAGAGAGTCGATCATATACAATTCACTGTGTATAACCTTCTACTGCCTTGTACTAATACAACAATCTTGGGCGCATACCTGCTTTGTTCCTTAAATGCTTGTTGTACAACCTCGTACTACCTTGCACTGTAACAAGGACCTTGGATGCATACTTTTCTCATGCATTGTTCTTCTTGAACAGCCTTGTACTGCCTTATACTGATAGAAGAACCTTGGACGCATACCTATTTGGTTCATTTTACTTGTTGTAAAGCCGTGTATCACCTTGTACTGATACAAGGACCTTGGACGCATACTTGCTTTGTTCCTTATGCTTATTGTACAGTCTTGTACTGCCTTGTACTGATACGAGGAACTTCAAATCACATCTGCTTTGAATCTTATGCTTGTTGTACAGCCTTGTACTGCCTAGTACTGATACCATGACCTTGGGCACATACCTGCTTTGTTCGTTCTGATTGTTGTACAGCCTTGTACTGCCTTGTATTATAACAAGGACCTTAGATGCATACCTTCCTCGTGCATTGTGCTTCTTGTACAGCCTTGTACTGCCTTATACTATAACAAGAACTTTAGGCACATATCTGCTTTGCTCGTTCTGCTTGTTATACAGCCTTGTACTGCCTTGTACTGCCTTGTACTGATATAAGAGCCTTGTGTAAACCTACGTTATTCATTAAGCTTGTTGTATAGCCTTGAACCGCCTTATATTGATACAAGCACCTTGGGCGCACACTTGCTTTGTGCGTTCTACTTGTTGTACAGCTTTATTTTACCTTGTACTAATACAAGGACCTTGGGCACATATCCGCTTTGTTCATTCTGCTTGTTATACAGCCTTGTACTGCCTTGTACTCATATAAGGACCTTGGGCACATACTTACTTTGTTCATTCGACTTGTTATACAGCCGTATACTGCTTTGTACTGATACGAGGATAATAAAAACTGTCTTATACTGATAGAAGAACCTTGAGCACATACTTGCTTTAGTTCTTATGCTTATTGTACAGCCCTGTACTGCCTTATACTGATGGAAGAACCTTGGACGCATACTATTTGGTTCATTTTACTTGTTGTAAAGCCGTGTATCACCTTGTACTGATACAAGGACCTTGGACGCATACTTGCTTTGTTCCTTATGCTTATTGTACAGTCTTGTACTGCCTTGTACTGATACGAGGAACTTAAAATCACACCTGCTTTGAATCTTATGCTTGTTATACAGCCTTGTACTGCCTTGTACTGATATAAGGACCTTGGGCACATACCTGCTTTGTTCATTCTGCTTGTTATACAGCCTTGAACTGCCTTATACTGATACAAGCATCTTGGGCGCACACTTGCTTTGTGCGTTCTACTTGTTGTACAGCTTTATTTTACCTTGTACTAATACAAGGACCTTGGGCACATATCCGCTTTGTTCATTCTGCTTGTTATACAGCCTTGTACTGCCTTGTACTCATATAAGGACCTTGGGCACATACTTACTTTGTTCATTCGACTTGTTATACAGCCGTATACTGCTTTGTACTGATACGAGGATAATAAAAACTGTCTTATACTGATAGAAGAACCTTGGGCACATACTTGCTTTAGTTCTTATGCTTATTGTACAGCCCTGTACTGCCTTATACTGATAGAAGAACCTTGGATGCATACCTACTTGATTCAATTAACTTGTTATACAGTCTTGTACTGCCGTGTACTGATACAAAAGCCTTGCGTATACCTACGTTATTCATTATGCTTGTTGTACAGCCTTGAACTGCCTTATATTGATACAAGGACCTTGGGCATATACCCACTTGATTCATTTTACTGTACTACCTTATACTGATAGAAGAACCTTGGGCGCATACCTACTTGGTTCGTTTTACTTGTTGTAAAGCCTTGTACCGCCTTGTACTGATACAAGAGCCTTGCGTATACCTACTTTATTCATTATGCTTGTTGTACAGCCTTGAACTGCCTTATATTGATACAAGGACCTTGGGCACATACCCACTTGATTCATTTTACTGTACTACCTTATACTGATAGAAGAACTTTGGGCGCATACATACTTGGTTTGTTTTACTTGTAGTAAAGCCTTGTACCGCCTTGTACTGATACAAGAGCCTTGGGCACATACCTGCTTTGTTCGTTCTGCTTGTTATACAGCCTTATACTGCCTTGTACTACCTTGTACTGATATAAAAGCCTTGTGTATACCTACGTTATTCATTATGCTTGTTGTATAGCTTTGAACCGCCTTATATTGATACAAGGACATTGGGCGCACACTTGCTTTGTGCGTTCTACTTGTTGTACAGCTTTATTTTACCTTGTACTAAAACAAGGACCTTGGGCACATATCTACTTTATTCGTTATGCTCATTGTGCAGCCTTGTATTACCTTGCACTGTAACAAGGACCTTGGGCACATACCCGCTTTGTTCATTCTGCTTGTTATACAGCCTTGTACTGCCTTGTACTCATATAAGAACCTTGGGCACATACTTACTTTGTTCATTCGACTTGTTGAACAGCCGTATACTTACTGATACGAGGATCATAAAAACTGTCTTATACTGATAGAAGAACCTTGAGCACATACTTGCTTTAGTTCTTATGCTTGTTGTACAGCCCTGTACTGCCTTATACTGATGGAAGAACCTTGGACGCATACTATTTGGTTCATTTTACTTGTTGTAAAGCTGTGTATCACCTTGTACTGATACAAGGACCTTGGACGCATACTTGCTTTGTTCCTTATGCTTATTGTACAGTCTTGTACTGCCTTGTACTGATACGAGGAACTTAAAATCACACCTGCTTTGAATCTTATCTTATGCTTGTTATACAGCCTTGTACTGCCTTGTACTCATATAAGGACCTTGGGCACATACCTGCTTTGTTCATTCTGCTTGTTATACAGCCTTGAACTGCCTTATACTGATACAAGCACCTTGGGCGCACACTTGCTTTGTGCGTTCTACTTGTTGTACAGCTTTATTTTACCTTGTACTAATACAAGGACCTTGGGCACATATCCGCTTTGTTCATTCTGCTTGTTATACAGCCTTGTACTGCCTTGTACTCATATAAGGACCTTGGGCACATACTTACTTTGTTCATTCGACTTGTTATACAGCCGTATACTGCTTTGTACTGATACGAGGATAATAAAAACTGTCTTATACTGATAGAAGAACCTTGGGCACATACTTGCTTTAGTTCTTATGCTTATTGTACAGCCCTGTACTGCCTTATACTGATAGAAGAACCTTGGATGCATACCTACTTGATTCAATTAACTTGTTATACAGTCTTGTACTGCCTTGTACTGATACAAAAGCCTTGCGTATACCTACGTTATTCATTATGCTTGTTGTACAGCCTTGAACTGCCTTATATTGATACAAGGACCTTGGGCATATACCCACTTGATTCATTTTACTGTACTACCTTATACTGATAGAAGAACCTTGGGCGCATACCTACTTGGTTCGTTTACTTGTTGTAAAGCCTTGTACCGCCTTGTACTGATACAAGAGCCTTGCGTATACCTACTTTATTCATTATGCTTGTTGTACAGCCTTGAACTGCCTTATATTGATACAAGGACCTTGGGCACATACCCACTTGATTCATTTTACTGTACTACCTTATACTGATAGAAGAACTATGGGCGCATACATACTTGGTTTGTTTTACTTGTAGTAAAGCCTTGTACCGCCTTGTACTGATACAAGAGCCTTGGGCACATACCTGCTTTGTTCGTTCTGCTTGTTATACAGCCTTATACTGCCTTGTACTACCTTGTACTGATATAAAAGCCTTGTGTATACCTACGTTATTCATTATGCTTGTTGTATAGCTTTGAACCGCCTTATATTGATACAAGGACATTGGGCGCACACTTGCTTTGTGCGTTCTACTTGTTGTACAGCTTTATTTTACCTTGTACTAAAACAAGGACCTTGGGCACATATCTACTTTATTCGTTATGCTCATTGTGCAGCCTTGTATTACCTTGCACTGTAACAAGGACCTTGGGCACATACCCGCTTTGTTCATTCTGCTTGTTATACAGCCTTGTACTGCCTTGTACTCATATAAGAACCTTGGGCACATACTTACTTTGTTCATTCGACTTGTTGAACAGCCGTATACTTACTGATACGAGGATCATAAAAACTGTCTTATACTGATAGAAGAACCTTGAGCACATACTTGCTTTAGTTCTTATGCTTGTTGTACAGCCCTGTACTGCCTTATACTGATGGAAGAACCTTGGACGCATACTATTTGGTTCATTTTACTTGTTGTAAAGCCGTGTATCACCTTGTACTGATACAAGGACCTTGGACGCATACTTGCTTTGTTCCTTATGCTTATTGTACAGTCTTGTACTGCCTTGTACTGATACGAGGAACTTAAAATCACACCTGCTTTGAATCTTATGCTTGTTATACAGCCTTGTACTGCCTTGTACTCATATAAGGACCTTGGGCACATACCTGCTTTGTTCATTCTGCTTGTTATACAGCCTTGAACTGCCTTATACTGATACAAGCACCTTGGGCGCACACTTGCTTTGTGCGTTCTACTTGTTGTACAGCTTTATTTTACCTTGTACTAATACAAGGACCTTGGGCACATATCCGCTTTGTTCATTCTGCTTGTTATACAGCCTTGTACTGCCTTGTACTCATATAAGGACCTTGGGCACATACTTACTTTGTTCATTCGACTTGTTATACAGCCGTATACTGCTTTGTACTGATACGAGGATAATAAAAACTGTCTTATACTGATAGAAGAACCTTGGGCACATACTTGCTTTAGTTCTTATGCTTATTGTACAGCCCTGTACTGCCTTATACTGATAGAAGAACCTTGGATGCATACCTACTTGATTCAATTAACTTGTTATACAGTCTTGTACTGCCTTGTACTGATACAAAAGCCTTGCGTATACCTACGTTATTCATTATGCTTGTTGTACAGCCTTGAACTGCCTTATATTGATACAAGGACCTTGGGCATATACCCACTTGATTCATTTTACTGTACTACCTTATACTGATAGAAGAACCTTGGGCGCATACCTACTTGGTTCGTTTTACTTGTTGTAAAGCCTTGTACCGCCTTGTACTGATACAAGAGCCTTGCGTATACCTACTTTATTCATTATGCTTGTTGTACAGCCTTGAACTGCCTTATATTGATACAAGGACCTTGGGCACATACCCACTTGATTCATTTTACTGTACTACCTTATACTGATAGAAGAACTATGGGCGCATACATACTTGGTTTGTTTTACTTGTAGTAAAGCCTTGTACCGCCTTGTACTGATACAAGAGCCTTGGGCACATACCTGCTTTGTTCGTTCTGCTTGTTATACAGCCTTATACTGCCTTGTACTACCTTGTACTGATATAAAAGCCTTGTGTATACCTACGTTATTCATTATGCTTGTTGTATAGCTTTGAACCGCCTTATATTGATACAAGGACATTGGGCGCACACTTGCTTTGTGCGTTCTACTTGTTGTACAGCTTTATTTTACCTTGTACTAAAACAAGGACCTTGGGCACATATCTACTTTATTCGTTATGCTCATTGTGCAGCCTTGTATTACCTTGCACTGTAACAAGGACCTTGGGCACATACCCGCTTTGTTCATTCTGCTTGTTATACAGCCTTGTACTGCCTTGTACTCATATAAGAACCTTGGGCACATACTTACTTTGTTCATTCGACTTGTTGAACAGCCATATACTTACTGATACGAGGATCATAAAAACTGTCTTATACTGATAGAAGAACCTTGAGCACATACTTGCTTTAGTTCTTATGCTTGTTGTACAGCCCTGTACTGCCTTATACTGATGGAAGAACCTTGGACGCATACTATTTGGTTCATTTTACTTGTTGTAAAGCCGTGTATCACCTTGTACTGATACAAGGACCTTGGACGCATACTTGCTTTGTTCCTTATGCTTATTGTACAGTCTTGTACTGCCTTGTACTGATACGAGGAACTTAAAATCACACCTGCTTTGAATCTTATGCTTGTTATACAGCCTTGTACTGCCTTGTACTCATATAAGGACCTTGGGCACATACCTGCTTTGTTCATTCTGCTTGTTATACAGCCTTGAACTGCCTTATACTGATACAAGCACCTTGGGCGCACACTTGCTTTGTGCGTTCTACTTGTTGTACAGCTTTATTTTACCTTGTACTAATACAAGGACCTTGGGCACATATCCGCTTTGTTCATTCTGCTTGTTATACAGCCTTGTACTGCCTTGTACTCATATAAGGACCTTGGGCACATACTTACTTTGTTCATTCGACTTGTTATACAGCCGTATACTGCTTTGTACTGATACGAGGATAATAAAAACTGTCTTATACTGATAGAAGAACCTTGGGCACATACTTGCTTTAGTTCTTATGCTTATTGTACAGCCCTGTACTGCCTTATACTGATAGAAGAACCTTGGATGCATACCTACTTGATTCAATTAACTTGTTATACAGTCTTGTACTGCCTTGTACTGATACAAAAGCCTTGCGTATACCTACGTTATTCATTATGCTTGTTGTACAGCCTTGAACTGCCTTATATTGATACAAGGACCTTGGGCATATACCCACTTGATTCATTTTACTGTACTACCTTATACTGATAGAAGAACCTTGGGCGCATACCTACTTGGTTCGTTTTACTTGTTGTAAAGCCTTGTACCGCCTTGTACTGATACAAGAGCCTTGCGTATACCTACTTTATTCATTATGCTTGTTGTACAGCCTTGAACTGCCTTATATTGATACAAGGACCTTGGGCACATACCCACTTGATTCATTTTACTGTACTACCTTATACTGATAGAAGAACTATGGGCGCATACATACTTGGTTTGTTTTACTTGTAGTAAAGCCTTGTACCGCCTTGTACTGATACAAGAGCCTTGGGCACATACCTGCTTTGTTCGTTCTGCTTGTTATACAGCCTTATACTGCCTTGTACTACCTTGTACTGATATAAAAGCCTTGTGTATACCTACGTTATTCATTATGCTTGTTGTATAGCTTTGAACCGCCTTATATTGATACAAGGACATTGGGCGCACACTTGCTTTGTGCGTTCTACTTGTTGTACAGCTTTATTTTACCTTGTACTAAAACAAGGACCTTGGGCACATATCTACTTTATTCGTTATGCTCATTGTGCAGCC
The DNA here is from genome assembly GCA_013435795.1 of Chlamydomonas sp. ICE-L. Taxonomy (NCBI): domain Eukaryota; kingdom Viridiplantae; phylum Chlorophyta; class Chlorophyceae; order Chlamydomonadales; family Chlamydomonadaceae; genus Chlamydomonas; species Chlamydomonas sp. ICE-L. Next base: position 6,578,761 of record JACBWV010000839.1, read on the forward strand.
TTGTATTACCTTGCACTGTAACAAGGACCTTGGGCACATACCCGCTTTGTTCATTCTGCTTGTTATACAGCCTTGTACTGCCTTGTACTCATATAAGAACCTTGGGCACATACTTACTTTGTTCATTCGACTTGTTGAACAGCCATATACTTACTGATACGAGGATCATAAAAACTGTCTTATACTGATAGAAGAACCTTGAGCACATACTTGCTTTAGTTCTTATGCTTGTTGTACAGCCCTGTACTGCCTTATACTGATGGAAGAACCTTGGACGCATACTATTTGGTTCATTTTACTTGTTGTAAAGCCGTGTATCACCTTGTACTGATACAAGGACCTTGGACGCATACTTGCTTTGTTCCTTATGCTTATTGTACAGTCTTGTACTGCCTTGTACTGATACGAGGAACTTAAAATCACACCTGCTTTGAATCTTATGCTTGTTATACAGCCTTGTACTGCCTTGTACTCATATAAGGACCTTGGGCACATACCTGCTTTGTTCATTCTGCTTGTTATACAGCCTTGAACTGCCTTATACTGATACAAGCACCTTGGGCGCACACTTGCTTTGTGCGTTCTACTTGTTGTACAGCTTTATTTTACCTTGTACTAATACAAGGACCTTGGGCACATATCCGCTTTGTTCATTCTGCTTGTTATACAGCCTTGTACTGCCTTGTACTCATATAAGGACCTTGGGCACATACTTACTTTGTTCATTCGACTTGTTATACAGCCGTATACTGCTTTGTACTGATACGAGGATAATAAAAACTGTCTTATACTGATAGAAGAACCTTGGGCACATACTTGCTTTAGTTCTTATGCTTATTGTACAGCCCTGTACTGCCTTATACTGATAGAAGAACCTTGGATGCATACCTACTTGATTCAATTAACTTGTTATACAGTCTTGTACTGCCTTGTACTGATACAAAAGCCTTGCGTATACCTACGTTATTCATTATGCTTGTTGTACAGCCTTGAACTGCCTTATATTGATACAAGGACCTTGGGCATATACCCACTTGATTCATTTTACTGTACTACCTTATACTGATAGAAGAACCTTGGGCGCATACCTACTTGGTTCGTTTTACTTGTTGTAAAGCCTTGTACCGCCTTGTACTGATACAAGAGCCTTGCGTATACCTACTTTATTCATTATGCTTGTTGTACAGCCTTGAACTGCCTTATATTGATACAAGGACCTTGGGCACATACCCACTTGATTCATTTTACTGTACTACCTTATACTGATAGAAGAACTATGGGCGCATACATACTTGGTTTGTTTTACTTGTAGTAAAGCCTTGTACCGCCTTGTACTGATACAAGAGCCTTGGGCACATACCTGCTTTGTTCGTTCTGCTTGTTATACAGCCTTATACTGCCTTGTACTACCTTGTACTGATATAAAAGCCTTGTGTATACCTACGTTATTCATTATGCTTGTTGTATAGCTTTGAACCGCCTTATATTGATACAAGGACATTGGGCGCACACTTGCTTTGTGCGTTCTACTTGTTGTACAGCTTTATTTTACCTTGTACTAAAACAAGGACCTTGGGCACATATCTACTTTATTCGTTATGCTCATTGTGCAGCCTTGTATTACCTTGCACTGTAACAAGGACCTTGGGCACATACCCGCTTTGTTCATTCTGCTTGTTATACAGCCTTGTACTGCCTTGTACTCATATAAGAACCTTGGGCACATACTTACTTTGTTCATTCGACTTGTTGAACAGCCGTATACTTACTGATACGAGGATCATAAAAACTGTCTTATACTGATAGAAGAACCTTGAGCACATACTTGCTTTAGTTCTTATGCTTGTTGTACAGCCCTGTACTGCCTTATACTGATGGAAGAACCTTGGACGCATACTATTTGGTTCATTTTACTTGTTGTAAAGCCGTGTATCACCTTGTACTGATACAAGGACCTTGGACGCATACTTGCTTTGTTCCTTATGCTTATTGTACAGTCTTGTACTGCCTTGTACTGATACGAGGAACTTAAAATCACACCTGCTTTGAATCTTATGCTTGTTATACAGCCTTGTACTGCCTTGTACTCATATAAGGACCTTGGGCACATACCTGCTTTGTTCATTCTGCTTGTTATACAGCCTTGAACTGCCTTATACTGATACAAGCACCTTGGGCGCACACTTGCTTTGTGCGTTCTACTTGTTGTACAGCTTTATTTTACCTTGTACTAATACAAGGACCTTGGGCACATATCCGCTTTGTTCATTCTGCTTGTTATACAGCCTTGTACTGCCTTGTACTCATATAAGGACCTTGGGCACATACTTACTTTGTTCATTCGACTTGTTATACAGCCGTATACTGCTTTGTACTGATACGAGGATAATAAAAACTGTCTTATACTGATAGAAGAACCTTGGGCACATACTTGCTTTAGTTCTTATGCTTATTGTACAGCCCTGTACTGCCTTATACTGATAGAAGAACCTTGGATGCATACCTACTTGATTCAATTAACTTGTTATACAGTCTTGTACTGCCTTGTACTGATACAAAAGCCTTGCGTATACCTACGTTATTCATTATGCTTGTTGTACAGCCTTGAACTGCCTTATATTGATACAAGGACCTTGGGCATATACCCACTTGATTCATTTTACTGTACTACCTTATACTGATAGAAGAACCTTGGGCGCATACCTACTTGGTTCGTTTTACTTGTTGTAAAGCCTTGTACCGCCTTGTACTGATACAAGAGCCTTGCGTATACCTACTTTATTCATTATGCTTGTTGTACAGCCTTGAACTGCCTTATATTGATACAAGGACCTTGGGCACATACCCACTTGATTCATTTTACTGTACTACCTTATACTGATAGAAGAACTATGGGCGCATACATACTTGGTTTGTTTTACTTGTAGTAAAGCCTTGTACCGCCTTGTACTGATACAAGAGCCTTGGGCACATACCTGCTTTGTTCGTTCTGCTTGTTATACAGCCTTATACTGCCTTGTACTACCTTGTACTGATATAAAAGCCTTGTGTATACCTACGTTATTCATTATGCTTGTTGTATAGCTTTGAACCGCCTTATATTGATACAAGGACATTGGGCGCACACTTGCTTTGTGCGTTCTACTTGTTGTACAGCTTTATTTTACCTTGTACTAAAACAAGGACCTTGGGCACATATCTACTTTATTCGTTATGCTCATTGTGCAGCCTTGTATTACCTTGCACTGTAACAAGGACCTTGGGCACATACCCGCTTTGTTCATTCTGCTTGTTATACAGCCTTGTACTGCCTTGTACTCATATAAGAACCTTGGGCACATACTTACTTTGTTCATTCGACTTGTTGAACAGCCGTATACTTACTGATACGAGGATCATAAAAACTGTCTTATACTGATAGAAGAACCTTGAGCACATACTTGCTTTAGTTCTTATGCTTGTTGTACAGCCCTGTACTGCCTTATACTGATGGAAGAACCTTGGACGCATACTATTTGGTTCATTTTACTTGTTGTAAAGCCGTGTATCACCTTGTACTGATACAAGGACCTTGGACGCATACTTGCTTTGTTCCTTATGCTTATTGTACAGTCTTGTACTGCCTTGTACTGATACGAGGAACTTAAAATCACACCTGCTTTGAATCTTATGCTTGTTATACAGCCTTGTACTGCCTTGTACTCATATAAGGACCTTGGGCACATACCTGCTTTGTTCATTCTGCTTGTTATACAGCCTTGAACTGCCTTATACTGATACAAGCACCTTGGGCGCACACTTGCTTTGTGCGTTCTACTTGTTGTACAGCTTTATTTTACCTTGTACTAATACAAGGACCTTGGGCACATATCCGCTTTGTTCATTCTGCTTGTTATACAGCCTTGTACTGCCTTGTACTCATATAAGGACCTTGGGCACATACTTACTTTGTTCATTCGACTTGTTATACAGCCGTATACTGCTTTGTACTGATACGAGGATAATAAAAACTGTCTTATACTGATAGAAGAACCTTGGGCACATACTTGCTTTAGTTCTTATGCTTATTGTACAGCCCTGTACTGCCTTATACTGATAGAAGAACCTTGGATGCATACCTACTTGATTCAATTAACTTGTTATACAGTCTTGTACTGCCTTGTACTGATACAAAAGCCTTGCGTATACCTACGTTATTCATTATGCTTGTTGTACAGCCTTGAACTGCCTTATATTGATACAAGGACCTTGGGCATATACCCACTTGATTCATTTTACTGTACTACCTTATACTGATAGAAGAACCTTGGGCGCATACCTACTTGGTTCGTTTTACTTGTTGTAAAGCCTTGTACCGCCTTGTACTGATACAAGAGCCTTGCGTATACCTACTTTATTCATTATGCTTGTTGTACAGCCTTGAACTGCCTTATATTGATACAAGGACCTTGGGCACATACCCACTTGATTCATTTTACTGTACTACCTTATACTGATAGAAGAACTATGGGCGCATACATACTTGGTTTGTTTTACTTGTAGTAAAGCCTTGTACCGCCTTGTACTGATACAAGAGCCTTGGGCACATACCTGCTTTGTTCGTTCTGCTTGTTATACAGCCTTATACTGCCTTGTACTACCTTGTACTGATATAAAAGCCTTGTGTATACCTACGTTATTCATTATGCTTGTTGTATAGCTTTGAACCGCCTTATATTGATACAAGGACATTGGGCGCACACTTGCTTTGTGCGTTCTACTTGTTGTACAGCTTTATTTTACCTTGTACTAAAACAAGGACCTTGGGCACATATCTACTTTATTCGTTATGCTCATTGTGCAGCCTTGTATTACCTTGCACTGTAACAAGGACCTTGGGCACATACCCGCTTTGTTCATTCTGCTTGTTATACAGCCTTGTACTGCCTTGTACTCATATAAGAACCTTAGGCACATACTTACTTTGTTCATTCGACTTGTTGAACAGCCGTATACTTACTGATACGAGGATCATAAAAACTGTCTTATACTGATAGAAGAACCTTGAGCACATACTTGCTTTAGTTCTTATGCTTGTTGTACAGCCCTGTACTGCCTTATACTGATGGAAGAACCTTGGACGCATACTATTTGGTTCATTTTACTTGTTGTAAAGCCGTGTATCACCTTGTACTGATACAAGGACCTTGGACGCATACTTGCTTTGTTCCTTATGCTTATTGTACAGTCTTGTACTGCCTTGTACTGATACGAGGAACTTAAAATCACACCTGCTTTGAATCTTATGCTTGTTATACAGCCTTGTACTGCCTTGTACTCATATAAGGACCTTGGGCACATACCTGCTTTGTTCATTCTGCTTGTTATACAGCCTTGAACTGCCTTATACTGATACAAGCACCTTGGGCGCACACTTGCTTTGTGCGTTCTACTTGTTGTACAGCTTTATTTTACCTTGTACTAATACAAGGACCTTGGGCACATATCCGCTTTGTTCATTCTGCTTGTTATACAGCCTTGTACTGCCTTGTACTCATATAAGGACCTTGGGCACATACTTACTTTGTTCATTCGACTTGTTATACAGCCGTATACTGCTTTGTACTGATACGAGGATAATAAAAACTGTCTTATACTGATAGAAGAACCTTGGGCACATACTTGCTTTAGTTCTTATGCTTATTGTACAGCCCTGTACTGCCTTATACTGATAGAAGAACCTTGGATGCATACCTACTTGATTCAATTAACTTGTTATACAGTCTTGTACTGCCTTGTACTGATACAAAAGCCTTGCGTATACCTACGTTATTCATTATGCTTGTTGTACAGCCTTGAACTGCCTTATATTGATACAAGGACCTTGGGCATATACCCACTTGATTCATTTTACTGTACTACCTTATACTGATAGAAGAACCTTGGGCGCATACCTACTTGGTTCGTTTTACTTGTTGTAAAGCCTTGTACCGCCTTGTACTGATACAAGAGCCTTGCGTATACCTACTTTATTCATTATGCTTGTTGTACAGCCTTGAACTGCCTTATATTGATACAAGGACCTTGGGCACATACCCACTTGATTCATTTTACTGTACTACCTTATACTGATAGAAGAACTATGGGCGCATACATACTTGGTTTGTTTTACTTGTAGTAAAGCCTTGTACCGCCTTGTACTGATACAAGAGCCTTGGGCACATACCTGCTTTGTTCGTTCTGCTTGTTATACAGCCTTATACTGCCTTGTACTACCTTGTACTGATATAAAAGCCTTGTGTATACCTACGTTATTCATTATGCTTGTTGTATAGCTTTGAACCGCCTTATATTGATACAAGGACATTGGGCGCACACTTGCTTTGTGCGTTCTACTTGTTGTACAGCTTTATTTTACCTTGTACTAAAACAAGGACCTTGGGCACATATCTACTTTATTCGTTATGCTCATTGTGCAGCCTTGTATTACCTTGCACTGTAACAAGGACCTTGGGCACATACCCGCTTTGTTCATTCTGCTTGTTATACAGCCTTGTACTGCCTTGTACTCATATAAGAACCTTAGGCACATACTTACTTTGTTCATTCGACTTGTTGAACAGCCGTATACTTACTGATACGAGGATCATAAAAACTGTCTTATACTGATAGAAGAACCTTGAGCACATACTTGCTTTAGTTCTTATGCTTGTTGTACAGCCCTGTACTGCCTTATACTGATGGAAGAACCTTGGACGCATACTATTTGGTTCATTTTACTTGTTGTAAAGCCGTGTATCACCTTGTACTGATACAAGGACCTTGGACGCATACTTGCTTTGTTCCTTATGCTTATTGTACAGTCTTGTACTGCCTTGTACTGATACGAGGAACTTAAAATCACACCTGCTTTGAATCTTATGCTTGTTATACAGCCTTGTACTGCCTTGTACTCATATAAGGACCTTGGGCACATACCTGCTTTGTTCATTCTGCTTGTTATACAGCCTTGAACTGCCTTATACTGATACAAGCACCTTGGGCGCACACTTGCTTTGTGCGTTCTACTTGTTGTACAGCTTTATTTTACCTTGTACTAATACAAGGACCTTGGGCACATATCCGCTTTGTTCATTCTGCTTGTTATACAGCCTTGTACTGCCTTGTACTCATATAAGGACCTTGGGCACATACTTACTTTGTTCATTCGACTTGTTATACAGCCGTATACTGCTTTGTACTGATACGAGGATAATAAAAACTGTCTTATACTGATAGAAGAACCTTGGGCACATACTTGCTTTAGTTCTTATGCTTATTGTACAGCCCTGTACTGCCTTATACTGATAGAAGAACCTTGGATGCATACCTACTTGATTCAATTAACTTGTTATACAGTCTTGTACTGCCTTGTACTGATACAAAAGCCTTGCGTATACCTACGTTATTCATTATGCTTGTTGTACAGCCTTGAACTGCCTTATATTGATACAAGGACCTTGGGCATATACCCACTTGATTCATTTTACTGTACTACCTTATACTGATAGAAGAACCTTGGGCGCATACCTACTTGGTTCGTTTTACTTGTTGTAAAGCCTTGTACCGCCTTGTACTGATACAAGAGCCTTGCGTATACCTACTTTATTCATTATGCTTGTTGTACAGCCTTGAACTGCCTTATATTGATACAAGGACCTTGGGCACATACCCACTTGATTCATTTTACTGTACTACCTTATACTGATAGAAGAACTATGGGCGCATACATACTTGGTTTGTTTTACTTGTAGTAAAGCCTTGTACCGCCTTGTACTGATACAAGAGCCTTGGGCACATACCTGCTTTGTTCGTTCTGCTTGTTATACAGCCTTATACTGCCTTGTACTACCTTGTACTGATATAAAAGCCTTGTGTATACCTACGTTATTCATTATGCTTGTTGTATAGCTTTGAACCGCCTTATATTGATACAAGGACATTGGGCGCACACTTGCTTTGTGCGTTCTACTTGTTGTACAGCTTTATTTTACCTTGTACTAAAACAAGGACCTTGGGCACATATCTACTTTATTCGTTATGCTCATTGTGCAGCCTTGTATTACCTTGCACTGTAACAAGGACCTTGGGCACATACCCGCTTTGTTCATTCTGCTTGTTATACAGCCTTGTACTGCCTTGTACTCATATAAGAACCTTGGGCACATACTTACTTTGTTCATTCGACTTGTTGAACAGCCGTATACTTACTGATATGAGGATCATAAAAACTGTCTTATACTGATAGAAGAACCTTGAGCACATACTTGCTTTAGTTCTTATGCTTGTTGTACAGCCCTGTACTGCCTTATACTGATGGAAGAACCTTGGACGCATACTTATTTGGTTCATTTTACTTGTTAAGCCGTGTATCACCTTGTACTGATACAAGGACCTTGGACGCATACTTGCTTTGTTCCTTATGCTTATTGTACAGTCTTGTACTGCCTTGTACTGATACGAGGAACTTAAAATCACACCTGCTTTGAATCTTATGCTTGTTATACAGCCTTGTACTGCCTTGTACTCATATAAGGACCTTGGGCACATACCTGCTTTGTTCATTCTGCTTGTTATACAGCCTTGAACTGCCTTATATAGATACAAGGACCTTGGATGCATACCTTCCTCGTGCATTGTGCTTCTTGTACAACCTTTTATTGCCTTATACTAAAACAAGGACCTTGGATGCATACCTTCCTCGTGCATTGTACTTCTTGTACAGCCTTGTCCTAATACAAAAATCTTGGGCATGTACCTGCTTTGGTTTTTTTATGCTTGTTGTACAGCCTTTTACTGCCTTGTACTAATATAAGAATATTGAGCGCACATCTATTTTATTCATTATGCTTGTTGTGCAGCCTTAAACTGCCTTATATTGAAACAAAGACCTTGGGTGCACACTTGTTTTGTACATTTTACTTGTTCTACAGTCTTGTTTTGTCTTATACTGATACGAGAACCTTGGACACATACCTGCTTTGTTCCTTTAATTCTTGTTATACAGCCATGTACTGCCTTGTACTGTAACAAGGACTTTAGGTGCATACCTGCTTTTTTCCTTATGCTAATACAAAAGCTTTGGGTACATACTTGTTTTGTTGAAAATTTAACAGAATAACTATAATTTAATCCACATATTTTATTCTTATAGCACACAAAAAAACATGTCAAAGAGTCAACTTAAGTTTCAACTTAAAAAGTAACTTTATGATTGCTGTAAACAAAAGTAACTTGAAAACTACAATATTATACTTATGCAGGCCATTATCATCGGCAATGCATGCCCTCCTCAGATACTGAGCAAAGCCATTGTGGATTACAAGGAAAAACATCCTGATACAAGTGAAGCAGACATGTACAAGTCACTGGTGAAGTACAACGTACCTGCTACTTTGGCAGGGTCACCACAGTGGCACAAGCGTCATCTGAATGACTTGTTGACAATGGTAGACAAGTTCGGCATGCCTTCCTTCTTCCTAACGCTCACTGCAGATGAGGTGTCCGAGACACGCTGGAAAGAAATAACTGCAATGGAAACTATTCTGCATGTAATAGATGGCAAACTCACATGGCAGGTACGACATTAGCAAGTTCAACTTTACTAAACCAAGCACTGCAATCAAACTTACAGAATAGTAATCGTATTATATAAAATTGTATATCTGGAGTTTAGTGCATATCTGATGCGTGTTCAGTCCTTTCCTTAGGGTTTTGCCGAATTGGATCTCGATATCTTGCCAAACTATCGCTAAGATGGCTAAGGAAGTCGTTTCAGAGCCATTTTAGAGTTATTCGTTTCAAAGTTAACTGTTCCACAGTCAGATGTGTTACTGACCTGTCACCCAAGTGGCCACAGGGGTCTTTCCGTCGATACAATGGGCTCAAATACTAGTAGTAATATTAACATAGACAAGAATGACAATTCGGAATTCTTTAGATCGACATCAAATTGAATTTCAGAAACTGCAGTATTTAAAGTTTATATAACATATTTTGATCTGTTTAATTTCTACATTCAAGCTAAGTATGCAACTTCCCTTTTCCTCTTGTATAAATATAACCTACTGAAACAATTCCTTTTTGTTAACTTTATGCAGGATGCACCTGTGGAGTGTGCCACTCTTTTCCACGAGAAGGTCATGCAGTTTCTGGATTCATATGTGCTAAACCAGAAGCACGGCAAGGGAGGAATTTTAGGCAGAGTGACACATTACGTCATTCGCTATGAAGTGCAACATCGTGGTTCGCTGCATGCCCACATCATACAATGGGTAGAGACAGATGATATCGACAAAGTTGCTGCTGAGATAACTGCAATGATTCCTGCAGACTTTGATAACGACAGCATGAGCTTCACAGATCCTACCTGCCCACAACAAACAACATTAAAGAACCTCGTTCTGCGCAAGCAGATTCATCAGTGTGGACCGGTAAGCAATGTACCTTCTTATCGTTGAATGTTTTTGAAGAATTTGACCAAACCATTTTTGTGTTTCACTTTCTTAAATTGCATCACAATAAAACTGTTTCAAGATGAACTGTCTAATCACTGTTTGAAGATGAACTGTCTAATCACTATTGTCTAACCATCTTGTATTTAAAATCTGACAGGTGAAACAACCCGGCTGCAGAGAGAAAGGTAGCTGCAAGTTCCACTTTCCTATGTCTACTCAGCCTCAGTTTCAATCACAGTTCAACGTAGAAACCAAGCGCTACGATTACTACAGGTGTGTTCCATGTATTCGTATATCTAATTTTGTTGTTTAAAAAACAATAGCTGGCCAATGTATTGCAACTAATTCCAAGGGTCTAAAATATTATCACTAGTCCAAACTTTCATAGGACTAACTCGTCACATAATTTTTACCTTTCTTGTGTTACATAATTTAGTTGAAAAGTTTCTTGCGCTGCATAGACATAGATTTTACAGAACCTTAACTTAACACATACTTTCTCATCCAAATGCACGCCGCGACATTGTGACCGTAATGTAGTACCACATCATCCAACTGTCCTAGCACTCTGGGTAGCACATTGCAACATACAGCGCAATACCAACGAGGCATGGTCATACTATCTACTCAAGTACGCCATGAAGGTAAATAATTATTGTCCCCTAAATAAACAACTAAGAAAATGTATAATTGTAAATGAATAACTAATTCAGAGCACTAATCCAGAGAACTCTTGAAAAATTATATGATATAAGATGTAAACCGTTTAAAGTCAATCGAGCTTTAAAATTGATTGAAATAGTTGAACCTATACTCCTGCTTTCAATCACTCTTTTAGTTTAACTTATACTCCTGCCAGCAATCACTCTTTTAGTTCAACTTATACTCCTCCTAGTAATCACTCTTTTAGTTAAACTTATACTCCTGCTAGCAATTACTCTTTTCCTGTCATTTTTGGCAGAGCTCCTCCTTCTGGAGGGCCAGAGCCCCCAGTGCTACCCATTTGTCCGTTTGTTCATCTGACCGTAATGAAGCCTGATACATCAGCCAACGGCCTCATAACTAACTCGCTTCCATTGCCACCTGCAGCACTTGTTACTCCTTCGCAATCACTCTCCGTCAATTTTTAGCGTCGCAGGCGACGCTGCATCGAACTTGTTAATATCATATTGACACTAAAATCTTATCTGATGCCCTTGATGACACGTAGCATAAACTAAAACATATCAATTTCTATGATAATGCAGGCAGAGCCAATGGGAACACTGAACCTCGACACAACAGCTGCCAAATGTCTAGGTCTAGACAATCTAGATGAGGAGCAGCTTAAAGTCATCAGTGCAATGCAGCTCTCCAAGCCAGTTTGTCCAAGCGAGGCCGCCTGTGTTTGCCTTGGAATTGACATGGTGCGACGGTCTGATGCCGTTACATTCATTGACACAGCTCCAATGGACTTGAGAAGAATCTCATTGTTTCACTTCAATGCAACTTCAGTCCCTCCTGTCGACACTTACTGCGCCCGCCCTCCTGAGCTAGAACAGCTGAAGCTGAAGGAGTATTTCGAAAACTACCTCGTACTCAAACCAGACAAGCCACATCCTGCAAACCACACCTACCTCGCTACTGACATTCTTGGAAACAAGGTATGCTCCTTTCTTTTACTTTCTTTACATCCTATTATTTCACTTAACTTGTGCCCAACAAGTCCTATGTAGCATCGCAAGCATTGTTTGTGCTTCACTTTATCATCAAATTAATAGCTGCACATCTCATCTGCAAGTCATTTTGTTTTCATAGCATTGCCTGCACTTCAGTTCATTATCACGTTGATAGCTACAAGAAAATTGATAGAATGTGTTGACAACAGAACAAAAGATGACAACAATAGAACTAACTAAAAATAGTTAGTTACACGACCGTTGGCTAACGTGTTAAACTTCATCATTTTATTTACTTCAAACAAACAAATGAGTAAACATAGAAGCTCCCATCCCCTTGAAGAACTAGTTCCACCAAAAATGTAAACACTATCAGAGACAAATATTATAAGCCTTTCTGTTGCCTTTTGAATCAACATCAAAGCAAGAACTAAAAACAATTGCAACCGTGGGGGGGGCAGGAATAAAGTTGGCTGACCGCACGTTCGGAAGTTGTTATTTTGACCCCCGGGCCCCCCCCCCCCCCCCCCCCCCCCCCCCCCCCCCCCCCCCCCCTCCCCCTCTTTGAGACCTCATATCTAGACACCCAGACAGTATTACTTAGTGAAAGGGGGGTCCATGAGCATCATCTCGGCAAGGCCTTTCCAACCATACAACCAAAATTTATAGATATCAAATTTGGACAAAGTTATTTAGATTTTAGTATTTGTACAACTTTCTTGGGCGCTCAGCAGTCGTCCGCGCCCTAGGAGGAGATCCGAAAATCGACTGAAGGCGTTATTTATCTGTCTTTTTATCTTTATCATCATCATTATCATGGCTTGATCTACTCAACTTGTATTCTGGAGCCTGATGGTCGGCTCGGGTTGTGTGTTTTGGGGTGGGGGGGTGGGGGGGAGGGGGGAGAAGGAGTGGGGGGGTGGGGTGGGGGGGGCTCGAGTGCTCGACCCCAGGCTCGACTGCTTTAGGAACTTCGTACGGTAGGGGACCGGAATTCAGAACGCGTTGCGCGCGCGCCTTTTCCCGCCCAACTGCCGCTCGTTCCAAGCTGGACGCGAAGGTCTGGGTGACGTCCAGCCTGGCGTCCAGCCTGGATGTACCTTCCAGGAGATTCACCAATTACACCCTTGGTGTCACTAAGTAACGACTTCAGATTTGTACTCCTCTCGTCGAAACCTTCTCAATGGTGTACGTCACGCTCAAAAATTCGCACTGGCAAGAAAGTTACACGAGGTACAAATAAAATTGGGAAAACGGCCGGACCCCCCCCCCCCCCCCCCCCCCCCCCCCCCCCCCCCCCCCCCCCCCCCCCCTCGTATCTCGGCCGCCCGTGGGTGTATCGACATGATTTTTTTTGTATCGACTATTGCTCGCGGTTCTCTATCCATATCGAACGTGCGGTACAAAATCTTTTTCCTTGCCCCCCCCTCGATTGCAACTAAGACTCACCTGATTTCAATAATGCTAAAAAACAAAGTAACTACGTAAATAACAAATATCCAATGTACCACCACATACAGGTGTATAAAGCAAACCAACCCAAACTGATACGCTGTTCAGACTATCATCCTACACATCAACCAGAGGGTTTCTTTTACAACTACCTGTTGCTCAAGATATCGTTCCGTGCTGAAAGTGAACTGCTATCTAACGCCAACCCTGACAGCAGCTACTTGACTGAATGCATGCTCAAAGGCTACATCAACACTGAAGAGGTAAGAAGAAACAAAAGGGAACAGAAGTTAAGATTAGAACAGCGCAGCTGTCATTAACATTTGTATATGGATGTCTAGAGTCAATCCTATTATTTTGTGTTTTCATTATTCTGCAGCAGTATATCCATTGGCAAGCCTTCCCACACACGTTGACTAATCCATTTATCGTAAATACCAGTAGTATCCAGGTATCGAAGTAAATGCCAGTAGTAGTCAGGTACCCAGGTACCTACTACCTAGGTAGCCTCTTTAGCGATTACAATGGTCTAGTGGTAGACCAGATTGCTAAGGAACGAAGAGTCGGGGGTTCGACTCCCACTTCGGTCGCTCTTGGCGTTGCAGGTCGTCATCAACCGCGATGTTAGCTTGTCCAGTTGAGGTAGGAGACCGCTCCCCACCCGCGTACGACGGGCTCCCTTAATACCACGCCCCACCAGGCGTTATCATTACTACCTAGGTACTCAGCAACAAGCTAAAACCCAGTACAGCAAACATTCTTTAATGCAAATTACTAAATTCTAAGGTCTTTCACATTAGTACCCAAAATCCAATACATACTAGTAACGGAGAAGAAAAATAAGAAAGACGAACAAAAAACCTAAGAATTCGACATTCTGGCGCGCCTTCAAGCGACGCCAGCCAGCATTACACATAGCCTATGGCTCAAGACCAAGCAAGACCATCAATCAGTGACCCAGACTAAGATCCAAACTAAAGACTAAGACAAAGACCGAAACCGAGACGAAGACCAAGACGAAGACCAATACTGAAACCAGACAAAGAAATAAGTCAATCGACTGTCATTACATTTCATTTGTTACAACTTAGTAAATGCCATTGTTGATCTCAACTTAAACCAACCAAACAAGGGAAGCTACCGGTACCTAGAAACAGTTGCATATAATTAGATGAAATCAACATTGAAAAACTACCTCAACGTTCATGAAAGTATTCAAATAAGACTAGCTAGATAAGCAAACTGCTTGAGTGCAATTACATATACTCAACTGAAACCAACCAAGCAGGAAAGCTACCTAACATGTGATCAGATAAAACCAATCAAACTACCTTTTTATGTTTCTGTATAGCCCAATATCTTGAGCACTTCAAAGGTTCCCCTTTGGTTATGTTATGCCCATCAGAGACCCACGCAGACCCTACAGACGCGCGCAGACCCCACAGGGCCCCCAAGGGGGGCAGGGGGCGGCATTCTGGTTACCGCCCCCGTATTAGGGAGCAAACCCAGTACGGCAGGCGTACTGCCGGCGGAGGAGGCGGAGGTGGAGGAGGAGGACAAGTTAGCCCTAAGGGTTCGGCGTTCGGAGCGCTCTCGGGACACGCCAGCCGGCGTTGCGCGTGACTCAGCGGCTCGGGACCGTGACCGAGGTCCAGGTTCGAGTCATCGCTTATCGATCCAAGGACACTCTATGCCTGTATCGCATGACGTAGACCTCTGCCCAGATCGAGATCGGGGGAGTATTCTCCTTCAGACTACGAGCTGTCCGATCCCCCTGATACACGTTACCGTCACCCGTATGGCTCCGATGTTCGAGCATCGTAGACGCATGTCGTCGACGGAAACACTATGGGTTTCGAGATCGAGACCCAGATCAAGGTCCGACGATCTGTAGATACCTCGACCGGACCAGGTCGCACGTTCGCGGATCTCTGAGGATTATCCCCAGACACACTGGTCCCGAGATCGAGACCCAGGTCCGAAGATCGAGGACCCAACCTTAGGTACAGATCGAATCCAGGTCCGAGATCGAGAAACTGACGAGGCGAGACCGAGATGAAGACCAGACCGAGACCCAGTCCTAGATTGGGGACCCAGACCCCAGACGAGGCCAAGGTCGAGACTCGAGACCCAGACCCTAGGTCCGAGATCGAGACCCAGACCTAGGTCCGAGGATCGAGACCAGGTCCGAGATCGAGACCCAGGTCCGAGATCGAGACCCAGGTCCGAGACCCAGACCGAGACCCAGGTCCGAGATCGAGACCCAGACCCAGACCGAGACCCAGGTCCGAGATCGAGACCCAGACCTAGGTCCGAGATCGAATCCCAGGTCCGAGATCGAGACCCAGACCTAGGTCCGAGATCGAATCCCAGGTCCGAGATCGAGACCCAGACCTAGGTCCGAGATCGAATCCCAGGTCCGAGATCGAGACCCAGACCTAGGTCCGAGATCGAATCCCAGGTCCGAGATCGAGACCCAGACCTAGGTCCGAGATCGAGACCCAGGTCCGAGGTCCGAGACCCAGGTCCGAGGTCCGAGACCGAGACCACAGACCCACAGACCCGCGCAGACCTCACAGGGGACCCAAGGGGGGCAGGGGGCGGCATTCTGGTTACCGCCCCCGTATTAGGGAGCAAACCCAGTACGGCAGGCGTACTGCCGGGGGAGGAGGCGGAGGAGGAGGAGGAGGACAAGTTAGCCCTAAGGGTTCTGCGTTTCGGACGGCCTTCGGGATACGCCAGCCGGCGTTGCGCGTGACTCAGCGGCTCGGGACCGAGACCGAGGTCAGAGACCGAGACGCAGGTGCGAGACCGAGGTCGAGACCGAGACCCAGGTCCGAGACCGAGACGCAGGTCGAGACCTAGACCCAGACCGAGACCCAGGTCCGAGGTCCGAGACCCAGGCCCGAGACCGAGACCCAGGTCCGAGATCGAGACCTAGACCTAGGTCCGAGATCGAGACCCAGACCTAGGTCCGAGATCGAATCCCAGGTCCGAGATCGAGACACTGACCGAGGTCCGAGACCGAGATGAAGACCCAGACCGAGATCGAGACCCAGACCGAGACCGAGACCAACCACAGACCCACAGACCCGCGCAGACCTCACAGGGGACCCAGGGAGGGACGGGGGCGGCATTCTGTTAACCGCCCCCGTATTAGGGAGCAAACCCAGTACGGCAGGCGTACTGCCAGGGAAGGAGGCGGAGGAGGAGGAGGAGGACAAGTTAGCCCTAAGGGTTCGGCGTTCGGAGGGCCCTCGGGACACGCCAGCCGGCGTTGCGCGTGACTCAGGGGCTCGGGACCGAGGCCGAGGTGCGAGACCGAGGTCGAGACCCAGGTCCGAGACCGAGCTCGAGACCGAGACCCAGGTCCGAGACCGAGACGCAGGTGGAGACCGAGACGTAGACCGAGACCGAGGTCCAAGACCAATGTCCGTGATTGAGACCGAGATCGAGACCGAGGTCCGAGACCGAGGTCCAAGACCGAGACCGAGGTCCAGGTACGTGACCGAGATCGAGACCCAGGTCCGAGACCGAGACGCAGGTCGAGACCTAGACCCAGACCGAGACCCAGGTCCGAGGTCCGAGACCCAGGCCCCAGACCGAGACCCCGGTCCGAGATCGAGACCCAGACCTAGGTCCGAGATCGAGACCCAGACCTAGGTCCGAGATCGAGACCAAGGTCCGAGATCGAGACCCAGGACCGAGATCGAGACCCAGGTCCGAGACCCAGACCGAGACCCAGGTCCGAGATCGAGACCCAGACCCAGACCGAGACCCAGGTCCGAGATCGAGACCCAGACCTAGGTCCGAGATCGAATCCCAGGTCCGAGATCGAGACCTAGACCTAGGTCCGAGATCGAGACCCAGGTCCGAGATCGAGACCCAGGTCCGAGATCGAGACCGAGACCGAGGTCCGAGATCGAGACCGAGACCGAGATCAAGACCCAGGTCCGAGGTCCGAGACCCAGGTCCGAGACCGAGATCGAGACCGAGGTCCGTGACCGTGACCGGGCCAACCACAGACCCACAGACCCGCGCAGACCTCACAGGGCCCCCAAGGGGGGCAGGGGGCGGCATTCTGGTTACCGCCCCCGTATTAGGGAGCAAACCCAGTACGGCAGGCGTACTGCCGGAGGAGGCGGAGGCGGAGGCGGAGGAGGAGGAAGAGTTAGCCCTAAGGGTTCGGCGTTTCGGAGGGTCTTCGGGAAACGCCAGCCGGCGTTGCGCGTTACTCAGCGGCTCGGGACCGAGACCGAGGTCCGAGACCGAGACCGAGACCGAGGTGCGAGACCGAGGTCGAGACCCAGGTCCGAGACCGAGGTGCGAGACCGAGACCGAGGTGCGAGATCTAGACGCAGGTCGAGACCCAGGCGCAGGTCGAGACCCAGACGGAGGTCGAGACCCAGACGCAGGTCGAGACCCAGACCAAGACCCAGATCCGAGATCGCGACCCAGACCTATGTCCGAGATCGAGACCCAGGTCCGAGATCGAGACCCAGACCTAGGTCCGAGATAGAGACCGAGACCCAGGTCCGAGACCCAGACCGAGACCCAGGTCCGAGATCGAGACCCAGACCCAGACCTAGACCCAGGTCCGAGATCGAGACCCAGACCTAGGTCCGAGATCGAGACCCAGGTCCGAGATCGAGACCCAGGTCCGAGATCGAGACCCAGGTCCGAGATCGAGACCCAGGTCCGAGATCGAGACCGAGACCGAGTTCCGAGATCGAAACCGAGACCGAGATCGAGACCCAGGTCCGAGGTCCGAGACCGAGGTCCGAGACCGAGATCGAGACCCAGGTCCGAGATCGAGACCCAGACCTAGGTCCGAGATCGAGACCGAGACCTAGATCCGAGATCGAGACCCAGGTCCGAGATCGAGACCCAGACCTAGGTCCGAGATCGAGACCCAGGTCCGAGATCGAGACCCAGACCTAGGTCCGAGATAGAGACCCAGGTCCGAGATCGAGACCTAGACCCAGGTCCGAGATCGAGACCCAGGTCCGAGATCGAGACCTAGACCCGAGATCGAGACCTGGACCCGAAATCGAGACCGAGGTCCGAGACCGAGGTCCGAGATCGAGATCGAGACCAACCACAGACCCGCAGACCCGCGCAGACCTCACAGGGGACCCCAAGGGGGGCAGGGGGCGGCATTCTGGTTACCGCCCCCGTATTAGGGAGCAAACCCAGTACGGCAGGCGTACTGCCGGCGGAGGAGGCGGAGGCGGAGGCGGAGGAGGATGAAGAGTTAGCCCTAAGGGTTCGGCGTTCGGGAGGGCCCTCGGGACACGCCAGCCGGCGTTGCGCGTGACTCAGCGGCTCGGGACCGAGAACGAGGTCCGAGACCGAGACGCAGGTGCGAGACCGAGACGCAGGTCGAGATCGAGACGAAGACCGAGACCGAGGTCCGAGACCGAGACGCAGGTCGAGACCGAGACCCAGACCTAGGTCCGAGATCGATACCCAGACCCAGATTCGCGATCGAGACCGAGACCCAGGTCCGAGATCGAGACCCCGGCCTAGGTCCAAGATCGAGACCCAGACCGAGACCCAGGTCCGAGATCGAGACCGAGGTCTAGGTCCGAAATCGAGGTCCGAGACCCAGGTCCGAGATCGAGACCGAGGTCTAGGTCCGAGATCGAGGTCCGAGACCCAGGTCCGAGATCGAGACCGAGGTCTAGGTCCGAGATCGAGACCTAGACCTAGGTCCGAGATCGAGACCGAGACCGAGGTCCGAGATCGAATCCCAGGTCCGAGATCGAGACCCAGACTGAGATCGAGACCTAGGTCCGTGATCGAGACCCAGACCCAGGTCTGAGATGGAGACCTAGGTCCGAGATCGAGACCCAGACCCAGGTCCGAGATCGAGACCCAGGTCCGAGATCGAGTCCGAGACCTAGGTCCGAGATCGAGGCCCAGACCCAGGTCCGAGATCGAATCCCAGGTCCGAGATCGAGACCCAGGTCCGAGGTCCGAGACCGAGGTCACAGACCCACAGACCCGCGCAGACCTCACTGGGGCCCCAAGGGGGGCAGGGGGCGGCATTCTGGTTACCGCCCTCAACTAAGCAGAGACACCACGGTTACACCGCTCAAACTGGAGGAGGAGGAGGAGGAGGAGGAGGAGCAATTTAACCTAAGGGTTCGGCGCCCGTGAGCGCCCTCGGGCGACGCCAGCCGGCGTTGCGCATGACCTGCGGATGCCGCATGGAAGCTTCGAGACGCAGAAGACCGAGACCCAGACCGAGACCCAGACCGAGACCCAGACCGAGACTCAGACCCAGATCGAGACCGAGACCGAGACCCAGATCGAGACCAAGACCCAGACCGAGACCCAGACCGATACACAGACCCAGAGTGAGACCCTGACCGATACACAGACCGAGGCACAGACCGATACCCAGACCAAGGCACAGATCCCGACCGAGACACAGACCCACGTAACCACGACCGTGCGAGAGGTGACCGCCCGATAGGGCGGTCACCTCTAGTTCTCAATTTGTTACAAGCCATAAAGGTGTTAAGTCAAGTTTATTATCAAGCTGATCATGCGCAATATATATAGGGCTGTCAATACCGTACGGTATTTTCAATTACCGTACGATATATCGTGATATACCGTATGGTATCGATACCGTACGGTATTTTTATACCCTCTTTGGGGGAAATCAGTATACGACCAAGGGATATAACAGGAAATACCGTTTACACGTCCATACACTTCAAATCAAGTCAAATGAACCAATACTGAGGGTTATAGAAAAACACGGTAATATCGTGGTCTATTGCCGCACGATGTATCGTGATACATCGTAGGGTATCAGGCGGTAAACTAAATACCTAGCCCAGACTCAGGTGCTCCTGACGAGAATCAAACCGCCGACCTGCCAAGTCTAAGATATTTTCGTAGGCCGACTTAATCACGATATACCGTACTGTGAACACGATATATCTGCCCGTGTTGCCCTGATGTGCCTTCTGACTTCGACCCTCTCTCTCCACTGCTCAAACCCTCACTGTTATAAAACTGTCCAGCTGCCTCGGCGCTGTTCAGTTTCGGCATTGATTTTTGCTGAGTGTGTAACTATATCCTCTCTCTCCACTGCTTTTGGACGTGCCCCGTTGCTTTAGCGGTCCGTGAGGCTTTCCAGGTTCCCTTGGCCACCCTTTCTGCCTGCCCCATCCAGAGAGCTAGGCTCTGGGTGTGCAACCCCCGCCCCTCCTCAGCCATGGATACCGATGTGTGGGGAATTGTTTGCCTTGCGGCCCTGTCAGCTATGGATCATGCCCGCCGGCAATTGTGGAGGTTGGCCTCCTCTGTCCGTGGTGAGGCCACTTCCGGCCCTCGCCAGGCCACTCTGTATGAGTTATGGGGCCTTCCACCTCCTCAGGTGCCAGCTGTTCGCCCCCTCTCAGAGCGGGCTGGAGCACTTGCTGTGGCTGATTTCTGGGAACGCATTGCTGATTTTGTCGCTACAGAAGAGCCCCCTCCTGAGTGGGAGGACACGGTGGGAGATGATCACCCCTTCATCAGCCATGGTGGGTCCCGTGTTAACATGGGAGTTCCCAACCCTCCACATATGTCAGTGGCGGATCCTCCGATGGCCCAGGACCATTCCCCCGACCATTTGCTTCTCTCCCAAAATGAGCTTCTTCCCCTGATCCTCCTTGACAGCCTGGTGTTATTCACCGGGTTTCACCGGCTCACCTAGAGTGACTTAGAGTGCACAGGACTACCTCCCTGCTACACTATATTGCGATGCCTCTGCCAGCTATGGCACGGACTCTGATGCCGGTACCCTGAGGTACCGCGCCATCTCAGTACTTCCTCCTAGCGCATTGATTGAATGCTTATCTAACTGTAAAGATCTTATCCTTACCGTCTTTCCCTCGTCTCTGTGCTCTGCACATACTCCGGAAATTCACAGGTTACGGTCCCATTCGCTTTAGATTGTTCTTGCTTGACGGTATTCCGAGCTGAAGAACATTTTGATTGTTGTCGCGCGGAGTGAATCAATTGAAAGGATCGAGTAAGGCTCTCCGCCCACCCGACAAGAACCTCCCCGCTGGGACACCACTCTTGTGCGGTATATAATCCGCGTATCCGGATTGATTCTGCTCCATTGAGCCTCAAGCTGTCGTCCAGCACACACACACCCCCCCCCTCACCCCCCCTGACAACCATCTCCACCTCCACTGCGCCCCCACCACCCCCTTCCCATCTCCCACGTCCCGTTGCTTACGCAACCTCAGCCGTCTATCAACCACCTCCTGACCTCTCAGCTCTCCAGCTCCCTCCCCAGTTGGCCTCCACCTCCGACTGTCTCCTGCCCCTCTCCTCCATCCCGTTGCACCCGCAATCTCTGCCGCCCCATCTCTGCAACTGCTTCGTCGCACACTATATATGCGGCACGCTGCAACCGATGAGACTGAGCGCCGTCAGACCTTCATCTTCCACCAACACTTCTTCCAAGATTGGCTTGAATCTATGGAAGCTGAACTCAAGGTATCCCAGTGCTACTTTCCCCTGGATCTAACAAACTACCTCGGTTTCAGATTGAATACATCCTTGCGCACCTTTCAGAACCTATCAGAAAGCTTTACAAGTTCCACAACGATCCAGATGACATCCTAGCAGCACTAAGATCCAAACATGATACCAGATCCACACCTCGACAGCACTCACCTGTCACAGCCGAATCAGCCGCATCCAATGTCCCAGCATATGACGAACCTGCATCAACCCTTACAGCACTTCACCCTCCTTCGTATGCACTCAATGCCTCCCCACGCACAAATCGCATGGCAATAAACTGGATCATGGACACTGGAGCTACCTCCCACATGACCGGAGACGAATCACTGTTATATTACATACAGGACATATTCCCTCGTATCAGAGTTCTGACTGCATCAGGACATACTCAAATCACCAGATCTGGAAATGCTCTGATCAGAGGAGACAATGGAGTGATTCACAAGCTCAGAAATGTTCATCTCAGTGATTACCCTAACACTCCTAACCTCATGTCAATGGCTGCAGCCATCAAAGCAAACCCTTCTATGTTAGTTCAGTTTGATTCCCTGGCCTGCACTATAACCATCAATAACAAAGTCATCATTACTAGATCAAAGAATAAGAATCTCTACCTCACTCCCACCCTTGTCCCTGACAATACCCTTATCCATGGGACATGTCTGAACATAGCCATGGCCGCCATTTCCAGAACCACACACCAAACAGCAGAACTCCTTCACAACAGATATGGTCACCTTGCCTACAGCAGTTTAGTCAGACTTATTTCTGAAAACATGGTCACAGGCACAGATGTCACCACTGCAGCCTGCAACAAAATGAAAAAGCATACGTGTGAAATATGTGTCCTCTCAAAAATGGACAAGAACCCCTACCCTACATCATCCACACGTGCAAAGAGACCAATGGCAATCCTCCACATTGACATGAGTGGAAAGATGAAAGTGCCCAGTCTAAATGGCAGCATATACTTCCAAGGCATCCTAGATGACCACTCAAAGTACTCTATAGTCACATTCCACAAGAACAAACACACAGTACCCAAAGAAACCATGCATGAACTGGAACGGTATGAAGTTCTTACAGAAAACAAAAAAGGCACTATTTTCTGTGACAATGGATCAGAGTACATCTGCACCCGCTTCAAAAACTGGTGTAAAAAGAAAGGCATTACCCTCAACTTCACAGTTCCTGGCAATCCAGCCACAAATGGAGCAGCAGAGCGTCTGAACCGCACTCTCCATGACAGGGCCTGTGCACTCCTCCTCTCATCCAAATGTCCTGAAAGATACTGGGCTGACATGGTGAAAAATGCTAGCATCCTAAGAAACCTCAGCCCCCACTTCTGACTCAGACAAAACTCCCTATGAGATGTTCCATGGAGTCAAGCCTAAGATTGATCACCTCAGAACAATTGGGTGCACAGCCTACGTCCACATACCACCCAAATCCAGGACATGGAAGTTTGCACCGTCTGCCAAAATCACTAGACTCATTGGTTACTCACACATCAGAAAAGCTTACAGAGTTGTAGACTCCAACCATAAGATCTTTGATGCTAGAGACATCACCTTCAATGAGTCTGAGAACCTGGCAGGAAAGAACGGATTCCCAGGTGCAGATGCTGTGATTTTAGGCATGTATGAAGAAGACACCCCTGGTGAGCCTGATGAAGACGCTCCCTCACCATCCCATTCTCCCTCAGAAAACAAAGCCATTGAAGCCATACGTGAAAGAAACAAGGCAAACATGGGAGCATGGGGATCACCAGAATATATAGATGATTGCTACCTGCCCAGTTCAGTGCACTAGCAAGAAACCATTGCCCCACAGCAGAGTGCACATCAACCCAACAACATTGTTGAACAAGGAAATGAACACAACCCCACACAGTCTCAGACAGATGACCTCCCCAACCTCATGGCATCACAAGACAATGCACCAGGACCTGCACTCACCTCTCCTGCACCAGCACAACAACAGGCCTCAACCCCTCCACCAGAAGCTGCCCTAACACAACCTCGCCGTAGTGGCAGAGAAAGGCATGCACCTAACCACCTAGCATTCCTAGCTGCAGACCAGATAATCATACTTGTCAGCATGAATTGCGGTGCTCTCACGCGTTTTATGCCTTGGTGACTACTTCTGTACTTCCTTAGAACTATCGGCTCTCCCAGTCCTGTGCCAGCTTCCCGTAGTGACAGCTTCCCTTAGACTGTGTCATCCTTGAGTGACTCAGTGACAGTTTCCTGTCAGCTGCGTCACCGGTCTAGCCTGTACCCTGTTAGGTTCCTGGCTGCCGCCTCCTTTCACCACTGGTGCCCCTTGAAGGGTCTCCAGTGCTTGTAATGCTACTCTCGTCTCCGCATTTATAGATTGACGTGTCTGCACACACTTTGTCCACTCTCCGGAGTGTTATCCAAGCTGATACGTGGGAGCATACATTTCCACTTCCACTGAACCAACCTTCAAGGCTGCCATGCTTCCCTCCAACCCTGACAGGGATCAATGGCTCCTTGCTATGAAGGATGAGATGGCGTCCCTACATGCCCATGGCACTTGGGCACTCACTCCACAGCCTCCTAAGCAGAGGATCCTGTCTGGCAGGTGGTTATTTGTGAAGAAAGTTGGGGTTGATGGTTCTATCCGCTTCAAGGCACGTTTTGTGGTCCGAGGTTTTCTGCAGCGTCCTGGGGTGGATTTTCATGATGTATATGCCCCCGTTTCTTCTAAAGCAGGTCTAAGGGTGCTCCTGGCTGCCATCACTCATAGGAAGATGTTTGTTCGGCAGCTGGACATCAAGACTGCATTTCTGAATGCTCCGCTAGAA
The DNA here is from genome assembly GCA_013435795.1 of Chlamydomonas sp. ICE-L. Taxonomy (NCBI): domain Eukaryota; kingdom Viridiplantae; phylum Chlorophyta; class Chlorophyceae; order Chlamydomonadales; family Chlamydomonadaceae; genus Chlamydomonas; species Chlamydomonas sp. ICE-L. Next base: position 6,603,717 of record JACBWV010000839.1, read on the forward strand.
CCTGGTCTGGACCTGTACTGCCACCAGCCTGAGGGCTTTAAGGTACTTGGTCCTAACGGTGTTCCCCTTGTGTGCAAACTGATCAAGTCCCTTTATGGTTTGAAACAGGCGCCCAGGGCTTGGAGTATGGATGTCAAGCGGGTTTTGGTTGCACAAGGGTTTACTATGTGCAAGGCAGAACCTGCTCTGTATTTTAGGAGAGATTCTATTGGTGGGTGGAGCTATGTCCTGACCTATGTTGATGATTGTATCTGTGCTTTTAGTGAGCTGGATAGGTATGTTTTGCTGATCAAGGCTATGGAGAAAGCTGGCTGGGAGGTCAAAGAGATGGGTGTACCGGTTCAGTTCCTCTCCTTGGACATGGCTTGTACACTTGACTCTGCCGGCAGGTGTGTTCGGATCAACCTCTCCCAGCACTCCTACATTGTTGATCTGGTGGAGCAGTTTGGTCTTACTGCTGCTGCCAAGCCCAGGTTTGGTGCCCCCATGGCCAAGTCCACCGTCACTGACCCTCCTGGGGACCCCCTGCCCTCTAATAGCCAGTACCTCTCTCTTGTCGGTGCTTTGCTATACCTGGCTACTTGCACCAGGCCTGATATTTCATTTGCTGTCAGCTACCTGTCCAGGTTTTCTGCTCACCCTACCGTTCCCCTCTGGGGGGCTGCCAAGCGTTTGCTCTTGTATTTTAGGTCACATTCCCACCTGGGGCTCACTTACACCCACAGCCCTGAGTTCTCTTTGACTGTCTTTAGTGACTCATCCTTTGCTGATGATGGGTCTGACAGGAGGTCTCAGACTGGCTTTGCTGTGCTAGCAAGGGGGTGCATAGTGAACTGGATGAGCAAGAGGCAACCTACTGTTGCTATTAGCTCTAGTGAGGCTGAGTATCAGGCCCTGTCTCAGGCTGCCAGGGAGGTGCAATGGTTGAAGAAGTTGAGGGTGGATCTGGGTCTGCCTTGTGATTTGGTTACCATTCAGGGTGACAACTTAGGGTCTCTGAGTTGGGCCAATGACTGGCAGCTCCTCCCTCGCAGCAAGCACATTGATGTTATTCATCACTAAATCAAGGAGCTGGTGGAGGATGGTTCACTGGATGTTGCCTATTTTAACACCAAGGACAACTGTGCTGACCCCTTCACCAAGCCCCTTGATCCTGCTGTGTTCTGGCGGTTTGTCCGTATGCTTGGTATTACCGCTTCTTCTTAGGGTCATTTTTTTTTTCTGGTTACATCGGTTTCTTTGGTTATCATTGTTTGGCATTAGGTTCCTATTCCCGGATCGGGTTTTCTATACCGTTGTTACCCATCTTTGATATTCGGTTTTCCTCTTTTTCTCACTTGGCAAATTTTGGTTTTTGCCTTGTTTCATTCCTTCCCTTACACCCTTTGGGTTCCATTTGAAGTTCTCTCGATTTTTCGGGGTTCTTTGATTTTTGTTTTTAATCTGTTACATATAGTTCTATGTCACCAGTGCCATAGGTGGAGAAGTCGTATTGTATGTCACCTGTGTCATAGGTGGAGTGTCAGCATGAATTGCGGTGCTCTCACGCGTTTTATGCCTTGGTGACTACTTATGTACTTCCTTAGAACTATCGGCTCTCCCAGTCCTGTGCCAGCTTCCCGTAGTGACAGCTTCCCTTAGACTGTGTCATCCTTGAGTGACTCAGTGACAGTTTCCTGTCAGCTGCGTCACCGGTCTAGCCTGTACCCTGTTAGGTTCCTGGCTGCCGCCTCCTTTCACCACTGGTGCCCCTTGAAGGGTCTCCAGTGCTTGTAATGCTACTCTCGTCTCCGCATTTATAGATTGGCGTGTCTGCACACACTTTGTCCACTCTCCGGAGTGTTATCCAAGCTGATAATACCCAAGAATGAAAGAGAAGCACTGGCTTGCCCTCAAGCAAAGGATCGGAAGGCTGCCATGGATGCAGAATTAGCAGCACTAGCAGAAATGAACACCTGGACTCTAGCAGAACTCCCACATGGAGCCAAAGCCATAGGTACTAGATGGGTCTTTGACATCAAGCAATCAGTGGATGGTCAGCTAGTCAGGTACAAAGCACGTCTAGTAGCAAAATGGTATGCTCAACGCCCTGGCATGGACTATGATGAAGTCTTTGCACCAGTTGCCAAACATGCCACCATCAGGTACATCCTGTCCATGGCTGCAGACCCCTCAGCACACCTTGCTCAGCTTGATGTCTCCACAGCATTCCTCAATCCAATGGAGTAGTGAAAGAGGAACTGTACTGTTCCCAACCCCCAGGGTTTGAAAGAGATCACAGAGTTTGCCGCATGTGGAAATGCCTATATGGTCTGAAGCAAGCATCAAGGCAGTGGTATCTCAAAGCCAAAGAGGATATGACAGCCATTGGCTTCAGAGAAGTTGATGTTGACCATGGCCTCTTCCTGCTCCCTGGGCCAACAACAAGACCCCTCATCTGGGTCCTCCTCTGGGTCGATGATTTCCTCTTGCTGTCCTTTGACAAGGACATCCTACAGCAGTACAAAAACAAAATCATGAAGCTCTACAAGACCAGAGATCTTGGAGAACCATCTGTCTTTGTGGGTTATGAGATCACCAGATATGCAACTGCTGGAACTCTACACATCTGTCAATCCAGGTTCACTCAAGATCTGCTCAAAGCACACAGCATGCTCCCTGAGCCCAACAGCACCAGGTTCCCCATCCCACTGCAGCCTGATGCTCCCCTCCCTTATCCTGAAAAGGACACACCAGACTCTGGTCTTCCCCTTGCCCAGATTGTAGGATCCCTCAACTACCTGGCAGTCAACACCAAACCTGATATTGCACAAGCTGTCAACAGATTGGCCAGGCACAGTGCTCACCCCCTCCATGACCACATGGAAGCTGCAACAGGTATTCTCAAGTACCTCTCCAACACCCCTGACCATGGGATCACCTACACCCACTCCAAGAAACTCCTCACTGGCTACTGTGACTCTGACCATGCTGCCTGCCCTATCACAAGGAAGTCCACAACAGGCTATGTCTTCCTCAACCAGGGGGGAGCCATCTCATGGGCATCCAAAATCCAAGCATCTGCCACTGCCCTGTCTACCACAGAAGCTGAGTTCATGGCAGCTACCTCTGCAGCCCAAGAAGGAATGTGGTTGAGGAAACTGCAATTCTCTTCCACAGGTACCATGCCCCCTGCACTCACCATTAATGGTGACAACCAAGCTGCACTCAGTGCATGGAACCAAGAGAAGCTCTCCTCCAGGCTCAAGCACATGGAAACAAGATTCCACTTCCTCAAAGAGCAATCCAAGAAAGAAGGCATCAAGCTCAACTGGATCCCCACTGCTGCCAACATGGCTGACATGCTCACCAAAGCTCTGCCCAGATCCAAGTTCTGTGCATTCAGACAGCAGATTGGCTGCACTGGAAAGCTCAAGCTTGACTAATCTTGTCAATATCCCTAAAGCCCCTCTGAGACCATACTAGACTTCCTGACAGATCAAAGTTCAAGACGTTCCCTAGATATTGATTGATTGCACCTTTACTGACTGCCTTTCTTCTATCATAGTTTAGACCTGAGCAGAGATCCTGCCCCACAGGATATTCTTGGATCAATTCTCCCTTTACATGAGCCCCTTCCTGCCTGCCCTATTTAGTCAGTCACCCAGTCAGTTAAGTTTTATCATACATAGCATATCTGCCTATGATTTTAAAGTCCCTCTAGTTTTTCTTTAGACTCCTCTAATTCCAGGAATTCTCCAACATGAAGAATGCCAGGAATTGGGGGGGATGTTATTCACCGGGTTTCACCGGCTCACCTAGAGTGACTTAGAGTGCACAGGACTACCTCCCTGCTGTACTGTACTGCGATGCCGCTGCCAGCTATGGCACGGACTCTGATGCCGGTACCCTGAGGTACCGCGCCATCTCAGTACTTCCTCCTAGCGCATTGATTGAATGCTTATCTAACTGTAAAGATCTTATCCTTACCGTCTTACCCTCGTCTCTGTGCTCTGCACATACTCCGGAAATCCACACCTGGATGACTAGCTTGGATTTGTTCTTGTCCCTTTGTAGCAACCGTCTTGTTTCTGGCGGTGTAGGTGATGGGGGGTAGCTTCTGTTTTCACTTCTCGAGTCTCCGTTTGACTCTTGACCTGTTTGACTGCTCTCCTGTGCCCTCTCTCCGTCCTTAAGCTTGATGGTTTCTTGACAGATAGGCTATGGACTCTCTTAGCTTTTCCCCGCTGGTCTTGGTCTTTCGCTTTTCCTCACGCTTTTTATCGTGTTAGTAGTTCTGCTTAGGTTGTTAAGTGTCCTTTCTTAGCTGTGCTTTTCCTTGTGGCGTTTTGGCTGACGCCTTGGTCTTGTGTTTGCCTTTAGATAGGGAGTGTTAAGGCCGCCTTTTTAGAGCTTTTTAGAGCTTTTTAGAGACTTCCCAGATGGCTGCCATTTTTGCTGGCTGATGGCTGCGAATTTTGCCTCGCTCATACCCCTGCCTTGGACTATGCATCACTATGTGCGTGATTTGGGCATGTCTGGGCGGATTGGGATTGCGAAGGTTGATACCACCCTGCAGTTGGCTGACGCCTTCACCAAGGCTTTGGAGGCTGAGCGGTTCTGGTTTTTGAATGGTTTGCTGGGCATGGTGGACTGCAAGCGTGGGGCGATACCCCCCACGTACAAGCGCCCCCCGAGGTAGCTTTTGGTTTTGAGCTCTTTTAGGTCTGCAGCTAGTCCCACCATGGGAGGTGCCGTTAGTGGCAGACCTTGACTAATGGCTGTGTTTGCTTTCGTGCGGTTTCTTGGCTCTACCATGGCATTCATTGCTTTTTGGTTTGTTACATTTTGCTCCTTTTCTGGTTTGGTGGGTCCTTTTTGCCACATGCTTTAAGGTGGTCAACGAATTGTTACGCCTATCCCTTTTTTTGCTTATAGGTGTACATTTGAGTAGGTGGAGTTTTTCCCCAGCCAGCCATCCTTAACCATGCTGAACAACTTGGGTTTTGCCTTGCCCATCTGCTTAGGCCCATCTGGGAATTCTGTGATTTTTTCTGGACTATTTGGGATTGGTGTTACGATATATCCTGCGGTGCGATACCCATCACATGATATTTTTTCTGGTTCTTTAGTAAAGCATAGCTTTGGTTACATTGTGTATTCTTTCCTTAATTTTTGAGGTGGAGTCTACATTGTTTCTCTTTTATATTCCCCTTTACCTCAACAGGTGGAGATTTCAGCTCTTGCTTTTATTTTTGTTTCGGTTCCGGTTCGTTTCTGCTACTGTTCACCTGACCAGGTGGAGTGTGAGAGTTAGATGACTGGTAGGTCAGTCTCACAGACAGTGGCGTGTCCACGGACATGTGTACGTGGACTTAGCCGCAATCCTAAATTAAGGGCGCCTGGAGGCGCGTCCCGAATGAAATGATTTGGATCTTTAATTCAATGTATTTTAATTAATTGAATTGAATTGTATTTAATGTTGTGTTATTTTAATTCGATTTATTCCTTTCCATTTTATTTAATTAACGTGATTTGAATGCATGTAATTGCTTTAAATTGTATCAATTCGAGTTGGATAAAATTCGGAGGGCGCCTGGAGGCTTTAAATTAATTGAATTTCAATGAATCGATTGATGATTTAGCATTGTTAACTACAAGGTGACGAAAAAGAGAGTTGTTGGATGGTTGTTGATTTTTAAGCAGTATTGAACGTTTCTGTAATGTAATGAAATGCATGTATGTAGATTTACTTTTTTAAGAATTTGATGCAAGAAAAATGAGGCCAATCAGGTGTCTGGTTGATTTTACGGAATTTGTTCAAGGTATTGCATGTTTCGGCCCAGCCCAGACGTGAACGGTATGTCCCGTCCTGCTGAACGGGCTTTTGGCCAGCTGCAGGTGGCGTTGCTTGCCACTGCCCCCGCCCGGTGGCCCCCGCCCCCGTCCCCGTCTTAGCCCCTGCCCCGCCCCTGCCCCCGGCCCCGGCCCCCGCCCGGTGGCCACCGCCCCTGCCCCACGCACGGCCCTGAGGTGGGGTCCGTGGGCTAATTATAGCACCAGTGCCCGAGGGGAATGTTTCGTCCATTGTGATGCTTACATGTTTCGCCTCCAATTTTGACGACAATTCTGCTCCCAAACCTATGTTTGCGCACTTGTTTAACTGGTTCAAATTTGAAATGTTAGCTCAAAACACCCTAACCGTTAATTGTAGCTATTTGGCCCGACCTGAGCTCCTTTTCATGAATTGCGATGCTCATATGTGCTCTGGTCAGAATTTGTCCGGTATAAATAAGTCTTATAATTCGTCAAAAATATAGAATGTTCAACTTTTTTTATGTTTTTCATAAAACCTGAAAATTTGGTTTCTGACACACTAACGGACATTTTGATGGGGCTAATCCCTCTTCAAATAAAGGGCGCCTGGAGGCGCGTCCCGAATGAAAATGTCTTATATTTGGGATATTTTATATAATGTTTCGTTTTTTTGTGATTTGAAGTGAAACCTGAAAAGTAGGTTGTGACGGACACACACACACACGGACATTTTTGACAGGCTAATCTCTCAATCAAAAATAAATTTTTTCATTCGGGTATAAAGGGCGCCTGGAGGCGCGTCCCGAATGAAAATGTTTTAAATAATCTGTATTTAATTAAAATTTTAATTGTATAATTTTATTATTGTATAATTGTATAATTCTGCACACACCGGACTTTCAAGGGGCTCTACATCAAGAGACATGATGCCGCAGTGCGACTCATCCACAAGGCCATTTGCACAGGAGCCCTGGGATCTCGCAGAATGATCATGGACGCTGGCAAGGAAGAGGACTTCCCCAGGGGGGTCCTGGGCAAACGTCTCCCTGACTGGTTACGCCCCTCCACTATTACTGTAGCGGATTGGAAGAGGATGAGACCTGATCTTGCCGTCCTACCTGACATAGACTCTCCTACCTGTATGTCTGATAAAGAACTCTGGGTTCTTGAGCTTGGATACTGCTCTGATACTAACTATGCTACTAAGTTTATTACTAAACATGCCCAGCATGTTGAATTAGTAAATGGCCTTCGATCGGCTGGATACCTTGTTCACTATGAAGTTATTACCGTTGGTACAACTCGTACTATCCCTACCTCTTTTTTGACTTCTGTGACAACTCTTGGACTTCAGAGATCCTGTGCCCTCAAACTGGCGGACACAGTCCATTCTCACACCATTACTAGTTTCCAGAGTATTTTACAGTGCAGACGCTTTATGGAAGCCCACCCAGGGTCGATACCCGGGGACTAGCACACAGACCGCCCCCCTTCTCAGGTTTTGTCTTACCAGCTGTATTGTGCCGGTGCTTCCCAACCGGGGTGAAAAACCCCCGTATTAAGCTGCACTGGCATGATGTGGTTGGTAATTCTTTTTACTGAGATGGTCCTACGGTGACTATAGCTAGCCGGGGCTTACGCTATGGTGTCCTTAACTTCACGTCCTGTGAGTAACGGTTCTAAACGGATGTAACAATTTCAATTTCATTTCAATTTCAATAATTGTATAATTAATTAAATTAATTGTATTAATTGATAGATTATATGATTAAACTGAATTAAACAAATTCTGTTAAATTGATTGGTTAATTTAAAAGTATTAATTAATTAATTAATCAACAACATAATTAATTAAATTATATTAAATGAATTATCAATTTAATTAATTTAATTGTATTAATTAATTAATGAATGAATAAAACTGTATTTAATTAATTTGACAGAATCAAAAGTGTGTAGTATATACCTTTACTTGAATTTAATGCATTTAATTGATTTGCATTGTATCCATTTGAATTCATTAGATTTGCATTTAATTTAATTGAATCGATGTATGTTGCTTTGTTTACAACGAAGTAACGACAATTGACATTTTGTAGGGTTGTTAAATTTGAAGCAGTATTAAACGTGCCTGGACTGTCTTGTAGATGGGATTTATTTGCAAGCAGTTGATGCACACGAAATGTAACCAATCAGAGGTATGGTTGAATTTGTTCAGTCAGCCGCATACAAGCTTGATGTGGCTTCATTCCCCACATTTATGGCAATTAATTCGGGACCCCCAGGACACCACTTGTTGCCAAACACAATATGGTATTACGAGATCGCAGTGTGATATGCATTCTGACTCGTGTTTTGCCAATGAGGTTGTAGAGTCGACTGGACGTGTCCCTGCCGTGTGTGGGATTGAACACATAGTCTCGACAGCGTGGACACGTGGCATCTGAATTATGGTCAACCGCTGGCATTCAAACCACTAAGCAAGTAAACCCAGAACACATTAGAAGTCACGGGCAGGACATGGGGCAAATAGTCGAGAAATAGTTTGTATTCAGAATGCGAGAAAGTGAGAGGAGGGAGGCTGGGAGTTCCAGAAGTAGTGGAGTAAGTAGGTACTCATAGCAGAATATGATATAAAACATTTGACAACTATTGAGAAGGATCATGACCGCTGCAAAGCTGATATATTTAGTCAAGCGCACTCCAATTACGAGCCAACTGTTTGGGTGCACAGTTTGCCATATCAGCAGCACAGATGGAGAGAGACAAACTAATGTACAATGAGACACGTGGAACCCAGGGGGGTCATCAGAGGCCTAAAGCATACATACTCTATACCACACCGCACGTACACACACATGTGGCTATCCATGCACAGCCACACAGCACTTCGCACACACATTCACACACATATGGCTATCCATGCACAGCCACACAGCACTTTGCACGCACTTACACACACATGTGGCTATCCATGCACTGCCACACAGTACTGCGCACGCACATACACACACATCTGGCTATCCGTGCATTACCACACAGCACTGTGCATGCACATACACACAAATCTGGCCATCCATGCACTACATCACAGCACTGTGCACGCACACACACACACACACATCTGGCTATCCATGCACCAGAAGACAACCACATGCAAACACAAACACATTCAGCCAATCAAGCATGCACACACAAAACAACTGGCTACACATACTTTGTCGCACAGCCATGTGCTAGTACATACACACACATCTGGCTATCCATGCACTACAAGACAACCCCATGCAACCATGAACACACTCAAATACAAACACATGCGCGCACAAAACAATTTGCTATCCATGCACTGCCACACAGCACTATGCACGCACATACACATACATCTGGCTATCCATGCACTGCCACACAACACTGTACACGCGCATACACACACATAGCTGGCTACCCATGCACTACCACACAGCACTGTGCATGCACATACACACACATGTGGATTTCCATGCACTGCCACACAGCACTGCGCACGCACATACACACACATCTGGCTATCCATGCACTACAACACAACCCCATGCAAACACAAACACACTCAAATACACACGCACGCATGCACGCACCAAACAGATTGCCATCCATGCACTGCAACACAGCACTGTGCACGCACATACACACACGTCTAGCTATACATGCACTGTAACACAGCACTGTGCACGCACACACACACATCTGGCTATCCATGCACCAGAAGACAACCACATGCAAACACAAACACATTCAGCCAATCAAGCATGCACACACAAAAATACTGGCTAGACATACATTGTCGCACAGCCATGTGCTAGTGCTATCCATGCAATACAAGACAACCCTGTGCACACATTCACACATACCCAGACACTCACACACGCACACACAAGGGGCTACGCATGCACTGCCACACCGCCCTACTTACATACACACACACCTCGCCATCCCCATGCACTAAAAGACAATCCCATTGACACAAACAACACACTCAGGCACTCACCCACACACACTGGCTATCCATGCACTACACCATGCACTCACACACACTGGCTATCCATTCACTACCCCATGCACACACACAAACACACTCAGACACACCTTGAACACACACACATAACTGGCTATCCAACTGCAGCACAACCCAAACACAACTACTGAAGCACGAATAAATATCACGCACTACAACACCACATAACACGATCGCAATCATCTTCTCATTAACACCATCAGTACTAACAATCTCACCATGACCATCATCATCACTCCTACAATTAGAATCATCTATTTCACAACCATCACTCCATACTATACCAATATACCATGCATGTAGGTACACATCATACAATGCTATGCTACACCATGCCATACCCCACTATTATACCATTGTACCATGCATGTTGGTATAAACCATAGCATGCAGTGCTATGCAGCACCAGGCCATACCATACTAATCTACCATTGTACCATGCATGTAGGTATAAACCATTCAATATCATGCTATTCTGCACCATGCAGTACCATACCAAATTTACCATGCAGGTAGAGCAAGGGGTGGTAGCATGATCCTTCCCATGTTTTATCAGCTGCATGCGAAGCAGGGAACCGCGCGCGCTTAATGAGGTGATGGGCGACTATCAGAGTTGAACTGAGGGCGGCATCAAGAATTGCGAAGAATTGGTTCAAAGACAAGTCCTAGGCGCGTGTCGAAAGCTAATAATTGAGAAACTTTAACTGAATAAGCCTGCGAGAATGGGCGAGGAGGGAAAACGAGCGAAGAGCGGGTCCCTGGCGATCCTAGGCCGCCTGCCAGGGAGGGGTAACGTATGGCGCAGTGGCGTGGTCCATTTCGCCTCGGCAATACAAATGGGGGCGGCTTGGCCCATGCGAATGATGGTACCTCCATAGTTTGCAACTCGAAAGTCGCTGGTGCTTAATTCCAAGCTCCGCAAGGGTGTGAGCTGGATATGTTATCGTTGCCCATGTAATTGTTCATTGTGCAAGCTCGCGAGGCTGGAAACATGAACATTACGTGACTTAGAAGTACACAGTACATATCCGTAGGCCCACCCCAAGCACCCGTCCCACCCCACGCACGGCCCTGCGGCTGAGTTGTGGGTGAAGTCCGTGCTAAAAATAGCTCAAGTGCCCTAGGGGAATGTTTCGTCCATTGTGATGCTTACATGATTCGCCTCGATTTTTTGACGACAATTCCATTCCCAAACCTATGTATGCGCACATGATTGGATGGTACGAATTTGAAATGATGACAAATGTTACCCAATAATTGTCGCTTTTGGCCCCAAAAGCACAAACCTTAGCTCCGTTTCTTGAATTGCGATGCTCATATGTGTTCTCGTGAGAATATGTCCGTTATCAATAAGTCTTATAATTGTTATATGTTGTATAATGTTTCGTTTTTTTGTGATTACAAGTGAATCCTGAAAAAGTAGTTTGTGACGGACGGACGGACGGACGGACGGACACACACACACACACACACAGTTTTGACAGGCTAATCCCTCAATCAAATAAAGGGCGCCTGGAGGCGCGTCCCGAATAAAAATGTCTTATATTTGGGATATCTTATATAATGTTTCGTTTTTTTGTGATTTGAAGTGAAACCTGAAAAGTAGGTTGTGACGGACACACACACACACGGACATTTTTGACAGGCTAATCCCTCAATCAAAAATAAATGTTTCCATTCGGGTAAAATTTGTAATTTTTTTCATTCGGGTATAAAGGGCGCCTGGAGGCGCGTCCCGAATGAAAATGTTTTAAATAATCTGTATTTAATTAAAATTTTAATTGTATAATTTTATTATTTTATACTTGTTTAATTAAATAAATAAATTGTATTAATTAATGAATAATAAGATTAAAATGAATTAATCAAATTCTGTTAAATTGTTTGATTAATTATAAGTTATTAATTAATTAATTAATTAACTAATTGATTAAATTATATTTAATTAATTATCAATTAAATTTAATTGTTTTAATTAGTTAATTAATTAATTAATTAAAATTGATTTAATTAATTTGATAGAATCAAAATTGTGTTGTATTGACTTGAATTGAATGCATTTAATTGATTTGAATTGTATTCATTTGAATTCAATATATTTGGATTTAGTTGAATTGAATCGATGGATGTAGCTTCATTTCTTACGACATTTGACATTTTGTAGGGTTGTTAAATTTGAAGGAGTATTAAACGTTCCTGGACTGTCTTGTAGATGGACTTTATTTGCAAGCAGTTGATGCACAGGAAATGTAACCAATTAGAGGTATAGTTGAATTTATTCGGTCAGCCGCATACAAGCTTGATGTGGCTTCATTCCCCACATTTATGGCAATTCATTCGGACCCCCAGGACACAAGCCGCTTGTTGCCTAATACAACATAGTATTACGATTTCGCAGTGTGATTTGCGGTCGGACACGTGTTTTGTTAATGAGGTTGTAGAGTCGGCTGGGCGTGTCCCTGGCGTGCGTAGGATTGAACACATAGTCTCGACAGCCTGGACACATGGCATCTGAATTATGGTAAACCGCTGGCATTCAAACCACTAAGCAACTAAAACCTGAACACATTAGAAGTCACGGGCAGGACATGGGGCAAATAGTCGAGAAATAGTTGATATGCAGAATGCGAGAAAGTGAGAGGAGGGAGGCTGGGAGTTTCAAAAGCAGTGGAGTAAGTAGGTCCTCATAGCAGAATGAGCTACACAACATTTGAAAACTTTTGAGAAGGATCATGACCGCTGCAATGCTGATATCTCGGAAGTTGTTATATTGACCCCTGGACCCCCCCCCCCCCCCCCCCCCCCCCTCCCTCCCCCCCTTTGAGACCTCATATCTGAACACCCAGACAGTATAACATAGTGAAAGGGGGGTCCATGAGCATCATCTCGTCAAGGCCTTTCCAACCATACAACCAAAAGATACAAATATCAAGTTTGGACAAAGTTATTTAGATTTCAGTATTTTTACAACTTTCTTGAGCGCTCCGCAGTCGTCCGCACCCTTGGAGGAGATCACTAAGGTATGTTAAGGACTGAAGGCGCTATTTATCTGTCTACCGTTTCTAACTTTATTATCATCATTATCATGGCTTCATCGACTCAACTTGTATTCTGGAGCCTGATGGTCTGCTCCGGTGGTGTGTGTGTGTGTCTGGTGTGTGTGTGTGCGTGCGTGTTTGTGTGTGTGTGGTGTGTGTGTGTGTGTGTGGGGGGGGGGGGGGGGGGGGGGGGGGGGGGGGGGGGGGGGTCCACTGCTTGAGGGACCTCGTAGGGGACCAGAGTTCAGAACGCGCATCCAAATGCGTTGCGAGCGCGCCTTTTTCGCAGCCAACTGCCGCTCGTGCGAAGCTGGGCGCGAAGGTCTGGGTGACGTCCAGCCTGGCGTCCAGCCTGGATGTACCCTCCAGGAGATCCACCCTGCGTGTAACTTACTAACGAATGCAGATTCGCACTCCTCTCGTCGAGACGTACTCATTGGTGTACCTCACGCTCGAAAATTCGCACTGGCAAGAAAGTTACACGAGGTACAAATAAAATTGGGAAAACGGTCGGACCCCCCCTCCCCCCCCCCCCTCGTATCTCAGCCGCCCGTGGGTGTATCGACATGATTTTTTTTGTATCGACTATTGCTCGCGGTTCTCTATCCATATCGAACATGCGGTACGAAATCTTTTTCCTTGCCCCCCCCTCGCATACTACATATATAATATATATAAACCATGACATGCCATGCTATGCTGCACCATGCCATGCCATACCAATATACTATGCAGGTAGGTACAAACCATACCATGCTATGCTACACCATGCAATACCACACCATCAGGACATTGTATCATGCATGCTGGAATACACCATACCATGCCATGCTATACTACACCATGCCATAGCACACCCTACTACCATGCTAACATGCATGTAGGTTTAAACCATACCATGCCATGCTACACCATGCCATACCACACCAATATACCTTTGTTAGATTTGCGAAATACCGTTACATAGACACACCAATTGAAATTGGATATGCACTAAAAAAAATTGGTTAACCGTTTCTAACTGAATGATACATAATAATCATTGTGAACAAGATGACACTGAAGCATTCGAGTGAAACTGTTATCTAAAAATCTACGGATCTATAGAAGTCGTATGTGTTCTATTCTATTATTCTTCTCGTCTATTGGATGGTTGCCATCTGTAGCTACATGCTATCATGCATGTTGGTATAAACCATAACATGCCATGCTATGCTGCACCATGAGAGACCATACCAATATACCATGCTATGCCACACCATGTTATACCACAACATACTACCAAGTTACCATGCATGCAGGTATAAACCATAACATGCCATGCTACGCTGCACCATGTCATACCATATCAATATACCATGCATGTAGGTACAAATCATACCATGCTATGCTACCCCATACCATATGACACCATTATGTGTGGTGTGATGTGGTGCGTTGTGGTGTGTTTTAGTGTGCTTTGGTGTGATTTGGTGTGTTTTGGTGCGTTCTGTTGTGTTGTGCTGTGTTGTGGTGAGTTGTGGTGTGGTGTGGTGATTTGTGTTGTGTGGTGTGTTGTGGCATGTCGTGTCGTGTCATGTCGTGTGGTGTGGTGAGGTGAGGTGTGGTGTGGTTTAGTGTGATGAGGTGTGGTGTGGTGTGGTGCGTTGTGGTGCGTTGTGGTGCGTTGTGGAGAGGTGTGTTGTGTTTTGTCGTGGTGCGCTGTGGTTTGTTTTGGTGTGTTGTGTTTTGTTGTGTTGTGTTGTGGTTCGTTTTGTTGTGTTGTATTGTGTTGTGTTGGGTTGTGTCATGTCATTTTGTGTCGTTTTGCGTCAATTTGTGTCATTTTGTGTCATGTTGTGTTGTGGTGTGGTGTGGTGTAGTGTGGTGCGTTGAAGTGTGTTTTGTTGTGTTGAGTTGTGTTGTGTTGTGTTGTGTTGTGGTGCGTGTGGTGGGTTGTGGTGCGTTATTTTGTGTTGTGTGTGCTATGTTGTATTATGACATTTTGAGTCGTGTCCTTTTGTGTCAATTTGTAATTCGTGTCCTTTTGTGTCAATTTGTATCATTTTGTGTAGAGTCGTGTTGTGGTGTGTTGTGGTGTAGTGTGGTACGTTGTGGTTTGTTTTCATGTGTTGTGTTGTGTTGTGTTGTGGCGTGTAATATCATGTCATGTTGTTTTGTGTTGATTTGTGTCATTTTGTGTCGTGGTGTGGTGTGGTGAGGTGTGGTGAGGTATGGTGCAGTGTGGTGTGTTGTTTTGTGTGGTAAGGTGTGTTGTGTTGTGTTGTGTTGTGTGGTAAGGTGTTGTGTTGTGTGGTGTGGTGTGGTGTGGTGAGGCGTGGTGTGGTTTGAGGTGGTGTGGTGTGGTGTGGCGTGGCGTATCATGTCGTGTTGTTTTGTGTCCATTTGTGTCGTTGTGTGTCGTGGTATGGTATGGTGTAGTGCGGTGTGGTGTTGGTGTGGTGTGGTGTAGTGTTGTGGTGAGGCGTGGTGTGGTGTGGTGTTGTGTGTGTGGTGTGGTGTGGTGTGGTGTGGTGGGTGTGGTGTGGTGTGTGGTGTGGTGGTGTTTGGTGTGGTGGGTGGTGTGGGCGTGGAACGTGTTGCGTTGTGTGGTTGATGAGGTGTGGTGTGGTGTGGGGTGGTGTGGGGTGTGGTGTGGGTGTGGTTGGGGTGTGTGTGATGTTTGTTGGTGGTGTTGTGTGGTGTGGTGAGGTGTGGTGTGGTGTGGTGTGGTGTGGTTGGTGTGGTGTTGGTGGTGGTGTGGTGTGTGCTGTGTTGTGTGGTGTGGTGCGGTTTGGTGGTGTGGGTGTGTGTGGGTGTGGTTTGGTGTGGTTAGGCATTGTGTGGCATGGTGTAGGCTTGTGTTGTTTGTTTTGTGTTGTGTTGTTTTGTGTTGTGTTGTGGTGTGGTAAGGTGTGATGTGGTAAGGTTTTTGTGTTGTGTTGTGGTGTGGTGTGATGTGTTATGTGTGTGTGGGTGGTGATGCGTGTGCGGTTTGGTGTGATGTGTGTGTTGTGGTGTGGCGTGGTGTACATGTCGTTTGTTTTGCGTTTTTTTGGTGTCGTTTGTGTCCGTGGTGTGTCGTGGTATGGTGTGTGCGGTGTGTTGTTGGTGTGGTGTAGTGTGTGGTTGTTGCGTGGTGTTGTGTGTGATGTGGTGTTGTGTGTGTGGTGTTGTGTGGTGGGGTGTTGTGTGTTGGGTGTGTTGGGCGTGTTGTGGTGTGTTGGGTGTGGTGTGGTGTGGGTGTGTGTGTGTTGTTACGGTTGGGGTGGTGTGGGTGTGTTGTAGTTTGTGGTGTGGGCGTGGTGTGTACTGTGTGTGGTGTGTGGTGTGTGGGGGTGTGGGTGTGGGTGTGGTGGGTGTGGGTGTTGTGTTTGTGGTTTGTGTGGTGTGGTGTGGTGTGGTGGGCGGTACTTTGTGGTATGTTTGTGTGGTGTGGTGGTGGTGTGGTGTGTGTGGGGGTGTTGGTGAGGTGTGTGTGGGGTGGTGTTGTGTGGTGTGGTGGTGGTGTGGTGTGCAGTGTGGTGTGTGTGGTGTTGGTGTGGTGAGGTGGTGTGCGTAGCTGGTGTGGTGTGGTGTTGTGTTTGGTGTGTGCGGTGCTGGTGTGGTGTGGTGTGGTTTGGTGTGGTTGTGGTGTGGTGTGGCGTGGTGTGTAGGTGTGGTGGTTTTGTCTGTGTGGGTGTGTGTGTGGGGTGTGGTGTGGTGTGGTGTGGGGTGTCGGTGTGGTGTGGTGTGCTGTGGGCTGCGTGTGTGGTTTTGCGGTTGTGTGGTGTGGTGTTGGTTCTGTTGTAGGTTTCGGTGTGGTGTGTGTGTTTGTGCTGTGTGGTGCGGTGTGGTGTGGTGGCGGTGTGGCGTTGGGCGAGGCGTGGCGTGGCGTGTGGTGTGTTGTGGTGTGGTGTGGTGTGGGTGTGTCGGTGTGGTTTGGTGTGGGTGTGTTGGTGTGGTGAAGGCCCGTGGTGTGGTTTGAGTGTGTGGTGTGGTGTGGTTTGTGTGTGTGGTTGGTGTGGTGTGTGTGGTGTGGTGTAGATGTGGAGTAGTGTTTTTGGTGTGTGTGGTGTGGTGTGGTGTGGGTGCGGTAGTGTGGTAAGGTTGGGTGTTGTGTGGTGTGGTTTGGTGAGGTGTGGTTGGGTGTGTGTGGTGTGGTGTGGTGGGGTCGAGGTGTGGTGGTGTGTGGTGTGGCGTGGTGAGTGTGGTGTGGTGTGGTTTGGTGTGGGTGTGGTGTGGTGTGGTGTGGTTGTTGTGTGGTTGCGGTTTTTTTTGTGTGTGTAGGCTTGGTGTGATCAGTGTGGTGTGGTTTTGGTGAGGTGTGGTGTGGATCAGTGTGGTGTGGTTGGTGTGTG
>JACBWV010000839.1:6621737-6681737 GCA_013435795.1 Chlamydomonas sp. ICE-L
TTTGGGGGTCCCCTTCTTTGTGTCGGCTTATTGTGTCCGTTTCTTTTTTTCGGTGTTGTGTTTGTGTGCGTGCATATTTTCGTTGCTTTGTGCGCATTTTGTCGGCGTTGGTGGTGCCTTATGGTGCGGTTGTTGTTGTTTTTGTGTTGTCTTGTGTTGTGGGTCTGTTTCGTGTTCGTTTTGTTCTGTCGTGTCATTTTGGTCATCCCTTTGTGGCGTGTTCTGTTGATGGTGTGGTGTGGGTTGGGAGTGGTGATTTGTGAGTCCAACCACACCATTGTAACATTGTAGCCATTCATTTGGTGTACACCAATAACATCCATGATTTGTTGCACCAGCCATGGGCCATAACGAATAAACCTGACAATTAGAGCAAGGGATGGCAGCATGGAACCTTCCCCGTGGTCCAAGTTGCATGCGAAGCAAGGCAACCCCATCAGCTTTATAAGCATCGCAACGCTGTTCATCTATCTATTCCATTTAGGCCACCAATTTCTAATACAGACCTCGCTGACAGATGCCGCGGCAGTAGAACTGGCGCGCTTGCTTGATGGGGCGATGGGGCGAGGTAATAGAGGTTTAGAACTGAAGGGTCAAAAGGCTAGAGCTATACGAGAAGACTAACGTTGAAATGTTGCTCAAAGTTGATGCTTCTTCAAAGACGCGGTCCTAAGCGCGTGTCGCAGCGAATACGCTTCGAGATCGTGAACTGAAATATCCGTAAGACAGGGCGAGAGGATTTCACAGTGGCCAGGCCAAGCCACTCACAGTTGTTTTGTGCCCACCCGGCCGGCCAGTTCTGAAGTCGCCATGGAGGGCGCTGCACCCTTGTTTCAAAATGGCAAAGCTTTGATTGCCGTCCCACTGAACAGTTAGGAAGCGCGGGAACGCTAGTGGGCAAGTTCGAAGGTGCCCCAGGTCGTCCCGGGTCCAGTGGGTGTTGGCTTGACACGTGTCAGATCACGCTGCTGGCTGCCGCAAACCTCACACTACAGGCGCCCTGAGAAATCCCCATGCGAACGTTTGTACCGCTGCTCCATATTTGCGACACGAGGTCGGCACGCTTCATCCAAGCTCACAAGTGGCTGAATGGATCTATAATCGTGTTCCCAATATAATTGGTCGTGTGCAAGTTAGCAAAGCTGAAACATGAGCATTCGTATTACAAGTCTAAGTACCAATAGTTGCGTGGCTACAATTACCTATACCCACCCGGCACACCCCACGGCACGGCCCCCCTGCGGCTGAGTTGTGGGTGAAGTCCTGCTAATAATAAGCATCAAGTGGCCTAAGAGATGATTCGCCATTGTGGATGCTTCATGTTTCGCCTCTCGATGCTTATGAGCTACAAATGTGCCAGTTCCAAACCTATGTAATGCGCCCATGAATACCCAATGAAAAAATTTAAATTTTTGATTGAGGATTAGCCGGTCAAAAATGTCCTGTTGTGTGGTGTGTTCCCGTCACAACCTACTTTTTCCTTGTCAGCAGGTTTCACCTTCAAATCACAAAAAACTAACATTATATAAGATATCCCAAAGATAGGACATTTTCATTCGTGACGCTCCTCCAGGCGCCCTTATTGGATGGTTACAATTTGGAATTGATGAAAAATTTACCCAATAATGTCGCTTTTGGACAAAAAGTACAACCTTAGCTCTCCTTTTGTTCGGAATTGCGAATGGCTCATATTGGTCTCGTGGAAAATATGTCCGTTATCAATAGTTCTTATAATCGTTACATGTTGTATAAATGTTTTTCGTTTTTTTTTGTGTTTGAGTGAATCCTGAAAAGTATTTGTGACGACAACACCATTTTTGACAGTAGCTCGATCCCTGCCACTCAATAAAGGGCGCCTGAGGCCCGCGTCCCAAATGAAAATTCTTATATTATCGGGATATCTATTAAGTTTCTCGTTTTTTTTTGATTTGAGTGAACCCTTGAAAGTCGGTTTGACGGGGACACACACACACACGGACATTTTTGACAGGCTAAATTCCCCTCAATCAAAAATAAATTTTTCATTCGGGTATTAAAAATAAAGGTGGCCCTAGAGGCGCTCCCGATGAAAATGTTTTGAAATAATCTGTATTTAATTAAAAATGTTAATTGTCTCCTTGTTTCCACTTCATAAATCAAGTGTATTAATTAATGAATAATACGATACAATGAATTATTCAAATTCTGTTAAACTGTTTTGATTATTATAAGTTATTAATTGAATTAATTACCAAATTAATTAAATAATTCCTCTTTCCTTCCTTCTCCCTTCCACTTTCATTGTCTGCATTACGGTTACATGGCATGCCTTACTTTCGTTCATTAAAATTGATTCAATTAATTCTGATATATCAAAATGTTTTTGTCGTGACTAACTTGAATTCATTTAATTGATGTTTACTTGTATTCATTTGAATTCCATCTATTTGGATTTTTGTTGAATGAATCGATGGCTGTAAGCTTCATTTACTACACAATGGACATTTTGTCGGGTTTTAAATTTGAATGAGTATTAAACGTGGCCTCGACTGTCTTTAGATGGGCTTATATTGTGCAAGCAGTTATGCACAGGAATGTACAATTAGAGGTAAGTTTGAATATTTGTTCGGTCGCCGCTACAAGCTTGATGTGCTTCATAATCCCCACATTTCTGGGCAATTAATTCGGGCCCCCCAGGACACAAGCCGACTTGTGCCTATACCATAGTATTACGATTTCGCAGTGTGATTGGGCGGTCGGACACGTGTTTTGGCCAATCAGGTTTAGAGTCGCTGGCATGTCCCCCCTGGCCGTGCCCTGATTGAACACATAGTCTCAGACAGCCTGGACACGTGGCATCGTAATTAGGTCAACCGCTGGCCCATTCAAACCAACTAATCAACTAAACCCTGAACACATAGAAAGTCAGCCAGACAATGGGGCAAATAGTCCCGAGAAATATGATTGCAGAATGCGCAACAGAAGAAAATGTAACCTACTACGATGCCAACTAAAGTTTGTGTGCAGAGTTTGCGATGGTTCATCAGCCCGCACGAGGATGTGATACCTATATGGACGAACTACTTAACGACATGTAACCCGTGAGAACTGTAAAAAGGGGTGATGCAATCATATGTGGGCGCTAAAAAGCCTACTACAATCAGTGGATATAATGAGTCTATAGGGGGAACATAACACGGACCAAGTAGCTAATGGGACTGCAAACCACGTAGCATTACCATAACCAATATACTGTGCAGGTAGGTACAAACCTACCATGCTTGCTACACCATGCCATAATCCCACAACATTAGCATTGTAAACATGCATGCTGGAAATACACCCTAACCACGCCATGCTATATACACCATGCCATAGCACACCCTACACCTGCTAACATGCAGGTAGGTTTAAACCATACCATGCCATGCTACACCAGCCATACCCAACCAATATACCTTGTATATGCATGTTGGGTAGAATAAACCCATACATGCCATGCTATGCTGCACCATGAGAGACCATACCAAATCCCATTCTATGCCAAGACCATTTATACGACAATACATACTACCAAGTTACCATGCATGCAGTAGTAAACCATAACATGCCATGCTAACGCTGCACCATGTCATACCATATCACTAAACCATGCAAGTATGTACAAATCAATAACATGTATGCTAACCACCCCATGACCATATGACACCGATTATGTTGGTTGGTGATGTGGTAGGTTTTTGGGTGTTTTTTGTGTGTTTTTGGTGAGTTTTGGTGTGGATTGGTTGTTTTGGTGCGTTGTGTTTTGTTGTGATGTGGTTTGTGGTGAGTTGCGTTGTGGTGTTGTGTGGTGTGGGTGAGGTGAGGCTGTGGTGGTGCATGGTGTGTGGAGTGGTGTGGTGTTGTGGGGTGTGGATGGTGCGGTTGTGTTTGTGTGGGAGGCGTGGTGTGCAGCTGGTGTGGTGTGTTTGGTGTGGTGTGGTGTGGGTGGGTTGGTGTGGCGTGGCGTATCATTTCATGTTGTTTTTGTTCGCTTTGTGTTGTTGTATGGTGTGGTGCGGTGTGTGGTGGTGTGGTTTGGTGTTGGTGTGGGTGTGTGGTGTGGGTGTGGTGTGGGCGGTGGTGTGGAAGTGGCGGCTCATGTCCTGTTGGGGTTTTTGTGTCGATTTTGTGTTGTTGTTGTGGTGTGGTTTGTTTGTGGTGTGGTGTGGTGTTTGGTGCGGCGTGGCGTGGCGTGGCGTGGTGATTGTGTGGTGAGGCGTGGTGTGGTGTGGTGGTGGTGTGGTGTGGTGTGGTATGGTGTGTGTGGTGTTATGTGGTGTGGTGTGGTGTTATGTGGTGTGGTGTGTTGTGGTGGTGGTGTGGTGTGGCGTATCATCATGTCATGTTGTTTGTGTCGATTTGTGTTTTGTATGGGTGGGTCGGTGTGGTTGTGGTGTGGTTTGGGGGGGGTGTGTGGTGGATGTGGTTTCTTCGTTGCGTGGCTTTGTTTTATGTGGTGTGGTGAGTCGTGTTGCGTTCGGTCAGTGTTGTGTTGTGTGGTGTGGGTGGGTGGTGGGGTTGGTGTGGCGAGGTGTAGGCTGTTTTTTTTGGTGTGGTGTGGTGTGGTGTGGTGTTGCGGTGGCGTGGCGTATCATGTCATTGTTTGTGTCGATTTTTTGGTTGTTTTGTATGGTGTAGTGCGGTGTGGTGTGTGTTTGTGTGGTGTGGGTTGTGTTGTGTGGCGTGGTGTGATTGCTATCAGTTCCTGTTGTTTTGGTGTCGATTATTTTTTGGTGTGGTTTGTGGTTTTTTGTTTGTGTTTTGGTGTGTTGTGTGCGTGTCGTGCGTGGCGTGTGTTTGGTTTGGTGTTGTGCGCGTTGTTGCGGTGCATTGCCGGATTTGGTGTTGTTTTGTTGTTTTGGTTGTTTTTGTTGGTGTTTGTGTTTTTTTTGTTGTGTTGTGTGTGGTGGTTGTGTGGTTGGTTTGGGTGAGCGCTTGTCTTTTTTTGTTCTGGTTTGGTTTTGTTTTGTTTGGTTTTGTGAGTCGTTTTTTTGGTGTTTGTTTGTTGTTTTTTTTGTTGTTTGTTTTTTTGTTTTGTTTTGTTTTGTTTTTTATGTCGTTGTTTTATCGCTTTGTTAGCTGTGTTTTGTTTTGAGTTTTTTTTTGGTTTTTTTTTTTGTGGTTTTGTGTTGGTTTTTTTTTTTTGGTTGGTGTTTTTTTGTTGTATTGTGTGTTTGGTTGTTTTGTTTTTTTGTTGTTTATGTTGTTGTGTGATTTTTCTTATTTTTCGAGTGTTTATGCGTTTTTTGTGTTTGTGTGTGAAGCTCTTCTTTTTTTTAGGTTTTTGTTCTTGTTGTGGTGTGGTGAGGGCTTGGTTGTGGTGTGTTAGATGTTTGTTGTGTGTTTGTTGTGTTTTGTGTGGGTTGCTGGTGTTTGTGTTTTGTGTTGTTTTTTTATGGTGTTTTTTTTTTAGTGTTGGTTTTTTGCGTGGCGTGGCGTATCATCTTGTTTGTTTGGTGGTCGATCTTGGTGTCATTTTGTCTCATAGTATGGCGTGGTCTGTCCCTTTGTTGTGTTGTGTTGTGTTTTTAGTTTTGTTTGGTTTTGTGTTGAGGCTGGCTGGCCGTGTGTGGGCGTGGCGTGGTGTGTTGGTGTGTGTGGGTGTTGGTGTTGGGTAGGTGGTGAGTGCTGTGTGTGGGCGAGGTTTAGCTGTGTGTGTGGTAGGTGTGGTTGTGGTGTGGTGTGGGTAATGGTATGTTATGTGTGGGTGTGGTGTGGTGCGTGCGGTGTGGTGTGGGTTGTGTTGGGTGTGGTGTGGTTAGTAATTCTGGGTGTGGCGAGGTTTCAGTCATATTGGTGGTTGGTAAAGTTTTTGGTGTGTGTTTGGGTGTTATTTGTGTGTGAGGCTTGGTGTTGTGTGTTGTGTGTGGTGGTGAGTGTTGTTGTGTTGTGGTTGGGTGTGTGCTTTTGTTGTGGTTTTGTTTGTTTTTGGTTGTTTTGGTTTGTTTGTTGTTTGGTTTGTTGGGGTGTGGTTGTTTTTTGTTGCGTGGCTTTTTCTAGTAACCGTCGTGGTTTGTTTTTTTGTTTTCTGTTTGTTTCATTTTTTCTCATAGTAATTGGCTTGTGTGGTCCGTCCTGTGTGTTTTATTTTTTGTGGTTGTTTGTTTGTTTGTGTTTGTTATGTTATGTGTTGTTTAGTTGGCGTGGCGTGGCGGTGTGGTGGTTGTGGTGGTGTGGTGTGGTGCGTATGGTGGTGGGTGTGGCGTGTAATGGTGCCGTGTGGTTGGTGGTGGTGTGTTGATGCGTGGCGTATCATGTTTTGTGTTTGTTTTTGTGTGATTTGTGTCATTTGTGTCATAGCTTGGTGTTGTGTTGGGTCCTGTTGGTGTGTTGTGTTGTGTTGGTTGTGTTGGTTGTTTTTGTGGTTATGCCGTGGTTGTCGATTTGTATGTGTGTGGTGTGTAAGGTGTGGTGTTGTTGGTTTGTGTGGTGTGGTGTGGTTGTGTTGGTGGTGGTGGTGGTGTGGTTGTGGTGTGTGTGTGAGTGAGGGCTTTCGTGGCGTTGTGTGGTGTTTTTTGGTTGTGGTTTGTTGGTATTTTTGTGGTGTTTATGCTTGTTATTTTTCTTTGTTTTGTTTTATGCGGTTTTTTTTAGGGCGTGTGTTATGGTTCTTTGCAGTTTGGTTTTTTGTGTTGGTGGTGGAGTTTGGTATTTGGTTTTGTTATGCCGTTGTGTGTCATTCTTCAAGCATAACGATGTCGGTTTCCTCCTGGGTAGCTGGTAGGTAAGGAACACTGCATGTAGGCTGCAGTTAGTAGCAGAGGGGCTGCTGAGAAGGTGCAAGAAAACTGCAGGTAAGCTGCTGGCTAGGTGGCAGAGAGGCTGCTGGGAAGGTGTAAGGAATCTGCAGATAGGCTGCAGGCTAGAGCAGATAGGCTGTCATGGAGCTGGACTAAGTGCTGCAGAGGGCAGCAGATAGGTTGTAGGGAGACTGATGGGAAGCTGGGGAAGGAGAGTCCAGGCTTGGTTAAGGCATGTGTAGATTGCCTTGGTTACGAGAAGAGGCATGATTTGAGACTAGAAGATTTGTCTTTTAGACATGATGTCTGGACTAGTCCCCCCATAATTTGGGTGAGCTACAATACGATGATCCTAAATTAAAGGAAAGGCATCATGGAGAGATTAGAATAATCTTAGATTATGAAGAGGTGCTGCCTGTGGAAGTACATGGGGCAGTACATAATGCAGGGAAGCTTGTAAAAATCCTTGAGTGTTCAAATCTATCCAAAAGATGAAGATCTAACTGAATTAAGTGTCTGGCCTGATGGGGAAACCATCAAGGTCAAGCTGTTTGCGGACTTGTTCAAGGAACTGGTCAAAAGACTTGGGAGCTAGGCTGGGGGGGGTAAGGATGTTGATAAAGGTGAAGTCCATGGGGCTCCAGTCCATGCTGAGTGGTTGATACATGCACTTTGCCTCCAGGTATGCACAGCTCCTGGGATCCATGATCATCTTGGGTCTGAATGAGAGGGTGTGAGCATGTGCATTGACATGGCAGCTTGGGAGACAAATGGGCCCACTGCAAAGTGGGTCTGCCTGTGGTAGAAACAGTGGGGGTAGGCTTGCACCATTTGCTGGAGTCTGCTGTTGTGCTTGATGATAGGGCTGCAGGCATCAGATGGCTCCTTGTGCATTGACCTATATGGGAACTGTTTTGTTTCAGAAGCCAGCAGGGTAGGGAACTTGCTGTGATGAGCTTGGACAGTGGAGGCCTGGGCTTGATGTTGAAAGCTGGGGAAGCAGGCCTGCTTTCAGGTGGTGTAGGGTGCATCCAAACGGGTGAGGCTAAGGGTGGAGTTGTTGGAGAGAGTGGATGTTGTTGACGTTCTGATTAACTTCTCCCCAGTGGCAGTCCAATGTCCGGTGACCTGTTGACTAGTATCCATTGGTCCCAGGTAGTTGCTGTGTCTAGATCAGATGGCTTGAGTGGCCCATCTCCATCTATTGGACCATCATATTCCTCATAGTTGGTCCTGATCTGGTCACTGAGGAGTTCCATCTCTGCTCTGGCTCGTTGCAGGCCCAGGTTGTCCAGCTGTTGATGGAGGTCTGGAGTGGTTTCAGGAGGGTCATCTACTCCTAGTCCAGGGTCATCCTGGGGCTTGTGGACCTCTGGGTAAATGAGGTCTGGCATGTCATCACTGTCAGTATCATCAGAGTCGTCCAGATTGTCTGCATTGGAAGGGGGATGGTACTGGCAGGTAGGAGGAGGATGCCTCTGGGGTTCTTGGTCTGCCTCCACATGAGTGGGTGGGTACTGCCCTGTCTCAGAATCAGTGTGGGGTGCAGATGGAGCAGAAGTAGAGGGGATGTCCTGGAGGTCTTGATCTGCCTCCACATGAGTGGGTGGGTACTGCCCTGTCTCAGACTCAGTGTGGGGTGCAGATGGAGCAGAAGTAGAGGGGAAGCAGTCTTGTTCAGCTCTACTGGGGGAGTTCTCATGAGTGGGTGGGTACTGCCCTGTCTCAGAGTCAGTGTGAGTTGATGGAGGCGTGGTAACCATCATGATGTAGGCAATGGGAGGGTCCACAGGGATAGAGGGATGAATGGCAGGGACTGGTGAAGTTTGGGTAAGGTAGAGTCCATGCCTTTTGGGGCATGAGAGGAGCAGTTTGGTACCAGATGGTCTTGGGATGGAGAGTGTGGCTTGAGTCTTGGACAGGTGAACTTGGAGGTCTGGGCACAGGCTGGTGGCTGCATGGATGCTAATGATGTTGGGCATGTTGCAGTCAGCAAGAAGTACATTGTTCAGGATGATCAGAGTCCTGCCATGGCCCTTGATCTTGGCCTTTCCTATCTGCTTGCAGAGGATAGGTGGAGAGTCTTGATCTGCCAGCTGCAGCCTAATAGACTGTTGGAGGTCCTGAATGTCATGCAGATGGGAGATGTTACTTGTTGCATGAGAATGTGCAGCAGTATCTATGATCCATTCTGCCTGCAGTGCTGCCTGGAAAACTTCTCCATCTGCTATAGTGCATTCATCATCAACACTTATCTGTCCAAAGAATGCTGTATCAGCCAGGGGTTCAGGTGGCAAGGCAAAAGAAACAGACTTGCCTCTGGTTGATGTAGCAAAAGTCATGGGCTGGGGGTTGTCCTCATCCAGTGCCAGGGACAGGAAGTTGTGTTGTTCACCCTCACTGTCAGAGTTGGAGGTGGACTGATCACCATCAGCAACATGTGCATGGCGTCCCTTGCTTGGGTACCTCCTTTGACGTCTCCTGGCTGGACTGGTCTTCTTGGGGTCCTTCTTCTCGTCATGATCCTTGTCATTCCTATCTCTAGGAGGTGACTTGGAGCCATGGTCGGCTTCATCTGAGTCTGTTGGCTTGAAAGCCAGATCAGTGTAATCACGGATGCACTCTCTGGAGTTGTGGCCTATTCCCCCACAGTTCCAGCAGATCATCTTCTTGTGGTCAAATGGTGCTTTCCTGTCTCTGAATGGGAGGTGCTTGCTGTTGTAAGGCCTCTTGTTCCTGTAGGCTGCAGCTGCCAGCTCTTGTTCTTCGGGAGATGGTGCAGTGTCTACTTGCTTCACTAGACACCAGTTGAAGATGGCAGCTTGGAGCATAGAAAAGGTGGTGATGACAGTAGGGTTGAACTGATTGATGTACCCATCATATTCAGAGCGAGAGTTCAGTCCCTTGACAATGAGGTTCAGGTAGTTGCTGATGGAGATGATGTGGAGATTTGCTATCTTGGGAACCTGGGAGTACGGGTCAGTTGCCAGAGGAGAGGTACGTCTGCAGGGACTTAGTAGGTGTCATACATAATCCCATGATGGCAGTCAGGGTGGTATGTTCTAGCCTGCTACCATCCTCAGAGTACAGGGCATCTAGAAACCTGAAAGCTCTAGTGGCCATATCTGTTTGGGCATGGATAGCTTGCTGGATCCCATCTGATATATGGCCTATGATGATCTTGAAGGCCTTGTTGTTCTTCCAAGTCGAGATCCTGTTGGGGACACCAATCCTAGGGGCAGCCGGAACAGCTGGGTCAGCAGCCGCAACAGGAGGGTAACTAATATCATCAGCAGGGTAACCATCAGAGTCATTAGGCTCGCCATCGACGATCGCTTGTTGGCAGTCGAAAGCAACTGCAATGGTATCCCTATCTGATTTAAGGGCAAGGAGGATATTCTGCCTGGCGTTGCGCCAGGTGTAAAGGTTGTTTCCGGTGAATACTCTGGGAGGTTGCATGGTGAGGTCTTCTGTGTAGGAGTCTTGACGTTGTAGGTCGGAGTGTTGGGTAAGGGAGAGTTACGAGAGCGGGGCAGGGGAAGAGGGGAGGGAGTGTGTGTGGGAATCGGCGATCCAAAGGGATCCAGAGATGTGTACTGCAGGGTACTGCAGTCACGTGCAGGCCACAGCTAGCCTGTGGCCTGGCGGCAGGCAACGCGGTACCAGGAGGGAAAGGTACCGGTGTGCATTATGCCGACTCAGAGACTGATATATAAATCAGTCGATAACATATTATAATTGTATAAATGTTTAATCAATTAAATGAATTGAATTAATTCATTAATAACACGATTAAAATGAATTAATAAAATTATTTTAAAGTCATTGGTACTATTTAATTAATTACATCATTAATTAAATTATATTTAATTAATTATTACTTTACTTTAATTAAATTAATTAAATTGTATTAATTCATGAATTCATTAATTAATATGTTTTTAATTAATTTGATAGAATCAATATTGAATTGTTTGGACTTGAATTGAAAGCATTTAATTGATTTGAGTTGTGTTCATTTGAATTTAATATATTTGGATTTACTTGAATTGCATCGATGGATGTAGCTTTGTTTACTGTGAAGTAACGACAATTGACATTTTGTAGGGTTGTTAAATTTGAAGTGGTATTAAAGGTGCCTGGACTGTCTTGAGATGGGCTTTATTTGCAAGCATCTGATGCACACAAAATGTAAACCAATCAGAGGAATGGTTGATTTTGGGGAATTTGTTCGGTCCAGCCGCATACAAGCTTGATGTGGCTTCATTCCCCACATGTATGGCAATTAATTGGGGACCCCCAGGACACAAGCCGCTTGTTACCTACTACAATATCGTTAGTACGTGATCGCAGTGTGATATGCGGTCTGAAATGTGTTTTGGCCAAATTAGGTTGTAGAGTCGGCTGGGCGTGTTCCTAGCGTGCGTAGGATTGAACACAGAGTCTCGACAGCTTGGAACACGTAGCATTCTGAATTATGGTCAACCGGTGGCATTCAAACCCAATAAGCAACCAAATCCGAAACACATTAGACGTCACGGGCGACATGGGGCAAATAGTCGAGAAATTGTTGATATGCAGAATGCAAGAAAGTGAGAGGAGGAAGGCTGGGAGTTTCAAAAGTAGTGGAGTTATTAGGGTACTCATAGCAGAATAAGCTACAAAAACGTTTGACAACTTATGAGCACGCACATACACAGACATCTAGGCCAGGCACTTCACACACATCTGGCTATTCCATGCGCTGCGACACAGCACTGTGCACGCACATACACACATAGCTGGCTATACATGCAGTTACCACACAGCACTTTGCATGAACATACACATGTGGCTACCTAGCCTGCCACACAAGCACTGTGCACGCACATACACACACATAGCTGGCTATCCATGCACTGCCACACAGCACTGTGCACGCACATACCACCACATCTGGCTAACATGCACTACATTACCACATGAAAACACAACACATTCAGCCACTCAAGCATGCACACACAAAAACAACTGGCTACACATACATTGTCGAACAGCCATGTGCTACTACAACAAACACATCTGGCAATCCATGCACTACAACGACACCCCATGCAAACACGACACCCTCAAATACGCACGCATAACCACAATACAAAATGGCTATCCATGCACTGCCACACAGCACTGTGCACGCACATACACACACATCCAGCTACCTAGACTGCGCACACAGCACTGCAAACACTCACAAACAACACACATAGCTGGCTATACATGCACTTCCACACAGCACTGTGCAAGCACATACACACACATCTGGCTACCCTGCACTGCCCGCAGCACTGTGAACACACATACACACACATATGGCTATCCATGCATTGCCACACAGCACTGTTGCATGCACATACACACTCATGAGGTCAATCCATGGACTGCCACACACAGCACTGCGCACGCACATACACCACATCTGGCTATCCATGCACTTCCACACAGCACTGTGCCGCACATGCACAACATCTGGCTATCCATGCACTGCAACACAGCACTGTTGCATGCACATACGCACACATCTGGCTATCCAAGCACTGCCACACAGCACTGTGCATGTACATACACACACACATCTGGCTATCCATGCACTGCCACACAGCACTGTGCATGCACATACACACACACTTGGCTATTCTGGCACTTCCACACATCACTGTGCACGCAAATACACGCACATATGGCTATCCATGCACTACAAGAAGGGATCCCATCTGTCTTCCTTTCCATTTAGACCGCTATGCTGCAACATGCCATACTATACCAATATACCAGCATGTAGGTACACACCATACAATGCTATGTTACACACCATTCCATACCACAACCATTTACCATTGTACAAGGCATGTTGGTATTAACCATAACAATCCATGCTATGTTGCACCATGCCATACCATACTGATATACCATGCATGTAGATACAAACCATACCATGCTATGCTACACCATGCCATACCACACCATACTACCATTGTACAATTCATGCATGCATGGCATGTATAGACCATTACATGCCATGCTATGCTTCACCTTGCCATACTACACCAATAAACTGTGCATGTAGGTAAAAATCATACCATGCTGTGCTACACCATGACGGCTGGGGAGTGAGGAAGGGTGTGGGCAATGGGAGCAAAGCCCAGGCCAAAAAAATCTGGGGCGGGAGTGGGAGGAAAGGTTGAAAGGTCCGGGGGTGGACGCTGGCGTGGGGTATAGGGGCGAGAGGATGGGAATATGGGATTGGAGTGGGGGGGTGTAGAAGTGGGTAGAAGTGGGAAGGGAAGTGTCGAGAGGTCCGAACTCGGACGTGGACGTGATTGAGTTCAATGCGGCCTAACCCCTGTGCGATTGGGAGCGCATGTTAAGCATTGAACATGGTGTGTGGGTGTGGGTGGGATACCTGGTTGAGGCGGAAGGGGAGACAAGCGAACGCCGGGATTGTGAATTGAGCGGGATTGGGAGCTGATCTGGAAGGAGATTTTGACGGGAAGGAGCAGCAAGCAGGCAGAGTGAGGCGAAAATTCGTCGTGATCAGCAGCAAGCAAGCAGAGGCAGGCGAAGGAAAGATAGGCTAACGTCGGTATTGAGAATTGATCGGGATCGAGAATTGATCGGGATTGAGAATTGATCGGGACTGAGATCGGCGAGGTGCAGGTGATGATGATTGCGGATGTCGTGGGGGGCCGGTGGGGGGGCCGGTCGACGGTCTGGCAGTGGCAGACTTGCAGTGTGGCAGCATCGCAGTGCCACGCCAGTGGGACCAAGGCGAATTGTTCAGGACACTGCGTCCTCTGTCGTCGAAGGAACGTCGAAGGGTCCGTTGCGTCGCAGACGCAGCTTCAGTAGGTTGGCTGCGTCTCACTTGAATGCCATGCGTCCCTCTGCGTCCGATTCCGTCCCATTGATGGCGGCCTCGGAAGTGCCCATGCGAACGTTTGTACCTCCATGGTTTACAGCACGATGGTCGCAAGTGCGTGAGATGGATTTGTATTCCTTTCCCATGGAATTGCTCATTGTGCAAGTTGCAAGGCTGGAAACATGAACATTACGAGAATTATGATTACCTTGATGATAATTGGCGTGGCTTGATTTCCAACCTGGCCCACCCCACGCACGGCCCTGCGGGTGAGTTGTGGGTGAAATCCGTGCTAATAATAGCTCAAGTGCCCTAGGAGAATGATTCATTCATTGTGATGCTTGCATGTTTCGCCTCGATTTTTTGATGACAATTCCATTCCCAAACCTATGTATGCGCACATGATTGGATGGTACGAATTTGAAATAATGACAAATGTTACCCAATAATTGTCGCTTTTGGCCCCAAAAGCACAAACCTTAGCTCCTTTTCTTGAATTGCGATGCTCACAAGTGGTCTCTTGAGAATATCTCCGGTATCAATAAGTCTTATAATTGGGATATCTTATATAATGTTTTGTTTTTTTTGTGATTTGAAGTGAAACCTGAAAAGTAGGTTGTGACACACGGACACACAAACACACAAACAGTTTTGACAGGCTAATCCCTCAATCAAATAAAGGGCGCCTGGAGGCGCGTCCCGATTGAAAATGTTTAAAATAATATTAATTAAATTAAAAATTTAATTGTATAATTGTATTATTGTATAATTGTATAATTAATTAAATTAATTGTATTCATTGATAGATTATATGAATAAACTGAATTAATCAAATTCTGTTAAATTAATTGGTTAATTTAAAAGTATTAATTAATTAATTAATAAATAACAGAATTAATTAAATTATATTAAATTAATTATCGATTGAATTAATTTAATTATATTAATTTAATTGTATTAATCAATTAATTAATTAATAAAACTGTATTTAATTAATTTGATAGAATCAAAAGTGTGTTGTATATACCGTTACTTGAATTTAATGCATTTAATTGATTTGCATTGTATGCATTTGAATTCAATAGATTTGCATTTAATTTAATTGAATCGATGTATGTAGCTTTGTTTACAACGAAGTAACGACAATTGACATTTTGTAGGGTTGTTAAATTTGAAGCAGTATTAAACGTGCCTGGACTGTCTTGTAGATGGGATTTATTTGCAAGTAGTTGATGCACACGAAATGTAACCAATCAGAGGTATGGTTGAATTTGTTCAGTCAGCCGCATACAAGCTTGATGTGGCTTCATTCCCCACATTTATGGCAATTAATTCGAGACCCCCAGGACACCACTTGTTGCCAAATACAATATCGTATTACGAGATCGCAGTGTGATATGCATTCTGACTCGTGTTTTGCCAATGAGGTTGTAGAGTCGGCTGGACGTGTCCCTGGCGTGCGTGGGATTGAACACATAGTCTTAACAGCCTGGACACGTAGCATCTGAATTATGGTCAACCGCTGGCATTCAAACCACTAAGCAACTAAACCCAGAACACATTAGAAGTCACGGGCAGGAAATGGGGCAAATAGTCGAGAAATAGTTGATATGCAGAATGCGAGAAAGTGAGAGGAGGGAGGCTGGGAGTTTCAGAAGTAGTGGAGTAAGTAGGTACTCATAGCAGAATATGCTACAAAACATTTGACAACTATTGAGAAGGATCATGACCGCTGCAATGCTGATATCTCTAGTCATGCGCACTCCAACTAAGAGCCAAATGTTTGGGTGCAGAGTTTGCCGGTATCAGCAGCACAGATGGAGAGAGCGAGACAGACTAATGTACAAGCAGACAGGTGAAACCCAGGGGGGTCATCAGAGGCCTAAGGCATACATACTCTATACCACACCGCACATACACGCACATGTGGCTATCCATGCACAGCCACACAGCACTGCGCACACACATTCACACACATATGGCTATCCACACACAGCCACACAGCACTGTGCACGCACTTACACACACATGTGGCTATCCATGCACTGCCACACAGCACTGCGCACACACATACACACACATAGCCGGCTATCCGGGCATAACCTCGTCATTAACACGGCAGACCACCACCCAGACTGGGATATCCCCCCCCCCGGAAAATACCACATACAGGCTAGTACCTTGAATGACAGGTACCACCACCTCCCCCCCCAACTCAACAACGGAGACACCACCTACATCTACTCACCAACAGGCCAATGTGTTGGTCATATACCCCTCTCCCAATTCCACCTTCTCCACCACAAATACCATACCACCAAGGCACACTCTCCCCACCTCTGGACCCTCCACAGCACAGGAACCTTCGCTGGAGACGTAGCCACCCTCCTATCGCAGCACAAAGACACTACCATCTCCAATGTCTCCCCTGCCATACACAAAGCTATGTCCACCCTGGGGATGACAACGGACCTTGACACATCACCCCTCCTAATGAGTCCCCACCTCCCCATGGGCAACACCTCCACCCCCATTGGCCAACTGTTTGGCTTAGGACCCCACTGCTACACCCAACCTTGGTACGGGGGAAACACACACCTCACCAGCCAGAACCCTGAAGAGGCCCACAAGGCTGTTGGATGGGCACTAGCAGTGCCATACATGCTCACAACCTAGATATTCCCGCGTGCACCATCCTCTTGGTCCCACACAAACCCACATATGCCCATAACGCCCTCCTAAATCACCCATGGGCTATGGAAGTAGCCACTTTGCCTCCCAAGGCCAAACCTCTCACCCCCTCAATAATCTGGACGGGGGGCAAACTCACCCCTGCCAAGAGACACAAAGGAACCTACAAACTCATTGCCATCTCAAACCCAGCTGGCCATGCCAAGTTCCTCCACAACCCACCCACCACATGGGCCCAAACCATGAAGGACATGGGGGCCACTTCCATCCCACGACCAGGTCCCCCCCCCTCCCAACTGGGCCTTCCTACCACCCACCTACCCATGGCACTTAGCTCCCTCCTTAAGACCTGGGCACAACAACCCACCCCCATGCAGATAGACCCCACACCCACAACACCCCCCGTGCTCCCATGCACACATGCTATCCTACAAGCACCAGGCCTCGCTCTATACACAGATGGAAGTGCCATCATAGACAAAGACGGCGTCCTACGCCTTGGGGCAGGCGTATACTCCCCCAGGGCCGCTGCACGTTGCCTCCGCAAAGACCCTGGCGGACAGGGCATCACTGCCGACATCAATCGCGCCTAACTCGTGGCAATCCAACAAGCACTCGTACACTCCGAAATAGATGAAGAACTCACCATCTTTAACAGCTTATGCTCCTTGCAGCTTATTAACCTGCACATTTACCATCACAGCAGGACACGGGAAAACAAACACCGCGACCTCCTGCAAGACATCGCCATCCACATTATCAACAGACACAACGCTGCAGCTACCACACGCCTGCTTAAGGTCCGATCTCACTCAGGAATCGTAGGGAATGACGAGGCAGACACGCTCGCGAAAGAAGCGAAGACAGGATACAATGTAATTGGACCTGTTAAAACAGGGGAACATGCGCACCTCAACATGCATTGGTCGTCTGTCCAACCCCCCAAATCTATTAATGGCGACCAGCCCCCCCGGCACCCGGCCAACATTCTCACCAAGGGTATCAAGGCTAACCTCCCCACCCCCCTGCACACTGGGCATGCCAACACCATGGGCGTATACTCCTCCATGTGGGAGCAAGCCAACCCTTTCCTCCTCCCTCAGGCTAGTAATCGTTTTTTGACAATCCTCCGACATCAAATGGTGGCAAAAAATAAAGATCCACATGGCTAGGTGGGGACGCTTATGGAC
Source organism: Chlamydomonas sp. ICE-L (assembly GCA_013435795.1). Taxonomy (NCBI): domain Eukaryota; kingdom Viridiplantae; phylum Chlorophyta; class Chlorophyceae; order Chlamydomonadales; family Chlamydomonadaceae; genus Chlamydomonas; species Chlamydomonas sp. ICE-L. The sequence goes on from JACBWV010000839.1 coordinate 6,639,275, forward strand.
TAGGAAACTGGCGTACATATACAAACGCCCCTATGGTACCAGCACTAGCCCCCCCTCTGATGATAACTGCCCTCTTTGTCGCAAAGCACAGGACAGAGCTGGCCATATTCTTGCTGGGTGCAGCCACCCTGACTTCAAAGGAATGTATATCAACAGACATAATAATGCGGTCCAACTCATCCAAAAGGCAGTAGCCAAAGGAGCTCTGGGGGCTCTCCACATGAACATGGATACTGGCACTTGTGAAGCGACATCCGGCATTCCCACTAGACCCCCAACCACCCTCAAACCCCCTGATCTTCCCCAAGCCACATGGGATAAATACAGGCCTGATCTCCTCCTCATTGACGACGAATCCAAACCAAGAAAAGCCTACCTCGTTGAACTGGGCTACTGCTCAGACACTAACCACCACATCAAATTCCAGCAAAAGAGCGTTCCGCATAAGGAGCTCCAACGTATCCTTCAACAACAAGGATTCCTTGTCCACTACCTAGTCTTCACCATAGGTACCACTGGTACCATACCAATCACAACTATTACCAATCTCTCCACCTTAGGGATCAGTCGCGAACACGTAGACAAACTCATCTATAAGCTGCACAGAGAATATATCGCCTCCTGTACCAGCATTCTTGCCACACGTCGCATGAAGGAGTCCCTCACGCCTGGAGGGTGACACTTACTATGTCTGCCATGGTGACTTTCCCCAGCTGTGGCGTACGGTAGGGTCCCCTTAACACCACGCCCCTCCAAGCGTTATCCTTTTTTTTTATACAATATAATGGTATACTATAGATAATTGGCATAAAACGCATGTAGGCAATAATAAAGATTCTATCACTCACACTGTTGCAGCAGAAAACTAAAATGTTGCACATCTTACCATGAAATGAATCTTGCTGCAGAAGCTGATCTCATCTACTAGTAAGAATCGGATTTCGCTATTAAAATTTGCTTGAGATTTCTTTGAACCCCCATTTCCACTTCTTCTGTTGTACTTCGTCGTAGTGCCAAAGAGTTGAGTAGTACTCATTCCAGGGTTGGCACTAGAGCCAACAAGTGTAGCTGCTTTCCATGTGTAAGCTGACACTGCAATTAAGCTTGTCATCTTATGTTGGAAGGCATACCAAAGGAAAGCCTTCAATATTTCACTCTTGCCGGTACCTATACAAGAGAGGTGTGCATGGATGATAGTGTATTAGTTGAACATAGAATACGCGTATCCATTGCACATGACTACCTCCAAATAGCACATTGTACTAGTGATATAATGGACACTTACGAATACATTGTCACTTTGAGTTCTTCATGTGAATCGACACTTGGTCATATGATAGGTCAAGCGGGATGTCTCACCAAGTCATGCACATCTAAGTCAGACTTTAATATCAATTCACACTTTGGCAATTGATAATAAAAAGCACATACATCAGGCCTCATACTTACTCTATCCTTGATTTCTTCATTTGCAACTTGTTAGCAACATTGTCCTTGGCTACAGTTGGTTCATCACGTCTGCATATGTTGAACGCAAACTAATTAACTGATTAGCCAGACATGAAACCAAGGGGTAAACAAAGAGTTTGCATAACTAAGATGACATGTATGTATGCTATTGATTGAGCGCTTTTTGCATAATAGCATGATACCATACATAGATTAAATACAAGTCACACAAGAAGGTAATCATGTATTGATGGATCAGAAATGAAGAACACAAATATTTGGATGGATTTTTAATGTAGAACAAGTACGTGTGGTTTCATGAATGCTATTGATTGAGGACATCGTGCATTTTAAATGAAATGCCTAAAGGCATACACATGAATCAAAACTATAACCATCTTGCTCGTCCATATAAATCATACTAGCAAGTTATAAAATCCATATATATCAAAAATATAGATAGTTGTATGCTCGGTTGTATGATTCATGAATGACACATAATCCTTTAGGCTCTACACTGATTAAGTTCAATCTATCAAAATAGGACTGTAGCTAATAGTCTCTTAGTGAGATCCCCACACCCTATTTGCCCATATCTAGCAGTCTCTATGAGAGAGAGATGGGAGGGGAGGTGGATAAAGGGATGGATAGAGGTGTAGATATACACAAAGCATATCAACAAATGGCCTTATGAGGGAGGATGGAACATAGTCTTGCCACATGAAGCATACAATATTTAGCATTGTGCAATAATTGCAATTGATAATAAAAAGCACATACACCTGGCCTCATACTTACTCTAGTCTCGATTTCTTCTTTTGCAACTTGTTTGCAACATTGTCCTTAGCTACAGTTAGTTCGTCACGCCTACATATATTGGACGCAAATGAAGTACCTGATTAGCCAAGCATGTAACTAAAAGGGATAAACAAAGAGTTTGTATAATTAAGATGACACATTTGTATGCTGTTGATTGAGGACATTTTGCATTACGAAAGTAATCATGTATGGATGGTTATAATACGAAGAACAATAATAGATGGATGGATTTGTATTGTAGAACAAGTACATGTGGTTTATTGAATGCTAGTTATTAAGGACATCATGTATTTCAAATGAACCGACTCAAAGCATACACATAAATCAAAACTATACTCATCGAGCTCGTCAATGTAAATCAAACCAGCAAGTAATATTCATCCATATAAATAATACATATCTATATAGTTGTATGATTCCTATATGACACATTAGGCGCTCAAATGATGAAGTTCAATCTCTCAAAGTGGGACCATAGGTAACGGTCTCTTGCAAAGATCCACATTCCCTAATTGCCCATAGCTAGCAGTCTCTTAGAGAGAGAGATGGTTGAGGAGGTGGATAAAGGATGGATAGGGGTGAAGGTATGCACAAGGCATATCAACAATGGGCCTTCTGATGAAGGATGGAATAGAATCTTGCCACATGAAGCGTACTATATTTACCAGTGTCTAAGAATTGCAATTGATAATGAAGAGCCCATACGCAACCCCTCATACTTACCCTAGCCTTGAATTCTGCATTTGCACCTTGTTAGCCACATTGTTCTCAGCTACAGTTGGTTTGTCACGCCTGCATACATTGTATACAAATTAAGCAACTCATTAATAAAGCAACAAATTAATAAAGCATGACACCATACATAGGGACTACAAGAGGAGTTTGTACAAACAAAGGAGACACATATGAATGCTATATATTGAACATATTTTGCATAAGAGCATGATACCGTATAACTTGATTAAATACAAGGCACACACAATGGGTGGATGGTGGATGGGGGGTGGATGGGGGATTGAAAATATAGGGGGTTGGGTGATTAGGTGGATGGGTGGAAGGGTGGAAAGGTAGATGGGTGGTGGGTTGGATATGTGATTGGGTGGGATGGTGTGAATGGATGTATGTGGTGAATAGGTTGGATGTTGTAATGGGTGGATAATGTGATGTGATGATGGGTGGATTGGGTGGATGGTGTGATGGTGGATGGTGTTGGGTGGATTTGATGTGTTTCTGTCTTTTTTGATTTTTTGATGGTGGTGTGCTAGTTTTCTGTTTGTCTTTTTTTTCTTTTTTTCTTTTTGTCTGTTTTTGGTTTTGGATGGTGTTTGCTGTGTTTGTGCTTTTTTGTCTTATTTGGCTTTTTTTTTCCTTATTTTTGTCTGGTTTTCTTCTTGTTTGCTGTGTTCTTTGTTTTATTGTTTTCGTTTTGTTTCTTTTTTTCCTTTTTTTACTTGTTGTCTTTGGCATATCTTTTTTCTTTGTGGCTTTTTTCTTTGTTTCATTTTTTTCTTTTTTTCTGTTTGCTTTGCTTTTCTTTGCTGTTCTTTTATTTTCTAGTGACTTTTCATCTTCCTTCCACACCAGAATAAAGAACTTACTTTGCTCGACATTGTTGTTGCCTCAATCTTGCTTTCTCACGAATGTTGTTGCTAATGACCACCACCATATCGTCAGCACTGTCAATCTCGTTGTAATCTGGCTTGCCAACAACCTCTCGAATACGACCACTTTTACGAACGTTAGTGTTTGTTATGGTGAGATTATTTTTAGTTGGTGGGGAGCTTGTGTCCAATTGTTGACATGAGTTAGTGAGGGCTAGTTCAAAAGGTTGGCATGGTGAAGTGTTTAGGATCTCAAGGTCCTCCTCTTGTGGTGCAATGACTGCAAATAGGTTAGGACTGAATGGTGCAGTTGGAGATTCAATGTTGGGTACTAAATTCATGGGCCCTTTCCGCCTCTTCGGACGTTGCACAATATTCCAAGGCCTATCTTCTAGGGGTATGTTTGAGGTTGCAATTGAACTTGATGTAGAAGAATGGGTTTGGGTTTGGGGTGGGGGTTGTAGTTGTAGCTGTGGTTGTGGTTGGGGTTGTGTTTGTGGTTGTGTTTGTCGTTGTGGTTGAGGTAGTGGTTGTGGTTGTGGTTGTGGTTGTGGTTGGGGGGGGGATTGTGGTTGTGGTTGTGGTTGTGGTCGTGGTTGGGGTTGGGGTTGGGGTCGGGGTCGAGGTTGAGGTTTGGGTTTGGGTTTGGGTTTGGGTTTGGGTTTGGGTTGGGTTTGGGTTTGGGTTTGGGTTTGGGTTTGGGTTGGGTGGGGGTAGGGGGGGGAGGGTTGGGGTGGGTGGAGAGCGGGGTTGGGGTGGGGGGAGGGATTGGGGTTGGGGTTGGGGTTGGGGTTGGGGTTGGGGTTGGGGTTGGGGTTGGGGATGGGGATGGGGTTGGGGATGGGGATGGGGATGGGGTTGGGGATGGGGTTGGGTAGGGTTGGGGTGGGATTGATGCAACTTAACAGTACTAACACGTACTAAGGGCTCATAATGGTCTACACCATTGTACAGCAGTACGAACGTGCAATCGCTGATAAACTCAGTTTTCAATATATACTGCTTTGTTAGAGAGTTGTATATGTTAATATTGATGCCAAGGACTTTGGCTTCCCAAATGGATGAGACACCATCCATCCAGTAGGATCGTGTTTTACTAAATGGAGGAAGATCCCTTGTGGATGTTCCAACACACCGTAGATAATGCTCTCTATCTGTATGTATTTCGAAATCTGATAATGCAGACATAGCAGCATTGTCACAAATAGCAAAATCTTCCTCCAACTTCTTACTCACTACTCGGCGTAGTTCTTGGACAGTATAAGACAATCCGGGCTTGCCCTCAAGCCAGAGGTACACTATGCTATCAAATCCACAATCACCTGAGACAAACTTAAACAAGGATGGCACCATATAGGTTAGCCCATCAAGCACAAACAGTGATAAAGTGGGAGGCATGATCAAGCACTAACAATGATAATTGCACAGCTCGCACCCTTGGTAAAACCAATATTAAACACACTATGATGCCGAAGAACAACTTGTTTGCTTCCTTATCCAACAATACAATTGGACGGTCACGTATGCAAATGGGTGGATGGGTGGATGGGTGGATGAGTGGATGAGTGGATGGGTGGATGAGTAGATGGGTTGATAAGTGGATGGGTGGATGGGTGGATGGGTGGATGGGTAGATGATGTAGAACAAGTGAATGTGGTGAATAGTACAGATTATTTGTTTTCTTCTTCATCTCCATGCGCTCGTAAAGACAAGGCGTTTATCAAATGAATCATACTTATATTGTGGAAAATAATGATGTGGGGTTTATGGCACATCATGCATAAGATATTTTATGTAGATCAATATTTGACCATAACGCCACACCAAACAATAATGAGGTTACGCAAAAACCATTTTCTATAAAATATGGTTTGCTTTACATCATTATTGCATCAGTATGATGGTGTTAATTTGATGATGGTGATGGTAACGATGGTGATAATGGTGATAATGGTGATAATGGTCGTGTCATGTCGTGTCGTGTCGTGTCGTGATGTGATAAAGTGAAAGGTTTTAAGGGGAATGAGTAGGTTCAAGGGGGTGTTTGGGGTGTGAGGAGGATTATGGGGGTATAGGGGGGGTAAAAGGGGAGGGAAAAGGGGGCAGGAATGTGCTGTGGGTAAATGGGGTGGGTTGGGTTCAGGGGTGGGGGTAGGGGGGGGCATAAAAATGTTGAGTATAAAGAAGAAGGGTGGAGGAGTGGGATGGAAGGCGGGGCATCGCAGGGGGAATATGAATTTGGGCCGATTGATATTGCGGCCGTCCCATTCCTGTAAATATGTATATGAATATGAAGCATAGTAGATTGAGGTTTATTTTGGTACCTTTGACTCATCCATCTTCGTACGTCTCATTTATCCTAGCCTTCTTCCTCGCGATCAACATCAGATTATCTTCTGATTTAGACATTTAGCCAAGAATAGGCGGCCACCACATTGGGTTGCACTGCCTATCCAATAGTCAAGGTCGGGACAAAGCCCAACACGCACTATGCTTATAATGTATAAATCAGTCGACTACTGCGCCAAATCGGATCGGCTACGACATATTAATAATCCATGATCTTTGAATGAACACATTGTTAAAACAAGTATATTATGTTATATATTCTTAACTAATAAGGTAGCCAGCCTAAACTAATAAGGTAGCCAGGCTTGTAGGTAATCCTAGCCACATTGAGATTCTTAGGTAATTCACGTATTGTTCATTTCTAGCCTTGCGAAATTGCACAATGAACATTTTTTGTTAGTATGATAACTAATTCATCTCATGATCTCGCGTATCTTTTAATTATGCATAATCGTAATTCATGTTGCTTATTTTTGAGGTTCATTCGTTCGCTTAGTGAGGTATGTGACCGAACAGAGTCTTTTTCCCTCCTCGCCCATTGTGACCTTTAATAATCTCTGTTCGTGTGATGCATTAGCTGACCATTTAGGTCATCCGTTGTTGTCCAAACTCGTAATGTTTGATGTGGATTCTACGACAATGGCTGTAAATCAGGTCATGGCGTGAAGAATACTTGCCCAAGATGATGATGGCAACGAGGGTCTGGTCATAATTTCCCACCCAACCCGTCTGTTTCTGTCGACTCCTTCCATCCCCCTTCAACCTACTCATCCCCCTTAAAACCCAGCCATCAATAAACAAACATCATCACATGGGCATCTCCTCTACCATCAACATCACCAACATAGCCAACATATTACATCATTGATACCACCAACATCAAAACTAGCACCAACATACCCACATCACCACTAGGGGTTATGTTATGTATACTTACCTAATTACTATTGTCCCCGTTGTTGTTGCAATTCTCCGATGTGCATGTCCAAGTCCTATAAGGGAAAAACGAAGTAGTATGTGTATAAGGATGTTTGTATTATATTTGAATGATTTGAAGTATGCATGGTCCCTCATTATTTATGAGTCGTGCTAAGATTGCGAGAATTGGTAAGATACAAAGTTTTTGTTTAGGATGGCATGTGTGCGAGGGTGGCTGGATGGGAATGTGACTGGATGGGACTGGATGTGAATGTGACTGGATGGGATGTTGGGTGGGGTGGGATGTTGGGTGGGATGGGATGTTGGGTGGGATGGGATGTTGGGTGGGGTGGGATGTTGGGTGGGATGGGATGTTGGGTGGGATGGGATGTTGGGTGGGGATGGGATGTGAATGTGACTGGATGTGAATGTATAGGTTAGCCCATCAAGCACAAACAGTGACAAAGTGGGAGGCATGATCAAGCACTAACAATGATAATTGCACAGCTCGCACCCTTGGTAAAACCAATATTAAACACACTATGATGCCGAAGAACAACTTGTTTGCTTCCTTATCCAACAATACAATTGGACGGTCACGTATGCAAATGGGTGGATGGGTGGATGGGTGGATGAGTGGATGAGTGGATGGGTGGATGAGTAGATGGGTTGATAAGTGGATGGGTGGATGGGTGGATGGAAGGATGGGTGGATGGGTGGATGGGTAGATGATGTAGAATAAAGTGGATGGAAGGATAAGTGAATGTGGTGAATAGTACAGATTATTTGTTTTCTTCTTCATCTCCATGCGCTCGTAAAGACAAGGCGTTTATCAAATGAATCATACTTATATTGTGGAAAATAATGATGTGGGGTTTATGGCACATCATGCATAAGATATTTTATGTAGATCAATATTTGACCATAACGCCACACCAAACAATAATGAGGTTACGCAAAAACCATTTTCTATAAAATATGGTTTGCTTTACATCATTATTGCATCAGTATGATGGTGTTAATTTGATGATGGTGATGGTAACGATGGTGATAATGGTGATAATGGTGATAATGGTCGTGTCATGTCGTGTCGTGTCGTGTCGTGTCGTGATGTGATAAAGTGAAAGGTTTTAAGGGGAATGAGTAGGTTCAAGGGGGGTGTTTGGGGTGTGAGGAGGATTATGGGGGTATAGGGGGGGTAAAAGGGGAGGGAAAAGGGGGCAGGAATGTGCTGTGGGTAAATGGGGTGGGTTGGGTTCAGGGGTGGGGGTAGGGGGGGGCATAAAAATGTTGAGTGTAAAGAAGAAGGGTGGAGGAGTGGGATGGAAGGCGGGGCATCGCAGGGGGAATATGAATTTGGGCCGATTGATATTGCGGCCGTCCCATTCCTGTAAATATGTATATGAATATGAAGCATAGTAGATTGAGGTTTATTTTGGTACCTTTGACTCATCCATCTTCGTACGTCTCATTCATCCTAGCCTTCTTCCTCGCGATCAACATCAGATTATCTTCTGATTTAGACATTTAGCCAAGAATAGGCGGCCACCACATTGGGTTGCACTGCCTATCCAATAGTCAAGGTCGGGACAAAGCCCAACACGCACTATACTTATAATGTATAAATCAGTCGACTACTGCGCCAAATCGGATCGGCTACGACATATTAATAATCCATGATCTTTGAATGAACACATTGTTAAAACAAGTGTATTATGTTATATATTCTTAACTAATAAGGTAGCCAGCCTAAACTAATAAGGTAGCCAGGCTTGTAGGTAATCCTAGCCACATTGAGATTCTTAGGTAATTCACGTATTGTTCATTTCTAGACTTGCGAAATTGCACAATGAACAATTTTTGTTAGCATGAAAACTAATTCATCTCATGATCTCGCGTATCTTTTAATTATGCATAATCGTAATTCATGTTGCTTATTTTTGAGGTTCATTCGTTCGCTTAGTGAGGTATGTGACCGCACAGAGTCTTTTTCCCTCCTCGCCCATTGTGACCTTTAATAATCTCTGTTCGTGTGATGCATTAGCTGACCATTTAGGTCATCCGTTGTTGTCCAAACTCGTAATGTTTGATGTGGATTCTACGACAATGGCTGTAAATCAGGTCATGGCGTGAAGAATACTTGCCCAAGATGATGATGGCAACGAGGGTCTGGTCATAATTTCCCACCCAACCCGTCTGTTTCTGTCGACTCCTTCCATCCCCCTTCAACCTACTCATCCCCCTTAAAACCCAGCCATCAATAAACAAACATCATCACATGGGCATCTCCTCTACCATCAACATCACCAACATAGCCAACATATTACATCATTGATACCACCAACATCAAAACTAGCACCAACATACCCACATCACCACTAGGGGTTATGTTATGTATACTTACCTAATTACTATTGTCCCCGTTGTTGTTGCAATTCTTCGATGTGCATGTCCAAGTCCTATAAGGGAAAAACGAAATAGTATGTGTATAAGGATATTTCGTATTATATTTGAATGATTTGAAGTATGCATGGTCCCTCATTATTTATGAGTCGTGCTAAGATTGCGAGAATTGGTAAGATACAAAGTTTTTGTTTAGGATGGCATGTGTGCGAGGGTGGCTGGATGGGAATGTGACTGGATGGGACTGGATGTGAATGTGACTGGATGGGATGTTGGGTGGGGTGGGATGTTGGGTGGGATGGGATGTTGGGTGGGATGGGATGTTGGGTGGGGTGGGATGTTGGGTGGGATGGGATGTTGGGTGGGATGGGATGTTGGGTGGGGATGGGATGTGAATGTGACTGGATGTGAATGTATAGGTTAGCCCATCAAGCACAAACAGTGACAAAGTGGGAGGCATGATCAAGCACTAACAATGATAATTGCACAGCTCGCACCCTTGGTAAAACCAATATTAAACACACTATGATGCCGAAGAACAACTTGTTTGCTTCCTTATCCAACAATACAATTGGACGGTCACGTATGCAAATGGGTGGATGGGTGGATGGGTGGATGAGTGGATGAGTGGATGGGTGGATGAGTAGATGGGTTGATAAGTGGATGGGTGGATGGGTGGATGGAAGGATGGGTGGATGGGTGGATGGGTAGATGATGTAGAACAAGTGAATGTGGTGAATAGTACAGATTATTTGTTTTCTTCTTCATCTCCATGCGCTCGTAAAGACAAGGCGTTTATCAAATGAATCATACTTATATTGTGGAAAATAATGATGTGGGGTTTATGGCACATCATGCATAAGATATTTTATGTAGATCAATATTTGACCATAACGCCACACCAAACAATAATGAGGTTACGCAAAAACCATTTTCTATAAAATATGGTTTGCTTTACATCATTATTGCATCAGTATGATGGTGTTAATTTGATGATGGTGATGGTAACGATGGTGATAATGGTGATAATGGTGATAATGGTCGTGTCATGTCGTGTCGTGTCGTGTCGTGATGTGATAAAGTGAAAGGTTTTAAGGGGAATGAGTAGGTTCAAGGGGGGTGTTTGGGGTGTGAGGAGGATTATGGGGGTATAGGGGGGGTAAAAGGGGAGGGAAAAGGGGGCAGGAATGTGCTGTGGGTAAATGGGGTGGGTTGGGTTCAGGGGTGGGGGTAGGGGGGGGCATAAAAATGTTGAGTATAAAGATGAAGGGTGGAGGAGTGGGATGGAAGGCGGGGCATCGCAGGGGGAATATGAATTTGGGCCGATTGATATTGCGGCCGTCCCATTCCTGTAAATATGTATATGAATATGAAGCATGGTAGATTGAGGTTTATTTTGGTACCTTTGACTCATCCATCTTCGTACGTCTCATTCATCCTAGCCTTCTTCCTCGCGATCAACATCATATTATCTTCTGATTTAGACATTTAGCCAAGAATAGGCGGCCACCACATTGGGTTGCACTGCCTATCCAATAGTCAAGGTCGGGACAAAGCCCAACACGCACTATACTTATAATGTATAAATCAGTCGACTACTGCGCCAAATCGGATCGGCTACGACATATTAATAATCCATGATCTTTGAATGAACACATTGTTAAAACAAGTGTATTATGTTATATATTCTTAACTAATAAGGTAGCCAGCCTAAACTAATAAGGTAGCCAGGCTTGTAGGTAATCCTAGCCACATTGAGATTCTTAGGTAATTCACGTATTGTTCATTTCTAGCCTTGCGAAATTGCACAATGAACAATTTTTGTTAGCATGAAAACTAATTCATCTCATGATCTCGCGTATCTTTTAATTATGCATAATTGTAATTCATGTTGCTTATTTTTGAGGTTCATTCGTTCGCTTAGTGAGGTATGTGACCGCACAGAGTCTTTTTCCCTCCTCGCCCATTGTGACCTTTAATAATCTCTGTTCGTGTGATGCATTAGCTGACCATTTAGGTCATCCGTTGTTGTCCAAACTCGTAATGTTTGACGTGGATTCTACGACAATGGCTGTAAATCAGGTCATGGCGTGAAGAATACTTGCCCAAGATGATGATGGCAACGAGGGTCTGGTCATAATTTCCCACCCAACCCGTCTGTTTCTGTCGACTCCTTCCATCCCCCTTCAACCTACTCATCCCCCTTAAAACCCAGCCATCAATAAACAAACATCATCACATGGGCATCTCCTCTACCATCAACATCACCAACATAGCCAACATATTACATCATTGATACCACCAACATCAAAACTAGCACCAACATACCCACATCACCACTAGGGGTTATGTTATGTATACTTACCTAATTACTATTGTCCCCGTTGTTGTTGCAATTCTTCGATGTGCATGTCCAAGTCCTATAAGGGAAAAAACGAAGTAGTATGTGTATAAGGATGTTTGTATTATATTTGAATGATTTGAAGTATGCATGGTCCCTCATTATTTATGAGTCGTGCTAAGATTGCGAGAATTGGTAAGATACAAAGTTTTTGTTTAGGATGGCATGTGTGCGAGGGTGGCTGGATGGGAATGTGACTGGATGGGACTGGATGTGAATGTGACTGGATGGGATGTTGGGTGGGGTGGGATGTTGGGTGGGATGGGATGTTGGGTGGGATGGGATGTTGGGTGGGGTGGGATGTTGGGTGGGATGGGATGTTGGGTGGGATGGGATGTTGGGTGGGGATGGGATGTGAATGTGACTGGATGTGAATGTATAGGTTAGCCCATCAAGCACAAACAGTGACAAAGTGGGAGGCATGATCAAGCACTAACAATGATAATTGCACAGCTCGCACCCTTGGTAAAACCAATATTAAACACACTATGATGCCGAAGAACAACTTGTTTGCTTCCTTATCCAACAATACAATTGGACGGTCACGTATGCAAATGGGTGGATGGGTGGATGGGTGGATGAGTGGATGAGTGGATGGGTGGATGAGTAGATGGGTTGATAAGTGGATGGGTGGATGGGTGGATGGAAGGATGGGTGGATGGGTGGATGGGTAGATGATGTAGAACAAGTGAATGTGGTGAATAGTACAGATTATTTGTTTTCTTCTTCATCTCCATGCGCTCGTAAAGACAAGGCGTTTATCAAATGAATCATACTTATATTGTGGAAAATAATGATGTGGGGTTTATGGCACATCATGCATAAGATATTTTATGTAGATCAATATTTGACCATAACGCCACACCAAACAATAATGAGGTTACGCAAAAACCATTTTCTATAAAATATGGTTTGCTTTACATCATTATTGCATCAGTATGATGGTGTTAATTTGATGATGGTGATGGTAACGATGGTGATAATGGTGATAATGGTGATAATGGTCGTGTCATGTCGTGTCATGTCGTGTCGTGTCGTGTCGTGATGTGATAAAGTGAAAGGTTTTAAGGGGAATGAGTAGGTTCAAGGGGGGTGTTTGGGGTGTGAGGAGGACTATGGGGGTATAGGGGGGGTAAAAGGGGAGGGAAAAGGGGGCAGGAATGTGCTGTGGGTAAATAGGGTGGGTTGGGTTCAGGGGTGGGGGTAGGGGGGGGCATAAAAATGTTGAGTGTAAAGAAGAAGGGTGGAGGAGTGGGATGGAAGGCGGGGCATCGCAGGGGGAATATGAATTTGGGCCGATTGATATTGCGGCCGTCCCATTCCTGTAAATATGTATATGAATATGAAGCATAGTAGATTGAGGTTTATTTTGGTACCTTTGACTCATCCATCTTCGTACGTCTCATTCATCCTAGCCTTCTTCCTCGCGATCAACATCAGATTATCTTCTGATTTAGACATTTAGCCAAGAATAGGCGGCCACCACATTGGGTTGCACTGCCTATCCAATTATCAAGGTCGGGACAAAGCCCAACACGCACTATACTTATAATGTATAAATCAGTCGACTACTGCGCCAAATCGGATCGGCTACGACATATTAATAATCCATGATCTTTGAATGAACACATTGTTAAAACAAGTGTATTATGTTATATATTCTTAACTAATAAGGTAGCCAGCCTAAACTAATAAGGTAGCCAGGCTTGTAGGTAATCCTAGCCACATTGAGATTCTTAGGTAATTCACGTATTGTTCATTTCTAGCCTTGCGAAATTGCACAATGAACAATTTTTGTTAGCATGAAAACTAATTCATCTCATGATCTCGCGTATCTTTTAATTATGCATAATCGTAATTCATGTTGCTTATTTTTGAGGTTCATTCGTTCGCTTAGTGAGGTATGTGACCGCACAGAGTCTTTTTCCCTCCTCGCCCATTGTGACCTTTAATAATCTCTGTTCGTGTGATGCATTAGCTGACCATTTAGGTCATCCGTTGTTGTCCAAACTCGTAATGTTTGATGTGGATTCTACGACAATGGCTGTAAATCAGGTCATGGCGTGAAGAATACTTGCCCAAGATGATGATGGCAACGAGGGTCTGGTCATAATTTCCCACCCAACCCGTCTGTTTCTGTCGACTCCTTCCATCCCCCTTCAACCTACTCATCCCCCTTAAAACCCAGCCATCAATAAACAAACATCATCACATGGGCATCTCCTCTACCATCAACATCACCAACATAGCCAACATATTACATCATTGATACCACCAACATCAAAACTAGCACCAACATACCCACATCACCACTAGGGGTTATGTTATGTATACTTACCTAATTACTATTGTCCCCGTTGTTGTTGCAATTCTTCGATGTGCATGTCCAAGTCCTATAAGGGAAAAACGAAATAGTATGTGTATAAGGATATTTGTATTATATTTGAATGATTTGAAGTATGCATGGTCCCTCATTATTTATGAGTCGTGCTAAGATTGCGAGAATTGGTAAGATACAAAGTTTTTGTTTAGGATGGCATGTGTGCGAGGGTGGCTGGATGGGAATGTGACTGGATGGGACTGGATGTGAATGTGACTGGATGGGATGTTGGGTGGGGTGGGATGTTGGGTGGGATGGGATGTTGGGTGGGATGGGATGTTGGGTGGGGATGGGATGTGAATGTGACTGGATGTGAATGTATAGGTTAGCCCATCAAGCACAAACAGTGACAAAGTGGGAGGCATGATCAAGCACTAACAATGATAATTGCATAGCTCGCACCCTTGGTAAAACCAATATTAAACACACTATGATGCCGAAGAACAACTTGTTTGCTTCCTTATCCAACAATACAATTGGACGGTCACGTATGCAAATGGGTGGATGGGTGGATGGGTGGATGAGTGGATGAGTGGATGGGTGGATGAGTAGATGGGTTGATAAGTGGATGGGTGGATGGGTGGATGGAAGGATGGGTGGATGGGTGGATGGGTAGATGATGTAGAACAAGTGAATGTGGTGAATAGTACAGATTATTTGTTTTCTTCTTCATCTCCATGCGCTCGTAAAGACAAGGCGTTTATCAAATGAATCATACTTATATTGTGGAAAATAATGATGTGGGGTTTATGGCACATCATGCATAAGATATTTTATGTAGATCAATATTTGACCATAACGCCACACCAAACAATAATGAGGTTACGCAAAAACCATTTTCTATAAAATATGGTTTGCTTTACATCATTATTGCATCAGTATGATGGTGTTAATTTGATGATGGTGATGGTAACGATGGTGATAATGGTGATAATGGTGATAATGGTCGTGTCATGTCGTGTCATGTCGTGTCGTGTCGTGTCGTGATGTGATAAAGTGAAAGGTTTTAAGGGGAATGAGTAGGTTCAAGGGGGGTGTTTGGGGGTGTGAGGAGGATTATGGGGGTATAGGGGGGGTAAAAGGGGAGGGAAAAGGGGGCAGGAATGTGCTGTGGGTAAATGGGGTGGGTTGGGTTCAGGGGTGGGGGTAGGGGGGGGCATAAAAATGTTGAGTGTAAAGAAGAAGGGTGGAGGAGTGGGATGGAAGGCGGGGCATCGCAGGGGGAATATGAATTTGGGCCGATTGATATTGCGGCCGTCCCATTCCTGTAAATATGTATATGAATATGAAGCATAGTAGATTGAGGTTTATTTTGGTACCTTTGACTCATCCATCTTCGTACGTCTCATTCATCCTAGCCTTCTTCCTCGCGATCAACATCAGATTATCTTCTGATTTAGACATTTAGCCAAGAATAGGCGGCCACCACATTGGGTTGCACTGCCTATCCAATAGTCAAGGTCGGGACAAAGCCCAACACGCACTATACTTATAATGTATAAATCAGTCGACTACTGCGCCAAATCGGATCGGCTACGACATATTAATAATCCATGATCTTTGAATGAACACATTGTTAAAACAAGTGTATTATGTTATATATTCTTAACTAATAAGGTAGCCAGCCTAAACTAATAAGGTAGCCAGGCTTGTAGGTAATCCTAGCCACATTGAGATTCTTAGGTAATTCACGTATTGTTCATTTCTAGCCTTGCGAAATTGCACAATGAACAATTTTTGTTAGCATGAAAACTAATTCATCTCATGATCTCGCGTATCTTTTAATTATGCATAATCGTAATTCATGTTGCTTATTTTTGAGGTTCATTCGTTCGCTTAGTGAGGTATGTGACCGCACAGAGTCTTTTTCCCTCCTCGCCCATTGTGACCTTTAATAATCTCTGTTCGTGTGATGCATTAGCTGACCATTTAGGTCATCCGTTGTTGTCCAAACTCGTAATGTTTGATGTGGATTCTACGACAATGGCTGTAAATCAGGTCATGGCGTGAAGAATACTTGCCCAAGATGATGATGGCAACGAGGGTCTGGTCATAATTTCCCACCCAACCCGTCTGTTTCTGTCGACTCCTTCCATCCCCCTTCAACCTACTCATCCCCCTTAAAACCCAGCCATCAATAAACAAACATCATCACATGGGCATCTCCTCTACCATCAACATCACCAACATAGCCAACATATTACATCATTGATACCACCAACATCAAAACTAGCACCAACATACCCACATCACCACTAGGGGTTATGTTATGTATACTTACCTAATTACTATTGTCCCCGTTGTTGTTGCAATTCTTCGATGTGCATGTCCAAGTCCTATAAGGGAAAAACGAAATAGTATGTGTATAAGGATATTTGTATTATATTTGAATGATTTGAAGTATGCATGGTCCCTCATTATTTATGAGTCGTGCTAAGATTGCGAGAATTGGTAAGATACAAAGTTTTTGTTTAGGATGGCATGTGTGCGAGGGTGGCTGGATGGGAATGTGACTGGATGGGACTGGATGTGAATGTGACTGGATGGGATGTTGGGTGGGGTGGGATGTTGGGTGGGATGGGAATGTTGGGTGGGATGGGATGTTGGGTGGGGTGGGATGTTGGGTGGGATGGGATGTTGGGTGGGATGGGATGTTGGGTGGGGATGGGATGTGAATGTGACTGGATGTGAATGTATAGGTTAGCCCATCAAGCACAAACAGTGACAAAGTGGGAGGCATGATCAAGCACTAACAATGATAATTGCATAGCTCGCACCCTTGGTAAAACCAATATTAAACACACTATGATGCCGAAGAACAACTTGTTTGCTTCCTTATCCAACAATACAATTGGACGGTCACGTATGCAAATGGGTGGATGGGTGGATGGGTGGATGAGTGGATGAGTGGATGGGTGGATGGGTGGATAAGTGGATGGGTGGATGGGTGGATGGAAGGATGGGTGGATGGGTGGATGGGTAGATGATGTAGAACAAGTGAATGTGGTGAATAGTACAGATTATTTGTTTTCTTCTTCATCTCCATGCGCTCGTAAAGACAAGGCGTTTATCAAATGAATCATACTTATATTGTGGAAAATAATGATGTGGGGTTTATGGCACATCATGCATAAGATATTTTATGTAGATCAATATTTGACCATAACGCCACACCAAACAATAATGAGGTTACGCAAAAACCATTTTCTATAAAATATGGTTTGCTTTACATCATTATTGCATCAGTATGATGGTGTTAATTTGATGATGGTGATGGTAACGATGGTGATAATGGTGATAATGGTGATAATGGTCGTGTCATGTCGTGTCGTGTCGTGTCGTGATGTGATAAAGTGAAAGGTTTTAAGGGGAATGAGTAGGTTCAAGGGGGGTGTTTGGGGTGTGAGGAGGATTATGGGGGTATAGGGGGGGTAAAAGGGGAGGGAAAAGGGGGCAGGAATGTGCTGTGGGTAAATGGGGTGGGTTGGGTTCAGGGGTGGGGGTAGGGGGGGGGCATAAAAATGTTGAGTATAAAGAAGAAGGGTGGAGGAGTGGGATGGAAGGCGGGGCATCGCAGGGGGAATATGAATTTGGGCCGATTGATATTGCGGCCGTCCCATTCCTGTAAATATGTATATGAATATGAAGCATAGTAGATTGAGGTTTATTTTGGTACCTTTGACTCATCCATCTTCGTACGTCTCATTCATCCTAGCCTTCTTCCTCGCGATCAACATCAGATTATCTTCTGATTTAGACATTTAGCCAAGAATAGGCGGCCACCACATTGGGTTGCACTGCCTATCCAATAGTCAAGGTCGGGACAAAGCCCAACACGCACTATACTTATAATGTATAAATCAGTCGACTACTGCGCCAAATCGGATCGGCTACGACATATTAATAATCCATGATCTTTGAATGAACACATTGTTAAAACAAGTGTATTATGTTATATATTCTTAACTAATAAGGTAGCCAGCCTAAACTAATAAGGTAGCCAGGCTTGTAGGTAATCCTAGCCACATTGAGATTCTTAGGTAATTCACGTATTGTTCATTTCTAGCCTTGCGAAATTGCACAATGAACAATTTTTGTTAGCATGAAAACTAATTCATCTCATGATCTCGCGTATCTTTTAATTATGCATAATCGTAATTCATGTTGCTTATTTTTGAGGTTCATTCGTTCGCTTAGTGAGGTATGTGACCGCACAGAGTCTTTTTCCCTCCTCGCCCATTGTGACCTTTAATAATCTCTGTTCGTGTGATGCATTAGCTGACCATTTAGGTCATCCGTTGTTGTCCAAACTCGTAATGTTTGATGTGGATTCTACGACAATGGCTGTAAATCAGGTCATGGCGTGAAGAATACTTGCCCAAGATGATGATGGCAACGAGGGTCTGGTCATAATTTCCCACCCAACCCGTCTGTTTCTGTCGACTCCTTCCATCCCCCTTCAACCTACTCATCCCCCTTAAAACCCAGCCATCAATAAACAAACATCATCACATGGGCATCTCCTCTACCATCAACATCACCAACATAGCCAACATATTACATCATTGATACCACCAACATCAAAACTAGCACCAACATACCCACATCACCACTAGGGGTTATGTTATGTATACTTACCTAATTACTATTGTCCCCGTTGTTGTTGCAATTCTTCGATGTGCATGTCCAAGTCCTATAAGGGAAAAACGAAATAGTATGTGTATAAGGATATTTGTATTATATTTGAATGATTTGAAGTATGCATGGTCCCTCATTATTTATGAGTCGTGCTAAGATTGCGAGAATTGGTAAGATACAAAGTTTTTGTTTAGGATGGCATGTGTGCGAGGGTGGCTGGATGGGAATGTGACTGGATGGGACTGGATGTGAATGTGACTGGATGGGATGTTGGGTGGGGTGGGATGTTGGGTGGGATGGAATGTTGGGTGGGATGGGATGTTGGGTGGGGTGGGATGTTGGGTGGGATGGGATGTTGGGTGGGATGGGATGTTGGGTGGGGATGGGATGTGAATGTGACTGGATGTGAATGTATAGGTTAGCCCATCAAGCACAAACAGTGACAAAGTGGGAGGCATGATCAAGCACTAACAATGATAATTGCATAGCTCGCACCCTTGGTAAAACCAATATTAAACACACTATGATGCCGAAGAACAACTTGTTTGCTTCCTTATCCAACAATACAATTGGACGGTCACGTATGCAAATGGGTGGATGGGTGGATGGGTGGATGAGTGGATGAGTGGATGGGTGGATGAGTAGATGGGTTGATAAGTGGATGGGTGGATGGGTGGATGGAAGGATGGGTGGATGGGTGGATGGGTAGATGATGTAGAACAAGTGAATGTGGTGAATAGTACAGATTATTTGTTTTCTTCTTCATCTCCATGCGCTCGTAAAGACAAGGCGTTTATCAAATGAATCATACTTATATTGTGGAAAATAATGATGTGGGGTTTATGGCACATCATGCATAAGATATTTTATGTAGATCAATATTTGACCATAACGCCACACCAAACAATAATGAGGTTACGCAAAAACCATTTTCTATAAAATATGGTTTGCTTTACATCATTATTGCATCAGTATGATGGTGTTAATTTGATGATGGTGATGGTAACGATGGTGATAATGGTGATAATGGTGATAATGGTCGTGTCATGTCGTGTCGTGTCGTGTCGTGTCGTGTCGTGTCGTGATGTGATAAAGTGAAAGGTTTTAAGGGGAATGAGTAGGTTCAAGGGGGGTGTTTGGGGTGTGAGGAGGATTATGGGGGTATAGGGGGGGTAAAAGGGGAGGGAAAAGGGGGCAGGAATGTGCTGTGGGTAAATGGGGTGGGTTGGGTTCAGGGGTGGGGGTAGGGGGGGGCATAAAAATGTTGAGTATAAAGAAGAAGGGTGGAGGAGTGGGATGGAAGGCGGGGCATCGCAGGGGGAATATGAATTTGGGCCGATTGATATTGCGGCCGTCCCGTTCCTGTAAATATGTATATGAATATGAAGCATAGTAGATTGAGGTTTATTTTGGTACCTTTGACTCATCCATCTTCGTACGTCTCATTCATCCTAGCCTTCTTCCTCGCGATCAACATCAGATTATCTTCTGATTTAGACATTTAGCCAAGAATAGGCGGCCACCACATTGGGTTGCACTGCCTATCCAATAGTCAAGGTCGGGACAAAGCCCAACACGCACTATACTTATAATGTATAAATCAGTCGACTACTGCGCCAAATCGGATCGGCTACGACATATTAATAATCCATGATCTTTGAATGAACACATTGTTAAAACAAGTGTATTATGTTATATATTCTTAACTAATAAGGTAGCCAGCCTAAACTAATAAGGTAGCCAGGCTTGTAGGTAATCCTAGCCACATTGAGATTCTTAGGTAATTCACGTATTGTTCATTTCTAGCCTTGCGAAATTGCACAATGAACAATTTTTGTTAGCATGAAAACTAATTCATCTCATGATCTCGCGTATCTTTTAATTATGCATAATCGTAATTCATGTTGCTTATTTTTGAGGTTCATTTGTTCGCTTAGTGAGGTATGTGACCGCACAGAGTCTTTTTCCCTCCTCGCCCATTGTGACCTTTAATAATCTCTGTTCGTGTGATGCATTAGCTGACCATTTAGGTCATCCGTTGTTGTCCAAACTCGTAATGTTTGATGTGGATTCTACGACAATGGCTGTAAATCAGGTCATGGCGTGAAGAATACTTGCCCAAGATGATGATGGCAACGAGGGTCTGGTCATAATTTCCCACCCAACCCGTCTGTTTCTGTCGACTCCTTCCATCCCCCTTCAACCTACTCATCCCCCTTAAAACCCAGCCATCAATAAACAAACATCATCACATGGGCATCTCCTCTACCATCAACATCACCAACATAGCCAACATATTACATCATTGATACCACCAACATCAAAACTAGCACCAACATACCCACATCACCACTAGGGGTTATGTTATGTATACTTCCCTAATTACTATTGTCCCCGTTGTTGTTGCAATTCTTCGATGTGCATGTCCAAGTCCTATAAGGGAAAAACGAAATAGTATGTGTATAAGGATATTTGTATTATATTTGAATGATTTGAAGTATGCATGGTCCCTCATTATTTATGAGTCGTGCTAAGATTGCGAGAATTGGTAAGATACAAAGTTTTTGTTTAGGATGGCATGTGTGCGAGGGTGGCTGGATGGGAATGTGACTGGATGGGACTGGATGTGAATGTGACTGGATGGGATGTTGGGTGGGGTGGGATGTTGGGTGGGATGGGATGTTGGGTGGGATGGGATGTTGGGTGGGGATGGGATGTGAATGTGACTGGATGTGAATGTATAGGTTAGCCTATCAAGCACAAACAGTGACAAAGTGGGAGGCATAATCAAGCACTAACAATGATAATTGCACAGCTCGCACCCTTGGTAAAACCAATATTAAACACACTATGATGCCGAAGAACAACTTGTTTGCTTCCTTATCCAACAATACAATTGGACGGTCACGTATGCAAATGGGTGGATGGGTGGATGGGTGGATGAGTGGATGAGTGGATGGGTGGATGAGTAGATGGGTTGATAAGTGGATGGGTGGATGGGTGGATGGAAGGATGGGTGGATGGGTGGATGGGTAGATGATGTAGAACAAGTGAATGTGGTGAATAGTACAGATTATTTGTTTTCTTCTTCATCTCCATGCGCTCGTAAAGACAAGGCGTTTATCAAATGAATCATACTTATATTGTGGAAAATAATGATGTGGGGTTTATGGCACATCATGCATAAGATATTTTATGTAGATCAATATTTGACCATAACGCCACACCAAACAATAATGAGGTTACGCAAAAACCATTTTCTATAAAATATGGTTTGCTTTACATCATTATTGCATCAGTATGATGGTGTTAATTTGATGATGGTGATGGTAACGATGGTGATAATGGTGATAATGGTGATAATGGTCGTGTCATGTCGTGTCGTGTCGTGTCGTGTCGTGTCGTGTCGTGATGTGATAAAGTGAAAGGTTTTAAGGGGAATGAGTAGGTTCAAGGGGGGTGTTTGGGGTGTGAGGAGGACTATGGGGGTATAGGGGGGGTAAAGGGGAGGGAAAAGGGGGCAGGAATGTGCTGTGGGTAAATGGGGTGGGTTGGGTTCAGGGGTGGGGGTAGGGGGGGGCATAAAAATGTTGAGTATAAAGAAGAAGGGTGGAGGAGTGGGATGGAAGGCGGGGCATCGCAGGGGGAATATGAATTTGGGCCGATTGATATTGCGGCCGTCCCGTTCCTGTAAATATGTATATGAATATGAAGCATAGTAGATTGAGGTTTATTTTGGTACCTTTGACTCATCCATCTTCGTACGTCTCATTCATCCTAGCCTTCTTCCTCGCGATCAACATCAGATTATCTTCTGATTTAGACATTTAGCCAAGAATAGGCGGCCACCACATTGGGTTGCACTGCCTATCCAATAGTCAAGGTCGGGACAAAGCCCAACACGCACTATACTTATAATGTATAAATCAGTCGACTACTGCGCCAAATCGGATCGGCTACGACATATTAATAATCCATGATCTTTGAATGAACACATTGTTAAAACAAGTGTATTATGTTATATATTCTTAACTAATAAGGTAGCCAGCCTAAACTAATAAGGTAGCCAGGCTTGTAGGTAATCCTAGCCACATTGAGATTCTTAGGTAATTCACGTATTGTTCAGTTCTAGCCTTGCGAAATTGCACAATGAACAATTTTTGTTAGTATGATAACTAATTCATCTCATGATCTCGCGTATCTTTTAATTATGCATAATCGTAATTCATGTTGCTTATTTTTGAGGTTCATTTGTTCGCTTAGTGAGGTATGTGACCGCACAGAGTCTTTTTCCCTCCTCGCCCATTGTGACCTTTAATAATCTCTGTTCGTGTGATGCATTAGCTGACCATTTAGGTCATCCGTTGTTGTCCAAACTCGTAATGTTTGATGTGGATTCTACGACAATGGCTGTAAATCAGGTCATGGCGTGAAGAATACTTGCCCAAGATGATGATGGCAACGAGGGTCTGGTCATAATTTCCCACCCAACCCGTCTGTTTCTGTCGACTCCTTCCATCCCCCTTCAACCTACTCATCCCCCTTAAAACCCAGCCATCAATAAACAAACATCATCACATGGGCATCTCCTCTACCATCAACATCACCAACATAGCCAACATATTACATCATTGATACCACCAACATCAAAACTAGCACCAACATACCCACATCACCACTAGGGGTTATGTTATGTATACTTCCCTAATTACTATTGTCCCCGTTGTTGTTGCAATTCTTCGATGTGCATGTCCAAGTCCTATAAGGGAAAAACGAAATAGTATGTGTATAAGGATATTTGTATTATATTTGAATGATTTGAAGTATGCATGGTCCCTCATTATTTATGAGTCGTGCTAAGATTGCGAGAATTGGTAAGATACAAAGTTTTTGTTTAGGATGGCATGTGTGCGAGGGTGGCTGGATGGGAATGTGACTGGATGGGACTGGATGTGAATGTGACTGGATGGGATGTTGGGTGGGGTGGGATGTTGGGTGGGATGGGATGTTGGGTGGGATGGGATGTTGGGTGGGGTGGGATGTTGGGTGGGATGGGATGTTGGGTGGGATGGGATGTTGGGTGGGGATGGGATGTGAATGTGACTGGATGTGAATGTATAGGTTAGCCTATCAAGCACAAACAGTGACAAAGTGGGAGGCATAATCAAGCACTAACAATGATAATTGCACAGCTCGCACCCTTGGTAAAACCAATATTAAACACACTATGATGCCGAAGAACAACTTGTTTGCTTCCTTATCCAACAATACAATTGGACGGTCACGTATGCAAATGGGTGGATGGGTGGATGGGTGGATGAGTGGATGAGTGGATGGGTGGATGAGTAGATGGGTTGATAAGTGGATGGGTGGATGGGTGGATGGAAGGATGGGTGGATGGGTGGATGGGTAGATGATGTAGAACAAGTGAATGTGGTGAATAGTACAGATTATTTGTTTTCTTCTTCATCTCCATGCGCTCGTAAAGACAAGGCGTTTATCAAATGAATCATACTTATATTGTGGAAAATAATGATGTGGGGTTTATGGCACATCATGCATAAGATATTTTATGTAGATCAATATTTGACCATAACGCCACACCAAACAATAATGAGGTTACGCAAAAACCATTTTCTATAAAATATGGTTTGCTTTACATCATTATTGCATCAGTATGATGGTGTTAATTTGATGATGGTGATGGTAACGATGGTGATAATGGTGATAATGGTGATAATGGTCGTGTCATGTCGTGTCGTGTCGTGTCGTGATGTGATAAAGTGAAAGGTTTTAAGGGGAATGAGTAGGTTCAAGGGGGGTGTTTGGGGTGTGAGGAGAATTATTGGGGGTATAGGGGGGGTAAAAGGGGAGGGAAAAGGGGGCAGGAATGTGCTGTGGGTAATGGGGTGGGTTGGGTTCAGGGGTGGGGGTAGGGGGGGGCATAAAAATGTTGAGTGTAAAGAAGAAGGGTGGAGGAGTGGGATGGAAGGCGGGGCATCGCAGGGGGAATATGAATTTGGGCCGATTGATATTGCGGCCGTCCCGTTCCTGTAAATATGTATATGAATATGAAGCATAGTAGATTGAGGTTTATTTTGGTACCTTTGACTCATCCATCTTCGTACGTCTCATTCATCCTAGCCTTCTTCCTCGCGATCAACATCAGATTATCTTCTGATTTAGACATTTAGCCAAGAATAGGCGGCCACCACATTGGGTTGCACTGCCTATCCAATAGTCAAGGTCGGGACAAAGCCCAACACGCACTATACTTATAATGTATAAATCAGTCGACTACTGCGCCAAATCGGATCGGCTACGACATATTAATAATCCATGATCTTTGAATGAACACATTGTTAAAACAAGTGTATTATGTTATATATTCTTAACTAATAAGGTAGCCAGCCTAAACTAATAAGGTAGCCAGGCTTGTAGGTAATCCTAGCCACATTGAGATTCTTAGGTAATTCACGTATTGTTCAGTTCTAGCCTTGCGAAATTGCACAATGAACAATTTTTGTTAGTATGATAACTAATTCATCTCATGATCTCGCGTATCTTTTAATTATGCATAATCGTAATTCATGTTGCTTATTTTTGAGGTTCATTTGTTCGCTTAGTGAGGTATGTGACCGCACAGAGTCTTTTTCCCTCCTCGCCCATTGTGACCTTTAATAATCTCTGTTCGTGTGATGCATTAGCTGACCATTTAGGTCATCCGTTGTTGTCCAAACTCGTAATGTTTGATGTGGATTCTACGACAATGGCTGTAAATCAGGTCATGGCGTGAAGAATACTTGCCCAAGATGATGATGGCAACGAGGGTCTGGTCATAATTTCCCACCCAACCCGTCTGTTTCTGTCGACTCCTTCCATCCCCCTTCAACCTACTCATCCCCCTTAAAACCCAGCCATCAATAAACAAACATCATCACATGGGCATCTCCTCTACCATCAACATCACCAACATAGCCAACATATTACATCATTGATACCACCAACATCAAAACTAGCACCAACATACCCACATCACCACTAGGGGTTATGTTATGTATACTTACCTAATTACTATTGTCCCCGTGTGTTGTTGCAATTCTTCGATGTGCATGTCCAAGTCCTATAAGGGAAAAACGAAATAGTATGTGTATAAGGATATTTGTATTATATTTGAATGATTTGAAGTATGCATGGTCCCTCATTATTTATGAGTCGTGCTAAGATTGCGAGAATTGGTAAGATACAAAGTTTTTGTTTAGGATGGCATGTGTGCGAGGGTGGCTGGATGGGAATGTGACTGGATGGGACTGGATGTGAATGTGACTGGATGGGATGTTGGGTGGGGTGGGATGTTGGGTGGGATGGGATGTTGGGTGGGATGGGATGTTGGGTGGGGTGGGATGTTGGGGTGGGATGGATGTTGGGTGGGATGGGATGTTGGGTGGGGATGGGATGTGAATGTGACTGGATGTGAATGTATAGGTTAGCCTATCAAGCACAAACAGTGACAAAGTGGGAGGCATGATCAAGCACTAACAATGATAATTGCACAGCTCGCACCCTTGGTAAAACCAATATTAAACACACTATGATGCCGAAGAACAACTTGTTTGCTTCCTTATCCAACAATACAATTGGACGGTCACGTATGCAAATGGGTGGATGGGTGGATGGGTGGATGAGTGGATGAGTGGATGGGTGGATGAGTAGATGGGTTGATAAGTGGATGGGTGGATGGGTGGATGGAAGGATGGGTGGATGGGTGGATGGGTAGATGATGTAGAACAAGTGAATGTGGTGAATAGTACAGATTATTTGTTTTCTTCTTCATCTCCATGCGCTCGTAAAGACAAGGCGTTTATCAAATGAATCATACTTATATTGTGGAAAATAATGATGTGGGGTTTATGGCACATCATGCATAAGATATTTTATGTAGATCAATATTTGACCATAACGCCACACCAAACAATAATGAGGTTACGCAAAAACCATTTTCTATAAAATATGGTTTGCTTTACATCATTATTGCATCAGTATGATGGTGTTAATTTGATGATGGTGATGGTAACGATGGTGATAATGGTGATAATGGTGATAATGGTCGTGTCATGTCGTGTCGTGTCGTGTCGTGTCGTGTCGTGTCGTGATGTGATAAAGTGAAAGGTTTTAAGGGGAATGAGTAGGTTTAAGGGGGGTGTTTGGGGTGTGAGGAGGACTATGGGGGTATAGGGGGGGTAAAGGGGGAGGGAAAAGGGGGCAGGAATGTGCTGTGGGTAAATGGGGTGGGTTGGGTTCAGGGGTGGGGGTAGGGGGGGGCATAAAAATGTTGAGTATAAAGAAGAAGGGTGGAGGAGTGGGATGGAAGGCGGGGCATCGCAGGGGGAATATGAATTTGGGCCGATTGATATTGCGGCCGTCCCGTTCCTGTAAATATGTATATGAATATGAAGCATAGTAGATTGAGGTTTATTTTGGTACCTTTGACTCATCCATCTTCGTACGTCTCATTCATCCTAGCCTTCTTCCTCGCGATCAACATCAGATTATCTTCTGATTTAGACATTTAGCCAAGAATAGGCGGCCACCACATTGGGTTGCACTGCCTATCCAATAGTCAAGGTCGGGACAAAGCCCAACACGCACTATACTTATAATGTATAAATCAGTCGACTACTGCGCCAAATCGGATCGGCTACGACATATTAATAATCCATGATCTTTGAATGAACACATTGTTAAAACAAGTGTATTATGTTATATATTCTTAACTAATAAGGTAGCCAGCCTAAACTAATAAGGTAGCCAGGCTTGTAGGTAATCCTAGCCACATTGAGATTCTTAGGTAATTCACGTATTGTTCAGTTCTAGCCTTGCGAAATTGCACAATGAACAATTTTTGTTAGTATGATAACTAATTCATCTCATGATCTCGCGTATCTTTTAATTATGCATAATCGTAATTCATGTTGCTTATTTTTGAGGTTCATTTGTTCGCTTAGTGAGGTATGTGACCGCACAGAGTCTTTTTCCCTCCTCGCCCATTGTGACCTTTAATAATCTCTGTTCGTGTGATGCATTAGCTGACCATTTAGGTCATCCGTTGTTGTCCAAACTCGTAATGTTTGATGTGGATTCTACGACAATGGCTGTAAATCAGGTCATGGCGTGAAGAATACTTGCCCAAGATGATGATGGCAACGAGGGTCTGGTCATAATTTCCCACCCAACCCGTCTGTTTCTGTCGACTCCTTCCATCCCCCTTCAACCTACTCATCCCCCTTAAAACCCAGCCATCAATAAACAAACATCATCACATGGGCATCTCCTCTACCATCAACATCACCAACATAGCCAACATATTACATCATTGATACCACCAACATCAAAACTAGCACCAACATACCCACATCACCACTAGGGGTTATGTTATGTATACTTCCCTAATTACTATTGTCCCCGTTGTTGTTGCAATTCTTCGATGTGCATGTCCAAGTCCTATAAGGGAAAAACGAAATAGTATGTGTATAAGGATATTTGTATTATATTTGAATGATTTGAAGTATGCATGGTCCCTCATTATTTATGAGTCGTGCTAAGATTGCGAGAATTGGTAAGATACAAAGTTTTTGTTTAGGATGGCATGTGTGCGAGGGTGGCTGGATGGGAATGTGACTGGATGGGACTGGATGTGAATGTGACTGGATGGGATGTTGGGTGGGGTGGGATGTTGGGTGGGATGGGATGTTGGGTGGGATGGGATGTTGGGTGGGGTGGGATGTTGGGTGGGATGGGATGTTGGGTGGGATGGGATGTTGGGTGGGGATGGGATGTGAATGTGACTGGATGTGAATGTATAGGTTAGCCTATCAAGCACAAACAGTGACAAAGTGGGAGGCATGATCAAGCACTAACAATGATAATTGCACAGCTCGCACCCTTGGTAAAACCAATATTAAACACACTATGATGCCGAAGAACAACTTGTTTGCTTCCTTATCCAACAATACAATTGGACGGTCACGTATGCAAATGGGTGGATGGGTGGATGGGTGGATGAGTGGATGAGTGGATGGTGGATGAGTAGATGGGTTGATAAGTGGATGGGTGGATGGGTGGATGGAAGGATGGGTGGATGGGTGGATGGGTAGATGATGTAGAACAAGTGAATGTGGTGAATAGTACAGATTATTTGTTTTCTTCTTCATCTCCATGCGCTCGTAAAGACAAGGCGTTTATCAAATGAATCATACTTATATTGTGGAAAATAATGATGTGGGGTTTATGGCACATCATGCATAAGATATTTTATGTAGATCAATATTTGACCATAACGCCACACCAAACAATAATGAGGTTACGCAAAAACCATTTTCTATAAAATATGGTTTGCTTTACATCATTATTGCATCAGTATGATGGTGTTAATTTGATGATGGTGATGGTAACGATGGTGATAATGGTGATAATGGTGATAATGGTCGTGTCATGTCGTGTCGTGTCGTGTCGTGTCGTGTCGTGTCGTGTCGTGATGTGATAAAGTGAAAGGTTTTAAGGGGAATGAGTAGGTTCAAGGGGGGTGTTTGGGGTGTGAGGAGGACTATGGGGGTATAGGGGGGGTAAAAGGGGAGGGAAAAGGGGGCAGGAATGTGCTGTGGGTAAATGGGGTGGGTTGGGTTCAGGGGTGGGGGTAGGGGGGGGCATAAAAATGTTGAGTATAAAGAAGAAGGGTGGAGGAGTGGGATGGAAGGCGGGGCATCGCAGGGGGAATATGAATTTGGGCCGATTGATATTGCGGCCGTCCCGTTCCTGTAAATATGTATATGAATATGAAGCATAGTAGATTGAGGTTTATTTTGGTACCTTTGTCTCATCCATCTTCGTACGTCTCATTCATCCTAGCCTTCTTCCTCGCGATCAACATCAGATTATCTTCTGATTTAGACATTTAGCCAAGAATAGGCGGCCACCACATTGGGTTGCACTGCCTATCCAATAGTCAAGGTCGGGACAAAGCCCAACACGCACTATACTTATAATGTATAAATCAGTCGACTACTGCGCCAAATCGGATCGGCTACGACATATTAATAATCCATGATCTTTGAATGAACACATTGTTAAAACAAGTGCATTATGTTATATATTCTTAACTAATAAGGTAGCCAGCCTAAACTAATAAGGTAGCCAGGCTTGTAGGTAATCCTAGCCACATTGAGATTCTTAGATAATTCACGTATTGTTCAGTTCTAGCCTTGCGAAATTGCACAATGAACAATTTTTGTTAGTATGATAACTAATTCATCTCATGATCTCGCGTATCTTTTAATTATGCATAATCGTAATTCATGTTGCTTATTTTTGAGGTTCATTTGTTCGCTTAGTGAGGTATGTGACCGCACAGAGTCTTTTTCCCTCCTCGCCCATTGTGACCTTTAATAATCTCTGTTCGTGTGATGCATTAGCTGACCATTTAGGTCATCCGTTGTTGTCCAAACTCGTAATGTTTGATGTGGATTCTACGACAATGGCTGTAAATCAGGTCATGGCGTGAAGAATACTTGCCCAAGATGATGATGGCAACGAGGGGTCTGGTCATAATTTCCCACCCAACCCGTCTGTTTCTGTCGACTCCTTCCATCCCCCTTCAACCTACTCATCCCCCTTAAAACCCAGCCATCAATAAACAAACATCATCACATGGGCATCTCCTCTACCATCAACATCACCAACATAGCCAACATATTACATCATTGATACCACCAACATCAAAACTAGCACCAACATACCCACATCACCACTAGGGGTTATGTTATGTATACTTCCCTAATTACTATTGTCCCCGTTGTTGTTGCAATTCTTCGATGTGCATGTCCAAGTCCTATAAGGGAAAAACGAAATAGTATGTGTATAAGGATATTTGTATTATATTTGAATGATTTGAAGTATGCATGGTCCCTCATTATTTATGAGTCGTGCTAAGATTGCGAGAATTGGTAAGATACAAAGTTTTTGTTTAGGATGGCATGTGTGCGAGGGTGGCTGGATGGGAATGTGACTGGATGGGACTGGATGTGAATGTGACTGGATGGGATGTTGGGTGGGGTGGGATGTTGGGTGGGATGGGATGTTGGGTGGGATGGGATGTTGGGTGGGGTGGGATGTTGGGTGGGATGGGATGTTGGGTGGGATGGGATGTTGGGTGGGGATGGGATGTGAATGTGACTGGATGTGAATGTGACTGGATGGGATGTGGGTGGGGTGGGGAAAGTGGGGTGGGGTGGGGTGGGGTGGGGCTTGTGTGTGAGAGAGTGTGTGTGTGGGGGGGGGTGGAGGGGGGGGGGGGGGGGGGGGGGAAGGGGGCTGCATGGATTCTTCCCATGCTGGTTCAGATGCATGCGAAGCGGAGGAACCCCGTGCGTATAGGTCAATTTACTTTCATAAGCCATCTCCCACCTCGAGGCGCTCTTACCTCGGGTTGGTGCCAGAAGCGGCGGTATTCCGGGCTTCCGGCAGTGCTAATATCCCAAGTTACTATAGCGCTGTGAAGGGGAAGGCTCGATTCTGGAAGTTGAATTGCAAATCGAAGGCTCGGCTTTGGAAGGTTAAGATGACGGCTTGGGTCGGCTCAGGAAGTCTTAATATCCCAAGTCACTATAGCGCTGTGAAGGGGAAGGCTCGGATCTGGAAGTTGAATGCAAAGTCGAAGGCTCGGCTTTGGAAGCTATTGATCGCGGCTTTGTCGGCTCAGATCGCGGAAAGAAAGAGTCAGCGGAAATGTGCAATAGAAATACAACATCTGGCAGTGCCTCACCCCAACTGCCAGGTGATGTTGCCCGGCTGGGACACGTGTCAAACCCAGAGGGTCAAACCGTGCAGGCGGCCTGGGTGCAAGCTTCCCCCCTCCCTGGGATCTGCCCATGCGAACGTTTGTACCTCCATAGCAACACGAAGGTCGGCTTAATTCCAAGCTCCGCATGTGCGTGAGATGGATATGTAATCTTTTCCCATGGAATTGTTAATAGTGCAAGTTTAAGAATGAAGTACCATAGTTGGCGTGGCAACATATCAGCAGACCCACCCCCCGCACCCGGCCCACCCCACGCACTGCCCTGCGGGTGAGTTGTGAGTGAAGTCCGTGCTAATAATTGCCTAAGTGCCCTAGGGGAATGTTTCGTCCATTGTGATGCTTGCATGTTTCGCCTCGATTTTTTGACGACAATTCCATTCCCAAACCTATGTATGCGCACATGATTGGAAGGTACGAATTTGAAATGATGACAAATGTTACCCAATAATTGTCGCTTTTGGCCCAAAAAGCACAAACCTTAGCTCCTTATCTTGAATTGCGATGCTCAAATGTGTTCTCGTGAGAAAATGTCCGGTATCAATAAGTCTAATAATTGTTATATGTTGTATAATGTTTCGTTTGTTTGTGTTTTGAAGTGAATCCTGAAAAAGTAGTTTGTGACACACGGACACACGGACACACAGTTTTGACAGGCTAATCCCTCAATAAAGGGCGCCTGGAGGCGCGTCCCGAATGAAAATGTCTTATATTTGGGATATCTTATATAATGTTTCGTTTTTTTGTGATTTGAAGTGAAACCTGAAAAGTAGGTTGTGACGGACACACACACACACGGACATTTTTGACAGGCTAATCCCTCAATCAAAAATAAATTTTTTCATTCGGGTAAAAATAAAGGGCGCCTGGAGGCGCGTCCCGAATGAAAATGTCTTATATTTGGGATATCTTATATAATGTTTCGTTTTTTTGTGATTTGAAGTGAAACCTGAAAAGTAGGTTGTGACGGACACACACACACACGGACATTTTTGACAGGCTAATCCCTCAATAAAGGGCGCCTGGAGGCGCGTCCCGAATGAAAATGTCTTATATTTGGTATATCTTATATAATGTTTCGTTTTTTTGTGATTTGAAGTGAAACCTGAAAAGTAGGTTGTGACGGACACACACACACTCGGACATTTTTGACAGGCTAATCCCTCAATAAAGGGCGCCTGGAGGCGCGTCCCGAATGAAAATGTCTTATATTTGGGATATCTTATATAATGTTTCGTTTTTTTGTGATTTGAAGTGAAACCTGAAAAGTAGGTTGTGACGGACACACACACACACGGACATTTTTGACAGGCTAATCCCTCAATCAAAAATAAATTTTTTCATTCGGGTATAAAGGGCGCCTGGAGGCGCGTCCCGAATGAAAATGTCTTATATTTGGTATATCTTATATAATGTTTCGTTTTTTTGTGATTTGAAGTGAAACCTGAAAAGTAGGTTGTGACGGACACACACACACACGGACATTTTTGACAGGCTAATCCCTCAATCAAAAATAAATTTTTTCATTCGGGTATTTTGTAATTTTTTTCATTCGGGTAAATTTTGTCATTTTTTTCATTCGGGTAAAATTTGCAATTTTTTTCATTCGGGTATTTTTGTGATTTTTTTCATTCGGGTATTTTGTAATTTTTTTCATTCGGGTATTTTTACATTTTTTTCATTCGGGTAAATTTTGTAATTTTTTTCATTCGGGTAAAAAAATTGTAATTTTTTTCATTCGGGTATTTTGTAATTTTTTCATTCGGGTAACATTTGAATGTTTTTTCATTCGGGTACATTTGAATGTTTTTTCATTCGGGTATCAACTTCTCTTCGCAGTACAGGCACATCAGGGAACTCCCACATGCCCCCTGGCAAGCATCAAACATGCCGTCTCACCCTTCTGCCCATGTCATAGACCCTCTCCATGTCCATTCTAGAAGCCTAGCCACCCTGATGTAAAGGTATGCCACATGAGCTACCAACATAAATCGCAACTTAAATTGCAATGGACCATCTGCATACAAGCAGCCCTAGTCAGTGCCTATGTCACAGCTGTCCCTAGGCAACCAGCCAACCTCCTCCAGTCACACCAGATTAGGATAGACAATGAGGAAAGCCCTTTCCTCATCTACGTTGATGACATAGTCATGCCATGGGATCACCAGGACTACTTTGTCCTCAACTTCTTTCCCCCTCTATTCCACCCTGGTGACACAGCCCACCTGTGGGATGACTTCCTCCAATCCATCACCCTGAGGCTTAGAAGGGACGGATTCTACCAAGTCCCCTACCCACCAGCATAGGAAAACAGTGAGCTTCTAGAACCACTGGACACCTAGTTGTAGGGGGGAATACATGTGCTACACTCAGTGTCCTCCTCCCCCTATGATGCATTTCCCCTGACGTCAGTAGGCACCTGCCTAGTCTTATCAGCTCCTGGCATTTGACAAATCCCTAACCATGGGGGAAACTCCTTGCTGATCAACTGTAGACTTACTGAGTTTACACCTGCACCTTCCTAGCAGATCCAGAGCACTGATCCCATAGACTTAACCTGATTATTGATTGCTTGCTTCATGTTTGATTGCTTTCTTCTAATAGCCTAAGTCTGTATCCTCTCCCTCCTCTGATGGATTTATCCTGATTTCAGTCTTTACCTTCACGGCAGCTTCTGAAGCTGCCCAACTAGATCAGTTAGTTAAGTGTTCCCTAGATTGATTTTTCTCCCCTGACTATGCTTGCCCACCTGCCACAGCCAGTACAATTCTCTTTGTATCCCTTGGCAAGCCTGACCAGATACTATTATTGTACCCGCACGTATAAATTTACACTGTCCCTCTAGCAGCCCTCTAGTATCTTTTAATCTCCTAATTCACGAAATTTTTCTGTATGAAGAATCAGGGTACTTCCATTGGCCAAATTAGCCAGCGCTTTGGCGCACTAGAAAAAAACTGCGCGCTGTGCGCACAGGCAAAAAAAGGCAGCGCATTGCCAAAAAAGCGCTACTAAAAAAATGCGCTTTCTGCGCGCAACTGGTATTTTTCTGCGCTTTTTGTGCGTTATTTTTTGTCCAGATGGAGGGGCTGCTGGGGGGACTCCCTGGGGGGACTCTGGTGGGGGTGGGGTGGAAATCAGTCACAAATTTACTTACATGTAGGCCGTATGTAGGCACTGACTTATTACTCACATGCAAGCACAGAGCAGGCTATGAAAAAACGGCGAGTAATAATGCTTAAGTACAAACTCAGGAAAACTCGTGGTTGAATATGATACAAATATGCACATCATGGTCACATGGACGCAAGTCATTTTTTTTCGAAGCCCCACCTCCTGGGGGGCGGTCACTGCCTTGTCCATGTGGCTATCTGTATACATGTTTGCTTGTATCTGTCTCTTAGCCTGTGTCCGTCTGGTTGTTTGCGCGCTCCAACATTGGGCCCCGTAACCACTCTCCCACTAACCCATCAAAGCCCCGGAAACAAACTAAACATTCCGCTGCCCGTCGCCAATTTCAAATCCTCTCTCCTCCAATGTTTCTGCGTCATTTGCGAAGTGCTTGCGACTTAATGCTTCCATGCGCTGCCTCACAATGTGGTGAAGTACAAGATACCCGAGGATAATAATTATTGGATTTTGAATAGTTTTTTTTTTGCCAGTTAACGCTTACATTTAAATTAACTACATTCTACACACACGAAACGCATATACATACACAAGCGTCTTAGTACTTGAAAACAATTCAAATATAATGCACTCAAATATTGTAATATGTGCTTGATTATTTCAGGTAGGGATAGGATCATAAAAAGTATTTAAACTGTGTATTCCTACATATTACGCTCCCTGGTTTCCGTGGGGATCGCATAGGTGGGGGACTTGGAAATGGAACACAAATTCAAAAAAAAACAATCTACATCTGCGTTCTATTCTACAACTATTCTACATCTGCATTCACATAGTGCACATTACTCCTTCCACATACTTAACATGTGCGTGCAATTAATGATAGTGGAGGGGGCGGGGGAGGGGGTGGGGGTGGAGGAGAATGGGGAGGGGGAGCAGGAGAATAAGCCAATGAGGTCATGCTACACCCTGATGGCTGGCCCTACAAGTAGCGTTGAGCAGGACATGCTTACGTCCTACGCAACTACTTGCTGCAATGGAAGACCCCTCCAGCGTGTTGTGGAGTGGATTTGTCTTGGGCCAATAATTCAATGAAAATGTAATAGTATGTAATTTCTTCTTGAGGCACTTCCCCTTTATGTGTATGCACCTCCTTGGTCTAATGTCAGCACTACCAGCATGCTCATGTGTTTACTCCTTATGCTTGTCATGCACTTCCATTGCCGTCTCACTAGTGGGCGGGGGGAGTAAGTCTACTTCACGTCTAGTTTTGTAGCACTGCCCATCGACACGTGCATGTAAGCCCACACACATGCACCCTGTAAATGAAAGAAGAAGGGGTGAGGGTAAGATTGAAGGGTTTGGGTACGGTTTGGGCTAGGGTTAGAGTCAGCGTTTGGGTGAAGGGGTTTGGATAATGGAGACAATGAAGGATTTGGGTCTGGGTGTGTGTTGGGGTTGGGACGGGGATGGGGATGAGGCTGAGGGCGAGATAGAAGGTGGATAAGAAGCTCACATAATTAAGAAACAAACAAACAAGCAAGTGATCTCACCATTGCCACAACGCCAATCAAAGCTTTTCCCCAAACACTGTGGATCATAGCTGAAAACATGGTGCGATCCTCATAATCATAGTCGCAAGGGGGTGAGTCACACCTAGGGGTTGGGTGTGTGGGTTGAAGGGTGAGCGT
This sequence comes from Chlamydomonas sp. ICE-L, assembly GCA_013435795.1. Taxonomy (NCBI): domain Eukaryota; kingdom Viridiplantae; phylum Chlorophyta; class Chlorophyceae; order Chlamydomonadales; family Chlamydomonadaceae; genus Chlamydomonas; species Chlamydomonas sp. ICE-L. The sequence continues at coordinate 6,675,900 of JACBWV010000839.1, forward strand.
TAGGACGAGGGTGGGGGTTATGGCAATGTTGATTGTGAGCATGAGGGCAAGGTTGAGGTTGAGATTGAGCACAAGGGCGAGGTTGAGCATGATAGAGGTTTGAGGTTGAGGTTGAGGGTAAGAGCGAGGTTGATGTTTAGGTTAATTTGGGGGTGTATGTTGTGGTTTAGGTTTAGGTTGAGGGTCAAGGCAAGGGTGAGTTTGAAGGAGAGGGTGAGTTTGAAGGTGAGGTAAAGGGTGCGGGCGAGTTTGAGGGCGAGGGTGAGGTTGGAGGTGATGTTGACCATGATGGTGAGGACGAGGTTGATGGTGAGGTTGTGCGTGAGGGTGAGGGTGGGGGTGAGGTTGAGGTTGAGCGTGAGGGTAAGGATGAGGGTGAGTAAAAGGTTAAGGGTCATGTTTAAGTTGTTGTTGAGGGCAAGGTTGTGGTTGAGGGCAAGCTTGTGGTTGAGGACAAGGTTGAGGTTGTGGTAGAGGGCATGGGTGAGGTTGGGGTTGAGGGCGAGGTTAAGGTTGGGAGTGAGGGCGAGGTTGATGGTGAGGGTAAGTGTGATATTGAAGGTGAGGTTGAGGGCGAGGTGGAGCATGAGGGTGAGGTTAAAAGTAAGTTGGTTGAGGGTGAGGTTGATGATGAGGTTGATGGTAAGGGAAAGGCTAAGGGCGAGGTTGAGTCCAAGGCTGGGGTTAAGGTTGCGGGCGAGGAGAGTTGCTCCAATCAGATTTGAATTGTGAGCTCAAATACTTAGTCTTGCTATACTGATTACTTAATAAGTCTATAATTATTAAATACGTCGCATACATACCGTAGTGGAGCTTAGGGTTCCCGGGGGTCCAGAGACTGTAATTTATTTTTTACTTCCCGGGGGGGTCCAAGAATTTTTATATCGTTCCCGGGGGGGGATTTTGAATTTAAAACTACATCCCGGGGCAAACATTGGGAATAATGGAGGCATGTATTAAATGACAAAAGAACTGCCAAGTCATTGATCTAGGGACGTGACAGGCGAGACAGAAGGGACTAGGAAACGCAATTTCCTAGGGCGTCCTGGTGTCCTCTTGCTGGCAAGGGCTGCCTGGTCACGAGCAAGCTTTGCATAGGCAGCCGGTGTTGCTTCCTCCTTGCGCTTCGCCTCTTTGGCTTTCTTCTTCTCCACCTCTTCAGCCGTAAGCGTCGCCTTGAAAAACATGTCCAGCTTTGTCTGCTTCTTCTGATTGCCATCCGAGTCCTTCAAGACATTCACGATCTTCACTACTCGAACATCGGGGCTTTTCTCACCGGCTATTTCGAGATCAGGAGTGTCCGATTCGACTATTACAAGATCAGGCGTGTCAACTTCGGCCTCCATGTTGAAGGCGGAGCAGGAGCAACAATTTCAGACGATGGGAGCGAAGAGTTGCGAAGCGGGAGGAGGAACCCCTTGAAATATGTATTGGCAATCAGGCAGTACTTCCCCAATTCTAATTCCTGGGTGCTGGTGCTGATCTGAGGCCGACCCCATTTTTTAATCGTACCGCGGGGCGGTAAAAAATATTATTTTCGCATCGCAACTGCAGGTTCGCGGGGGGTGCAAAAACGATAATTATTCGGGAACCCTAACATTTTCTACGGTAATATATTTAGTACCATCGCCTTGATTGTCCCTAAGGTTCCTGGGATTCGTTGTACTTATACTTTTATATTATATAGATGCCTCTATCAATGTTGAAAAAAACAAAAATCCAAGATAGAGTCTACGAGAGATTTAATACTTAATAATAGGTTCAGAGCAGGGGGGGGGCAGAAAGACAGATTTTGGACCGCACCTTCGATATGGTGTCCGATTCAGATGGGAGTTGGAATTGTGGACGTTTCATACAAAAAGAGGGGGGAAATATAGTTGGCTAAAAGTTTTTTCACCCCCCCCCCCCCCCCCACCCTCCTAAAACCCAATTACCTCACCCTACCCCCCCTAAAATGGGGGTCATTCGAAAGATCTTTCGAAGCCCATTTCAGTTATGCTCTTACATCTTTCATGGGGTTACCCAAACGTGATTTATCGCTAAGTTAAGATTTGGGCCGCTTTGGTTGAAAAAAACTTTGGACCCCTCTAACTTTTGTACAACTTTTTTTTTTGCTAAAAAAAAAAAACTTTTTTTTTTATATAGTTTGAGGGTAGGCTCTATCCAAAGCGAAGGTGCGGTACGGGAGCTTTTTTCTTGCCCCCCCCTCGGTTCAGAGCCTAAGGATATACTAGGGATATTCATACAGCTAAAATATGTAACACTAGAGCTCTACCATGGATGTTGTCTTCCACGACATGCTCCCGGCTTGCTTGTGTAGATGGTAGTGATAACGGGGATGAATACAGGCGTCTTGATGGACAGTCGTTTTGCCATATCGTAGAATATCCCATCTCCACAGTATGTCTGTCCCCAATGGCTTCGTGTGTTGAGCCAGCTAGGTATGACACCATTGGCTGTGTCAATGTTCCCCACACCAATGATGTCCTTATCTTTCCAAACATATAGAGACTGGTTGTCGCACACGCCAGACTGGAAGACGTACAGGGTGTCCCTAACAAGAGAGGGAGGGTACACGGTTCGGGTGAGTCATGGGAGGATTGGTTGTGGAGGGTTTGCGGGTGGTTCAGTGGAGGCTCTAGGAGGTTCTCGCCACAATCCCCAAAATTGAAAAGTATTATGAGCTGCCACAAGACGTGATATTGAGGGAACGCTCCCACTTGCATGCATGTGTACATATTGGAAAATGGCTACTATAATGGGTTTATTTGGTTTTGCAGACCCTCTGCGCCTGAGCTTGGACTACCGCACAACAGCATGGAGGGAAGTGATGTACCTTTTCCAAGGCGACAAGTCTGCAATTTGTGAACCTGGCAAGGGCTCTAACCACAAGCTTGTTAAATTTATGCTGGGATCTAGTGAACAATACAGCATCAGCTCGATACAATCCCCAATCAACGTCCAATCTCCTTACTCCACTTCGGCCCTTCCTCACCTGTCAACAGCATGCTTGCGGTAATTTTCAAACGCATCTGGTTGAAAGAAGTTGTCATCATCGCTGTGTATAACGAAGTGACCTGCTAGGTGCTTCATCTGTTGACGGCGCCCATGGCCGTAATGGCCAAGTGATTGCTTTGCAACCTATAGATGGGGTTGACATGATTTGGTTAAGGCTTGCCTTGACAGGCCTAGCCCCCCACCTTATTTTGATGGAGTTTTGTTGCATGGCCATAAGGAGATACATAAATAGGGGTCATGCTACATACACCAAACTTGGGGCATTAGGGCAAAAGGTGAAAAAATGACACTAGGCAATCCCTTGGAGGGAAACAGAAATTAAGATCAGAATAGAGTGTAGCCCCCTACGACACAAAATAACTAGTCAAACTGAGCAGACTAAGGGGCACTAGGAGGAAAAGAGTCAGCATTCCCCATGAATAAAAAGAGGGAGGGGAAGTGTGAAAGAATGATCCCCTTCCCACCGACAAGCATCCGTCCTTAAGGCAGCGTTTGGGATCCCTTGCCCCTAGGACCTGAATCTATGGATGCTCAGCTGGCATCACTAATATAGCGCCTCCAAGAACCCCACTAGGAGTGTGTCTAAAGGGTATGCGCTTGACAATGAAGTAGGCTTAGCATTACATGCATCGACTTGCCCTCAAGAGTTATCACCTGGATGTTGACGGTACACTTGAAGGTAGCGCGTGATATCATGCGTGTTACTTTTGGTAGTACTCCCTCCTCATCCTTGCCATCAAATACAATCGTTAGGTAATCAATATCATTCAGTTGTCCCTCAAGGGAGCGTAGGGTCCGCAATACCGTGGTGCGCCCAACGCCGGTTATGACCACGTGGAAGGAGGAGGCATTGTGCTGCGGATGGGTCTCAAGCCGGGCTGTTGGAGGATTATTTCGTAGCAACCACATGGTGCCATAGTACATCTCATTGTTGCTGCACAGGAGCAGCAGTAGCAGGATGAGAGTTAGGCACAATACAAGTAAATCCCATACTTATCAACCATGAGCAAGCAACATTTGAGTGGAAGATATGGGAGCTCAGCCATCTGGCCAGTATTTCATTTTCCAACTTTTGTATGGTTCCCTCATGAAGCCAGAGTTATGACGCTTTGCAAGACCTTATTGTAGTATTGTATTGTAGCCAAGGTACGTAGTGAGGAGCTCGGCCCATAAGGGGGGTATGGGTGGCAGCGTCCCTAGGTAATTTGTTTGCTTTTAAAAATATTGCATGCTTTTTAAATATTGCTTGTCAACCTGTTACACAAGTTCCATTGAAAGCATTTTTCATGCCCCAGGTATACTCTAGAGAAAAGGAAATAACAAGGCCCAAGAAACACTAATGCATGAAGTATTCACCAAAATGCCGAAGGCATGCACCTTCTGGAGTCTTGTATCCAACTTTGCATATAACATGCAAATTATGGCATTGATGTGAATAATGAGTATGCCTACCTTCCGACCATACCTTCTTTCTCTGCACATAAGCATTGCAATCAGCAATGGGTTGGGTTGCAGCTGCATCTGGCAGAGCACTACCCACATTCAAGGGACAGTTTGGTGTCATAATTGCTGTTGCTACCCTAGGGTTTTGGAGACTACAAAACATTTGCTGTCTGGACAAGGGAATCACACGCGACCACACATTAGTTAAATCTACTTGTTCGCACATGGCTCAATTAATTTCCTTACTCACTTCAACCAGTTTGGGGCTTGGGCTAGCTCAGGTCCAACCCAAGTGGCATAGAGGTGATAGAGGGCAATAAACGCCTTCCAGGGACACTGGCCAATTTCAGCAAAACCTTTCACACCTGGGCATCGCCGATTTGACAACGCATCCATTGACTCCATCCCACCCAAAAATACACCTTGCCCCTACTACCCATCTCACCCACTCACCCTTGAAGCTTATAATCATCATCAGCGAGCATCACGGCACCGAGATCCTCACGTTTGAAATCAGTTGTCCTAAGGGAGCTCAGGTGCCCCAGGGTCAACATATTGTTTCCTTGAAAGAAACGTGCAAGAGGTTCAAGACCAGCTACATTGACAAGAAGATGCCTCGCCCCAGCATCTGTATAGCGGTAGTGGTCCATGGTGGTGTTGCGTGATTCTGCTGTGTGGCCCATGTGGTACCATTGCAAGAAGGGGATGGTGATGAACAAGTGCCCCCCTGGCTTAAGGAGGCGTTTCAGGTTGTTCACAGCAACATAGGGAGACTTTACATGCTGGAGAACCTGGGGGGGGCAAATAAGTGAACTAAGTGACACAAAAGTGCTTTAAGGCGCTCGGTACCCGAATGAAAACAATCTCCAGATTTTTGGAAGAAGGGATTAGCCTCATAAAAATGTCCATTAGTCCGTCCGTCCGTTAGTTAGTCACAAACCACATTTTCAGGTTTCATGAAAAACATCAAAAAGTTGAACATTCCATATTTTTGATGAATTATAAGACTTATTTATACAAGACAAATTCTCACCAGAGCACATATGAGCATCGCAATTCACGAAAAGGAGCTCGGGTTGGGCCAAATAGCTACAATTAACGGTTAACAAATTGATTCAAGGGTGTTTTGAGCTAACACTTCAAATTTGAACCACTTAAACATGTGCGTCTACATAGGTTTGGCAGCAGAATTGTCGTCAAAAAATCGAGGCGACACATGTAAGCATCACAATGGACGAAACTATCCCCTAGGGCACTACTAGTGCTACAATTAGCCCACGGACCCCACCCCAGGGCCGTGCGTGGGGCAGGAGAGGGGGCAGGGGCAGGGGCGGGGGCCACCGGGCGAGGGCAGGGGCAAGGGCAAGCCACGCCACC
>JACBWV010000839.1:6694237-6831737 GCA_013435795.1 Chlamydomonas sp. ICE-L
ATGGATGGAAAGATGGATGGATGGATGGTATGATGGATGGATGGATATACTGATGGATGGATGGATGGAAAGATGCATGTACGGATGTATGGATGTATGGATGTACTGATGTATGTATGGATGGAAAGATGGATGGATGGATGGACTGATGTATGTATGTATGGATGGATGGAGGGATGGAGGGATGGATGGATAGATGGATGGATGGATGGATGGATGGATGGATGGATGGATGGATGGATGGATAGATGGATGGATGGATGGATGGATGGATGGACTGTTGGATGGATGGATGGATGGATAGACTGATGTATGAATGGATGGACTGATGGATTAATGGATGGACAGGTGGATGGATGGACTGGTGTATAGATGGATGGACTAATGTTTTGATGGAAGGATGGACTGATGGAACGATGGATGGACTGTGTATGGATAGATAGAATGATTGGTGGATAGATGGATGGACTTGTATATGGATGGATGGACGGATGGACGTAGGGACTGATGGATGAAATAAGGGGTGGGTGGATGGACTAAGGGATGAATGGACTAATGAATGGATGGATTAATGGATGGATGGATAGATAGTATGATGGATGGATGGTATGATGGATGGATGGATGGTATGATGGATGGATGGATGGATGGATGGAAAGATGGATGGATGTGTGGATTGATGGATGGATGGATGGATATACTGATGGATGGATGGATGGTAAGATGCATGTATGGATGTATGGATGTACTGATGTATGTATGTATGTTTGTACTCATGGAAGGATGTATGTATGTATGTATGTATGTATGTATGTATGTATGTATGTATGTATGTATGTATGCATGCATGTATGTATGTATGCATGTATGCATGTATGCATGTATGCATGTATGCATGTATGCATGTATGCATGTATGCATGTATGTATGTATGTATGTATGTATGTATGTATGTATGTATGTATGTATGTATGTATGTATGTATGTATGTATGTATGTATGCATGAGTAAGTATGGCACTAGCGGCACGACGGCATCTTTCCCGAGTATATAGAAAATTCCGAAAAATGCAAAAGAAGGGTAGGTAAATTCCGCGACTGTCTAGCGATGGCCCGGGCTATTTGTTTTTGTGGGCGATCTGTCGATATTCTCTCAAATGATCATGCAGTACCAACAATTCGCCTAAGATTCGGGAGCTGACGCGACCATCACTGCGTGACGGGAGGTTACACGAATGGATAAGAAAAAATACGACAAAATACGACAAAATACGACAAAATACGATTCATTACACTTTGTTACACCTTTCTACTCTCCGCGCAGGATGCGACTGATATACCGGTTACCGTTCCGCCCCCGCTACTCGCAGGAGGAGGAATGGAGGAAGTCAAGAGGAAGTCATGAGCGAAGCGAATGACTGTTGGTTAGCGGAACGCCGCTGTTACTCAGCAAACCGTTTGGGCTTTCGCACTGTTCTTTTTGCTTTTGGTTCGTCCTTCTTATCAAGAGCAGTAACAATCTCGTCATAGGAATTAAATGCCTTTGACCTTTGCATCCTTCTGATTTGATTGTCTTCTTTTTCTGGCTCTAATCTGTCTTTCACATTTGTAACAATGTTCATTTCGCTTGGTCTATATAGGCGTTTGACTCCTTTCAGCTTGAATCTATATCCTATGTGCTCTTCAATGGTGTAAATCTCTGTGGAAAACGTGGCTTTCTCCTTTCAAAGGTCTTCTTCTGTAATATTACACGCACTCTGTCTCCTACTTTCATGGTCACTTTGTCATTCATCTTTTCATTCTTTTTTGACTGAGCTTCATATAGCTTTTGGCTGTAGTCATAATCATCATACACTTCTTCTGGGGTTGCATCTTTCAACCCAGAATGGGCTGTATTGTTGTACAGCTCAACAATATCATCAAGTGCATCTACCTATTTTTTAGTCTTGTTCTCCAGTGAGTGTTTCTTTATCAAACCTTTCAGAGTCCCTGGTAAAGCGGTCAACGATTCCCAGCTTGTTCCCCATCGGAGTAATGTGGTCTTCTTTTGCAACGTCTGTATAAATCCTTATATTTAGTTCTTTATTGAAAGACTCAAATATTGAAGATGCAAAAAAATTATCTCCTGATACACTGTTGATATCTTCGTCTACATCGCCTATAAATTTCTGATAGGCGTCTAAGACATCATTCATCTTGCCGCTTTTCAGTGGGTAACAATAAGCCTTTCTAGAAATGATGTCTATGCACATAAGAATTTGGTTTATGTTATTATTTATCCTCTTACTCGACAATGGCATAATTGCTACATCGATCTGGAAAGATCTTGGAGGGGCGGTTATTTTGAATTTGAATTTGGTATTTTGTGGTTTTTGATATATTTGTGTGAGTTCTCGTGGATTGAAGTAATCTTCAATATCTCGTTTGGTAATCCCGTCATCTTTTAGCCTTGTAAATAGCTTTTGCTTGGACAACAATTTTAGATTCGGATTATTTTTTAAAATATATTCAAGCTCCGTCATCCTATATATATTAGGACGTTAAACTTATTTTTTCGCGGTATTGCACTTATTGCACATTAATCTGCAATTCCACTTGAAGTGTGCAAATGCGTTATCTATTCTGTCAACAGTACATTGAATTTTGCTACTCTTCTCCACATTCATGTGTCCTTGACATCCAATACATACATTGTTTTGGATGTATTGCTCCTTGCACCATTCCACGTCTACATACTCCTCTAACATGTAGTCATAATCACGTTTCTTTGACCTGTCTTGTTTTTTGTATCCCTGTATTTTGTCTTTGAAGAACTCGTCTAACCTCAGGTCTGTCAAGTCCATCTGCAGAAAATATACGTCAGATAGCTTACTGCACCTGGAAACAGCTGAGTATACCCATCTCCTGTCCGTGATTGTTAGCAGATCTGTTATGACAAACTTCTCTGCAATGCAAGACCCTTGTTCGCTGTGACACGTATTACAGTGACTTAGCTCGAACCATTTGCAGATCATGTTTGTGCGTTATATCTATTTTGATGTGTTCAGACGAGATGTCCTGTAGTTTGAATTCCTTTTTGGTCTGCCCGATTATTGTGTACCTCTGATTCGGACGCAACTTGGTTGTTGCTGTTTTCTCTTCCCCATCGTCCTTGTATTTATAACTCCTCGTGATATTGGTTTTGCAAACTAGCTCTTGGCCGAAGTGATATGTTTTGCCATCTGCCAGCGTATAGCATTGTGCTGCCTTCCGCTTTTTACTTTTGTCCAGGCGCTCGTCTATAAAAGTGTTCAAAACCTTTGAGCTGTACACAAGATAGCTGATTGCTCTATTGATTTTTAGCTTACTAACATCTTCTAACGAGGAAAGTATTCTATCCTTGAACCATTTTCTGATGGTTTTTTGTAAATCTTTGGTTCGTCAAATAGGTCGTCTTGGATGAGGAGCATATCATCTCTGTCTTGTTGTGTTTTCAGTCTATGGTTGAATGTTAATGTATATTTATTATCGAATATTTTTTGCACATAGTCGTCACATTTCATCTCAATTGTAGCATCATCATCAATCGATTCCAGTTGGTGTGAATCCCCATTGGCTATGAAACATATATGTGGGTGTTTGTGCATGAACTTGTTCATTTCATTCATATGTCTCCTGGTCATCAACATTACTTCCTCGAATATGATGACTTTAATGTCATCTAGTGAAAATGCGTTGTTCTTCCCACACTCTCCTTCGAAATTGAGGCCAATAAGATTGTGAAAGGTGCATGCTTGAATATCATGTCCCTCTTCCCTGCTTTTCGTTAGCACATTGTTAACCTGGGAGTTATATGGGCATACCACCAATATTTCCTTATCCTCAAAACGTTGTTTCTTATTTTTCCCCAAAGGTTTATAGACATATTCTTGAGCAGCATAACTCTTTCCACAGCCGGCAAACCCATCAATGATTGTTTTTGGTAAAACCTTGTCAACAATACGAATATCTTGCTCTGGGTATGTTATGATTTCTTTTGTTTTGTATTGTACAATCTCGTTATTGGGAGGCAGAGATCCTTTCAATATCTTGTATTGACCGAAATATATGCCAATTCGCTGTTTGATACACATTCCGTCTTTTATTATGACATATAGGCAGTCGGTTTTTACAGCAAGCACTTGATTGTCGACTCTCAGCTTTTCATATGCGTCATTGATCTGGAATCTTGCTAGATTCGTGAGGGCATACCTCATTGGCAGAAATCCGTTTATGAGCTCTGTTTTCTGTGTGATGGTTACAAGAAACACGTCGTCTGCCATAGGTATAACATTTCCTTTGTGGTTGTTTGCATATTCTACAGCATCAGATCTGTTCTTGAAGATTTTTGAATGCCTGCTGGTGTTGTGTTTTTTTCCAAAAAGGCCTGATAGTTCGTTAGGGATTCCCTTCAACAAATCTTTTGGGATGTGTCCGTACTCCCCCTCTCCCAAACACTGTTTTAATATATTTGCTAGATACCTACACTTCTTCCACTCAACTCGCAGATATGCTAATATTGTGTATTTGAATTTCAATTGCACAACTTCGTACCCATAAATGAGCATTTTATCCTGGTTGTAAATGGGGTGTTCTTCATCTATTCTGATGAGATACAGGTATCCTTTGTTGAACGGTTTCCTTTTAACTATTCCGCCCTGAGAATCATGTGTTGTTTGCGTGAAGTTGTTTTGAAACGGGTCATCATATTCCACAACCTTTTGTTTCTTAGTCGTGAATTTTGCTTCATTTAGTGGTTTATCATCTATGTATGTGTAGAATATATCCCATGAATTTGTAACTGGGAACCCTGGTCCATCAACCAACATCCATATGCAAGTAAAGTAATGCTTATTGATATCAAGCGCTGTAATCTCGTCAATATCTATGGTAGACAGATCTTTGTCAACAAGCCTGCCCATTGGTACTCGATCTAAACATGTTTTGACAACCTCACTGGCTTCAATGCTCATCTCGGATTTAAATTTATTACTTAGAAACGATCCCTTCACTTCTGAATCCAGGTTCTTGTAGTCTACGAACGTGTCTACGTCTAGAATTGGACATTTTGAAAACCCTTGCACTTGAGATGCATTCTCAATTGAGATGGCTATAGGTTTGTCGTCCTTTGTCACGATGTGGTTCAATTCTAAGCGTGAAATAATATGTCCAGTTTGCATGATCGGCTTGGGGTCACATCCTTCTTTTTGAACTAAGTTTAACAGAACTTCTTTCATATCTCCGTTGTAGATGATTCTGATGTCCTTTTTTGATGCTTCCATTCCAGCTTTAATAATTGGGAATATGTCTTCGTATTTGTTTGCCAAGTGATACATGTCTGCAGTAACCTTTTTGACTTTTGGCACTACAAAGTTGGATGACGGACGAGAGTACATGTCATTCTTAGTTGTCTTGGCAAAAGACATCACTTCGCCTATGTTCTGTACATGTTCATGCCAATATATGACACGTAGTTTCTGGATACTGTATGTTTTTGTTTGCTCCTCAGGTGGTGGCTCATATTTACATACTACCCTGTTTTCGTTGTCGTATATTTCTGCTCCAAAACCATTCTTCTTGAACCACTTCAAATAATCCTCGACCGTCATGTCAATGTCAGACACTCCGTCATATTCTTTTTCGAATATATCCCAATAAATTGATTCAAATGTGAGTGTATGTTTATGATACTTCAATTTCTTATTGTAGGAGTCGAATGCTGGCTGAAAACCATTCAGAATTGCTTCAATTGCACATGCTCCGTTGGGTAAATTCCGATTCCTGGTCCTTTTTATACTTGTTTGTAAGCTATCTCCTTTATTGTCCCACTCAAAACGTATGAACTTACATTCTGTATAAACAGTATGTATGTTATCCCTGATAGTCCTGTACAAGAACGGCCTATCAACCGTATTATTCACAGGTTCGTTGGAGGTAATTTTTATTGCCAGGGATTGTGATATGAGTCTTCTTAACAAAGCTCCCATACTTGGGTCGTCAATATCAAGTCTGTCTAGTAGTTCTACATATTCTGTGAAAACATTGCTGTTCCCAGCTAAAGTAGTAGACACGTACTCTCCTTCTTGAGTTTTTTTTATATATTTGTCTTGGTTAATTGAGTCCAAAACCAACAATTTGCCTGGACCAAAATCTTTTAAAGGACGAAAAGCGTTTGTGATAGAAATACATCTATACACATACAAAGTGTTGCTGGCCTGATTGAAAAGCTCGAATTCGACTAACCTTTTGGGAGCGTTTTTTTGGTAGCGTTCCTTATCATATTCTGCCTTTTTTCCCCTCCTAACCTGTTTCGCCTCTTCTTCCGTGTAATTTTTGTACCATTCCACGGCATTATAGAACTCTTCTACTGATTCGTGACCCTGTTCGATCACGTACTTTTTAGTAATCCTGCGCGGGGGTTCTCCTGTTACCAAATGCTTTTTGTACCATTTTGCCAAAGTTTGTTGTGATGCCATTATAATGTTTTGTTATAATATTATCTATGGAATGTATCTTTAAGTCGTTTTCTTAAGATATTTAAAAAAATAATGTGCATTTTCGATTTTTAAAATGAAACACTAAACTCCGATATTTTCTGCCTTTAATAACTCTTTTTGTTCTCTGACATTAGCATTATGAATCCGTGAACGTTCGTTTCGTTTTGCACGTAGTTCAGGGTTATTTGCATATCTATCTCTTGTGTATGCTTTTTGCTTCTCACGAAATACATCGTCTGTTTGATATCGTTTTACAGTTGCAAGTCTGGCGAGATTATTTACATAAGCACGATATTCGGCGTCTTCCTTCATCTTCGTCTTGTGGATTTCACTAGAATAAGTGTGAACTTTGATGCAAGATTCGCTCATCTCTTATTATACTTATAAAATATAATATGCTCAAGGCTCTTAAGTATTTTTTGTTTTCAAATAAGCTACTTCTGCATTCAATAATTTAATAGATGCACTCAATTGTTGGACAGCAGCAATCAAGTGTGGAACAAGTCCGGAATAATTTAATGTTAAATTATCAGTACTGTCTTTACCAACAAGATGGGGATACACATCTTGGACATCCTGAGCGTAAAGGCCATAATCGACAGTATCTGGGTCATGTTTAAAAGCGTATTTTACAGGCATTAATCGATCAACTCTATCTAATGATTCCTTTGGGTCGACATATCCTATATGATTTTTGAGTCGACGATCTGAGTTCCCAGATATTGCACCAGTAGTAGATATATATACATACGGGATAATACCATTAGCAGGTAAATTATCATCTACAAAAGCTAATTCTATTCGATTATTATTTGTACCTTGAAATGTTATGCGCAATTTGCTAGCAGACCATTGATCATGGAATTCTAATTTGGGAAACGACTCTTGATCGATAAGCGGTGTCAAGCTCGTTTTATATCGATTACCCGTGGCTGAGAACATTACACCAGGTTCGATAGCTGTCCAATAACTTGTAGAGATTACAGGACGATTAGTTAATGAATCATAATTCCCATCGAATAAAGTGGGTTTCCCTGTCAATGCTGTCCAGGTGCCATTAAATAATGTAGGTTTACCAATAAGTGATGAATATTGTCCATTAAATAACGTGGGAAGTCCTGATAATGCTGAATATGCTCCTGAAAATAAGGTAGGTTTATTATATAAATCGTTATAATTTCCATCAAATCCAGAAGATGTTCCACTAGTACCCACTGCGACACCATTTACAAAGATTTGAGTAGCATTTATCGACCCATCCACATCTAATAGATATGCTGGAGTTTTCGTACCTATTCCGACGGATCCATTATCGGCTATAGTCATTCGAGTCACAAGGGTCCCGATAGCTGAGCTTGTTCTGGTTTTAAAATGTAAATTACCACCATGATATTCTTGAGCAACACGTTCTGATACAATTGCTGTATCAGGTGTTTCTGTCGACGCAAATGCTGTTAATCCACATGAAAACGCCATTCCATGTTGTCCCGTTGAAGTTCCAAGATTCGAAATCATCAAATTATAATCTATATTAGGCGAACTATCCGATAAACGTTTAGCAAAAGACTGAACCGTGAGAAGATTTCTAGAATTGGTACCGGTTCCTATTCCAAATGTATGACTCCCAGAAGTGCCTAAATACCAACCAGTGCTTGCTGTACTTGGTTGCAAGGGAGCAAAATTTAGATCTGCATAATCACCGGAAAATAATATTGGTTTATTGGTAAGGTCATTATACGACTTGGAAAACAGGGTCGGTCGGTTTGTCAAACTATTATAATTTCCATCGAATAAAACGGGTTTATTGGTTAAAAAATCGTAATCTCCATTAAAAGCAGATGTTGCAATTTCCACACCATTTACCCTGAATTTACCATACGCGTTGATATCGCCAAGAACATCGAGTGCATATCCTGGGTTCATACCAACTCCAATACCAAGTTGCCCACTTTCGGTGAGCCGCATTATCTGGTATCCTGAATTTATACCAGATCCATTCCTGCGCCAATTGAAGTTCTTTTTATCATTCTGACTGACATAAGATTTATCAGAGTTTATGTAACAGTTGTAGTCTCCCGTACTTATATTTTTGAATTCCGAATTAACACACTTTATTTGATTGGCAGATATTGTTATGTTCCCGAATGTATTTGTATTCGTTGAAGATGTTGAAATTGGTGAACCATTAACCAAAAATTGACCAGAACAGTTGATAGAACCCGCGACATCCAAAGCATACCCTGGGTTTGTTGTACCAATTCCAAGATGACCGGTATCCAATAACCTCATTAGCGGTTGTGCAGTCTCTGAACCTAGTTTCCAATTAAAAGCCAGAGTTTTGTTTTTATTAGAATCTCTGTCAATGACAAATGTCATGTCTTCAGCGCTTTCAATGACCATTGCGTAAAAATTCGATCTAATGTACATGTTATCAATCGTAATAAAACCGCATTTGAATGAACTGGTTTTTGTTTCGCCTGAACAGAGGATGTTTCCAACCACGTCCAAGGCCTGGGCTGGATCCTGTTTACCTATACCTAATCGAGCATCTGCTGTTAGTGACATAAGGTGTACGAATGTTGCTCCAGTCCTATGCCACCAGTTGTGTTTTTGCAAATACCCCCCATCACTATTAAAGTCTGTTGTAAAATTGATATCACCATCGCTTAGAATGTTAAGCCTAGCACCTACGCCTTTAATGACATCTCCAGAGATCGTAATATTCCCCCATGTATTGACTACTGCTGGTTTATTTGTAAGATCGTTATACGACCCAGAGAACAATAATGGTTTTCCAGTCAAGGAAGCGTATGCTCCATCGAACGCGTTGATAGGATTTCCTCCGACTCTAAAGATCCCTGTACAATTCACGTCCCCAAGAACATCCAATGCGTAAGCCGGATTCAGTACGTTTATACCTAATCGAGCATCTGCTGTTAGTGACATAAGGTGCTTATATGTGGGACCAGTCCTATGCCACCAGTTGTGTTTTTGCAAATACTCCCCATCACTATTAAAGTCTGTCGTATAATTGATATCACCATCGCTACTAATGTTAAGCCTAGCACCAGTGCCTTTAATGACATCTCCACTAATAGTAATATTCCCCCATGTATTGACTACTGCTGGTTTATTTATAAGATCGTTATACGACCCAGAGAACAATAATGGTTTTCCCGTCAAGGAAGCGTATACCCCATCAAATAATGCGGGCTTGCCTGTAATATCGTCCCACGAACTAATGTTCTCAATTGCATACGCATAATTCGACAGACTAACAATGTTATTACTGTTGGAAACAGACTGGTTACTTGCAAAAACTGAAGCATTTGATGAAAATTCAGTCTTTGGATACATGTAGTTACTGTTTCCTACTGCAAGATTCGATGAGAATACAATACCATTTGTGTTTTGAACAACCTGGGATGAAATTACACCTATTGATATCTGATTAGCAGTTGCTAGGTTTTTGGCAAATAACGCAACGTCATTAGCTCCGTTTATACTATTCTGAACCCTCTTGGTATTTTGTGGCTGCCCAAATATATATTGACTGGAATACATTAAATTTAGGACATATATTATAACAAAATGAGAACAAGGAAAGTTGTTAAAAAAAATACAGTTAATAATAAGTCCAATCACATCAAACTATTTGCAAGAGGTAGGAATATTTCCCAACGAGTTACCATCATAAACATTAAATTACCAGCAGACAGGACACAGTCTAGAATGCTAGGGTTTAATCCATATGAGTATGCCATCAAAATTCCTGCGCAAGCCCCGCCGACAATGATATCTCAGATTGTGAACCAACATTCAGCTGTGGAAAAGCTGGTAAAGTCTGTCCAAACAGAACAACAAAAACAACAACCCAAACAGGAAACAGCAAGTGGACCAAGTGGTTTATCAGCCGAAGAGAAAGAAAAACTATATTTCAATAAACGTCCTAGAGGAGACATGGATTCTGATTTTGGTTTAACAACTCCAAATGTTTCTGAATTCAGAAATCCCGGGGAAGCGTCAGGCTCCAGGACAAGTCTTAGAAAAAACCTGGATGATCTTCAACAAAAATTAAACATGTTTGATTCCAAACATAAAAAAGTTGGAAATTCTGCACAATCAAAGCTAGATATAATAGCTATTGCGACCGAATGGCAAGGCAGGAACAATGATCCAGCTTTGCAAATTCTTTTGAATCGGCCAGCAGTATCTCATCATTACAAACAAATCCACACTTATCTCAAGGGTAAAAAATAAACATTTTTTATTATTTTCAAAACAATACTTATACAAAGTACTTTCCATGTCGGCTTATCCAAAGAACTTGCAATATTTGGTGAAAAAAATACAGAATTATTCAAGAGCGACGAAGAGGCTTTCCACGCTCAACAGCACGACTGCAACGAATTCCGGCGTGATAACCGTAGATCTTCCTTCAAATTGTTTGGTCGACAGCGATACTTTGATTATGCACTTCAATGGGAAAACAGAAGGTGGTGGATTTGCAAGAAACATAGAGTCGATAATTTCCCGAGTGGATCTTGAGGTGAATGGAATGGTGGTGTCGGGTTGCTCAAATTACAATCAGTTGTGGAATATAATTGCTGATACCAGTTTTGGGGAGGACGCACATAATCGCAGGAAAATCGTACAAGGAGGTGGGGATGCATCAGCTGGTCCATCTACTGAAGCACCATATTCCATATCGAACTGGTTGAGTCTTAACAGCTTTCAACCGTCTATCCTTGATACTAAACTATTAGGACAGGTCCGACTACGAATTCAACTTGACGGATCAAACTGTCTAGTCGGAGGAGGAACATTCACACTATCAGACATTTCATTCAGTGTCGATACAATCTCCATTGACGACGGGATTTTTGACTCTATGCATAATGCATTTTTATCTAGCGGAGGGGTATACGAGATAAGCTTCCGCAATTACTTCAGTTTCAGTTCCGCTGCAACTTCCTATAGTCAATCAACTAAATTTAGTGTATCTTCTCAATCGGTCAATAGGGCATGGGGGACTTTTGTGGCACAGAGTCCATCAGGTGGGCTTGATGGAGTTACAAAATCGTCTAATACCTTCACAAGAAAAGCTACTGGAATGGGAAGCGCGCAATTTAATCTGAATGGAATATACACACCTGATTTCCGTGCGAATCCGGGTCAGTGTTTTGCCCTAACGCAGTCATCACATAATCAATTACAATCAGCAGATGGAGGAAGCCATCCTTACTGTGATACTTATGCTAAATGGCGTGACAACTTTTTTTGCCTAAGTTGCAAGTTCTGTCATAACGATGATTCTTTCCTATCTGGCGTGGACACCAGGGGTAATTCAAGCATAGGGTCATTTGACACGCAGAGCATAGGTGGTGCAGCTGGTGCCGAATCACTAACAGCCCTTGTTTTCATCGAATGTGGTTCCATGTTGAGAATCGGGGCTGGTAGACAACTCGAATTAGTACTCTAACTGTTTGGTTAGCTTTGCTAACAAAATATAAAACATATCTAACAATAATATAAATGAACCCTGTACCAAAACATATAACAAAGGTGTTCAGTTTTGAGGCCATAGGTGATACTATTTTTTCCCCCAAAAGCCAATGCGTATTCGAGATAAATGAAGGGATTTGGGATTTGAAACAGCGCGAAGATAATGTTTACAATGAATTCACTAGGAGTAGCGCCTCGTGGAATCGGATGCATGATCAGTACTCTTTCAGTATATTTTGATGATGTCCTAATTCAAACAATAAATGAGTATAATCATTTGGCTAGGATGATGGACGTACACAACTCGACACAAACCTCAACTAATATGTTTGGGAATAATCAAGCAGTCGACATTGTTGCAGAGACAGATCGGATACCGTTCGTGATTGATAAATTCCATGGTATCCTAGGAACTAAGGACTGTATTGTTAAAGGCAAAATCAGAATTGTTATTGAGTGGGCAGATGCCGTGGTGCTGTTAAGAGACAATGTATCTGTTGGATATGAAATTGTAAAACCAACACTCATTATCAAAAGTGAAATAGAAGACAACGTATCCGATAGAATTGAATTCGATAATTTCACCAGTCAATTTCAACTCAATGAATCCGAAAATCAAACAACAAATATCTTTGTTGGGTCGCGTGATATTGAATATGTCTTGGCTACTTTTTTACAGTATGATTATTATAAAAAGGTATCTACACAAGATTATAATGGGACGAGTTACTTATTTAGTCATGGATTAAAAGAGATTCATCTTCAAAGTAATCCAGTTTATGTAGGATTTAGTATTAACAATATACCTCTCGCAAATCATCCTATTCCTTATGATAAAGCAATAGAATACCTGGATTTCATATTCGATAACGAAAATCGTGCGATCGAACACCTCATGACGCACACTGTTGACGGGACATTATTGATGAGATTTCCCCCAACTATTTCATCTTACCAATGGGCCTGTGGGCTACCTATTGATATAGAGAATGAAGAAGATATCAATTATGATATTTCATTCTATTCAAACGGAAACAATAATATAAAAAATTACTCACTTTTATTCGTGAAATACAACAGTCTTCTAGAATTAGATAATGACGAAACGGGTTCAAAATATATTTACACAAAGTAATATATAACATGAACAAATATATGTTACCTCTCTGCATCGAGTCCTGGCCGAAAAAAACACAGTACAATCAACCAGCAACAAACTTTATTGGCAGACGAACAATACGCACACCCTTACATGAATCAGACCTTCTCTGGGGAAGACCTATTCCAAGGAAGCCTAATGCAGTCAAAATACTCCGAACTCTCCCAGTATATCCCAAATTCCAATAAATTATTTGTAAAACCTATTTAATTTTTCTAATTAATTCTAATCTTTTCTAATGTAAAATCACATATGGAGAATATAGAAGAAGATACCAACATATTAGAAGACATTTCAGTGATACCAGTCAAAGCTAAACGAGTTATGTCCGAGAAACAGAAAGTAGCATTGGCTATCGCCAGAGAAAAAGCATGGGCAAAAAGGCGGGAATTAGGAGAGATTACACGACAGGATAAAGAACTGAAGATTCAAGAGAAAGAAGTCCAAAAACAAGAAAAAACGGCAGAAATGACACGTCGCAAAAACACTGTCTTTAAAAAGTTAAAGAAGGATGTGGTTGTTTCTCTTGAATCTTCAGATGAAGATAAACAGATGGTAACAGATTCTCAATCAGAAGAAGAAGAAGAAAAAGAAGGAGAGGTACAACAGATATCAAAATACATTGAAAAACGTCTGAAGGTCACCAAAGCTAGGCCAATGCTTACTCAAGAAGATACAGTACAACTTCTTAGGGAAAAAATATTAAACGAGGGCAAACGAGTCGCTTACCAATCACTCTTTCCTGGACACACATGTCCATTTTGATTAATATTCTACAATGTAATTAGTGATGAATATTGTTGAGAACGCAGTAGCAAATTTCAGTCATAAACCACTCCAATACAAAGCAAACAAGTATCCACAGTCCCTCAATTCAGCTCTGCCACGTAATTATTTTGTGTCACTCCTCGTCGGCTCCAGGGGAAGTGGGAAGACGTACAGTCTCTGCAAATTATTGAAACAATACGAGATTTATGGATTTAATGGCAAACAAGATATGAGAGTTATAGTAATTTCCCCGACACATGATGCTAACCCTGTATTTAATTGCTTGAAAATTGATCCAAATGATATCATTTCAGAATATTCAGACTCCAAACTTTTAGAAGTGATTGAAAACATAAAACTTGAAAAGGAAAATACAGAAGAATGCAGCAGGCAGATGATTGTTTATTCCAAGTTTATGAAAGGCAACATAGACGGATTATCATATGAAGAAATCGATTTCCTTGACAGAACCGGATACCAACGACCTACCTGCAAGTACCCAAACGGTTGTGTGGTATATCTCATATTAGACGACCTTGTTGGCAGTAGCGCATTTAAATCTGTTGGTAAATCAGCCTTGACTAATTTGATTCTCAAGAACAGACATTTGGGTATAAACATAATGATATGCACACAGAATCTCAAAGCAATCCCTAAGTCTATACGAACCAATACAAGTCTTTTTGTGCTATTCAAGTTTGCCAGCACTAAGATCTTGGAGGATTTATACGAAGAAGTAAGTAGTTCTATCACTCTACAGAAGTTTGAATCACTCTATCTGCACGCAACGGGAAACGAACATGATGCACTTGTGATGGATTTTACACAAGACAAAAGCCAAAGGTTCAAAAAGAATTTCGACATCATTCTCAGCTTACAGTAAAATTATTTTTCTGAATTATTGTTAAACAATGGCGGCTATCACAAATGAATATAGACAGACCAATGATTACAAGTATCTGAAAGCAGCAGTATTGGACTTGTCACCCGGACTGCCCGAATATTTAGTGGATTCCTGCATTTCCCTACATATTGCGAAACCACTCATGTATAGGGACAAAAAACTTATACGGAAAGATATGAATAAGCAGAAAAAATCGGTTTCAAACGAGGTCTTGGAAGGTTTGGTCACTGTAGAAAATGAAAAATGTACAGTAATATAAATGGCTTGGCAGAGAGTAACGTTATTTAGCTCATATAATACATCAACGCAGAATTACCAATTAAAACTAAATTGCGACCTGCCATACAATGAAAAGGGATACCAGCTGGCTGTCGAATCATTTACCACTGCAAGTAAACCAGGGCCATTCTGCATGAGCGCAAATGGCATCTTCGCTCAAACCTCCTTTGATAATTCAGTGAATGGAGAGAGAACAAACCTGCTTTTAGGAGGGGAAACCCACAGTATTGTTAAGACAATTACAAGCAATACACTAGGTCACAAGCTAATCCCGTCTCTGAAAAATCAACAATTAAATATAACAGTCTACGATGCCGCTGGAAATCTGTATGTTGGATTCCCAAATTTCATTCTATCAGTTATTATCTACGAAATGATATAATGGCACCCATTGTTGTCAAAACTCAATTAATATACATCAGTTCACAATACAGAACATCTGGGACACCAGATAATTTCACAACTAGTCTACCTGCAGGGATCTTACATAACGAATTCGGTGGTCGTACTAAAATAACCGTTACGGATTTAATAATCAATAGATGTTTCTACAGTATTCGGGCCAGTAACAATGACTTCAGTGTTGTTAATAATGGGACAAAGACATCCGTTAGAATCCCTATTGGAAACTACGACCTGGACCAATGGTTAGCAACACTGAACACTTTACTACCAGGCTGGACCATAAGCCACAATGAAATAAACGGATTATGCACTTTTAACACACCTGGTCCAAATTATGGGTTTGAATTCAAAGATAAAAGTTCATATTTATTTGGGTTCCTCCCACATGATAAGCCAATTGGATCACAGATTATTAGCAACTTTCCATTGCGTTTGAATTTAGAAAGTTTCCTGACAATTCATCATAACCTCCCAAAGGTAACTAACTCGGCTGTGAATAATTTCCGTCAAACCAATGCACAGGAATCAGATGTATTAATAAGGGTCCCTGTTAATGTCCCTAGTTTTGCCAACATCATTTATCAAAATGTGAATGACGATTTTAGCTTCTACACCAGCGCGTCTCACGTGTCAGAACTGGAATTATCAATCAAGGACGAACACAAAGACGAGATAGGACCTTTCCCCTACGACTGGAGCATTACTTTGAGGATAGATTATGAATCCAAAAACGATCCTATAGAATCGATTTTATCAATTTTGAAAAACCTAAACGATAAAATTACCTTACTTGCACTGAAATAAATATCCAGGGCTATTATATAATATGGGCATCTTTGATTCAATCAAATCTTCAGTTGGACGCGCAATTGGCTCATTTGGAAACGTAGTGAGAAGGGTAGCTGATTTTGGGGGCAATGTAGCCCGGAAGGTTGGACAGTTCTCTATACCGGTGTCTAACGCCGCAGCGGGGATAGCTGACATGTTGGGACAAGGAGGCGTAGCGGATGGGATCAGAAGTGTAGGGTCTGCTTTACATGGTTTTTCACCGGAAACAGAGAAAATCCTGTCTAAAGCTAACGGGATCGGGAGAGTAGCGCAGGGCATAGGCAAAGTCATGATATAGCGGCGTTCCGCTAACCAACTTCCTCATCCTGCGCGGAGAGTAGAAAGGTGTAACAAAGTGTAATGAATCGTATTTTGTCGTATTTTGTCGTATTTTGTCGTATTTTTTCTTATCCATTCGTGTAACCTCCCGTCACGCAGTGATGG
The DNA here is from genome assembly GCA_013435795.1 of Chlamydomonas sp. ICE-L. Taxonomy (NCBI): domain Eukaryota; kingdom Viridiplantae; phylum Chlorophyta; class Chlorophyceae; order Chlamydomonadales; family Chlamydomonadaceae; genus Chlamydomonas; species Chlamydomonas sp. ICE-L. Next base: position 6,711,044 of record JACBWV010000839.1, read on the forward strand.
TCGCGTCAGCTCCCGAATCTTAGGCGAATTGTTGGTACTGCATGATCATTTGAGAGAATATCGACAGATCGCCCACAAAAACAAATAGCCCGGGCCATCGCTAGACAGTCGCGGAATTTACCTACCCTTCTTTTGCATTTTTCGGAATTTTCTATATACTCGGGAAAGATGCCGTCGTGCCGCTAGTGCCATACTTACTTGCATGTATGTATGTATGTATGTATGTATGTATGTATGTATGTATGTATGTATGTATGTATGTATGTATGTATGTATGTATGTATGTATGTATGTATGTATGTATGTATGTATGTATGTATGTATGTATGTATGGATGGATGGATGGATGGATGGATGGCAGAGCAGGAATGTAGGTAAAGCGAAGCGTCACTAGACTTGAACCTCACCAGTAAGCTATCCTTAAATTTAGGCTTGTTGACGCTCGCGCGTGCAGCAAGACTGCGAGACTTGACGCGGACAAGAAAATCGGTTACAATCGAAGCGATATAGACTTAGATTCAGGCTTCGATTCAGATAAAGACTCAGATCTATAAGTCCTAAGCGCGGGAAAACGCTTGAGCAGTCACGGTCAGGGCAGAGGGCGAAAAGTGAACAGACAGCCAGCACGTAGTGGCCGAGGAAAAGAAATAGACAGCCGGCACGTAGTGACCGAGGGAAAAGAAAAGACAGCCGGTACGTAGTGGCCGAGGAAGATTAGCTTTCGGGGTTAGAGAGGGGGGGGGGGGGGGGGGGGGGGGGGGGGGGGGGGGGGGTGGGGGTCTGCGCCGTTCAGTGAAAAGCAGGAAAGGAGATATGCGATATGCCACAAGCCAACTGACTGGATGACTGCCAACGGGGGATATTAGGGTTGCAAGTGCCACGCCTTGAGTGATAAGTGTGAGCGGGGTTTAGGAGATGACGCTGGCAAAGTCCGAAACCAGTGGACCGACAAGACCTGGTCACGAGCGAATCTATGAACTTCTACGTGCGCATGCTACCTGGAGGCGCAGGCTGCCTGAGTTGCTCAAGCCTCGTTTAATGGTGGAAATACTGGAGCCTCGTTTTCAGCCTCGTTCGTTCCTTGAAATCTTAGCTGCCGCATGGCGCATCGTAGCAGCGGGCGCAGGTGCTTGGTGAGATACTCGCAACAGCTACGGATTCAACAATTATTTCAATCATGCGAACACCTTGCTGAGTGTCTAGCAAAATTATGTCTCTTAACACTTCTTCAATGGCGGAGTTGATGGAGCCACGTTCTCACCTTGATCCCATGTGCTGGTGCTGGTTCGGTCTCAGCCTTCTTCTATCCATGCTGCAGGCGCTGGCGCTACAGAAGTAGGAAACGAGTGAAGAGAAGCTTGTAACAAAATCTCACGACTTCAGTATTTCTTTTTTCATGAAAGGCGAGGCAATCTATTTAGCCTCGTTCAGTGTTTGCATGGAGCATGCTGGTTGTCGTGGGACGTCTCGAGGTTGAGAGGTTGCGACTATCTCCCTCCTCGAATATTGACCTGGCAAGTTATTCTGATCGATTTGGATCGCCGCGAATCGACTGGAAACGAAGGCCCGAGGGTTGCGAGAAGCCATAGAATCCTTCCCACTTCCGTTTACAGAAAGTCGAAGTTGCGAGGAGCTCAATTTGGCGCTGCTTATCTTCAATACTCACCACTGCTTATCTTCAATATTCACCACTGACGAAGTTTGTGTTGTGTTTCCAACTCTAGCCGTGCTGAGTCAGAACTAGGGTTGTACGCTGGTGCATTCTGAGTGAGGCCATGCTGCTCCACTAGGGTGCTCCTGTAGCTCCAGGTGGACTAGGATTCAGCTTTGCATACATATTCAGTTGTATGCCTATTCAGTGAAGGTTGTTGGGTGTTGATGTATAAATTTCAGCCCTAGGATGTCAGCCACCAAGGAAGACAATTGTTGCATGTGTGGGTTGACCCAAGCCAACCTAACACGACGTAGTGGGCGTGGTCTCACCAGTATTGCAGCAAAAAGACATGCACATACACACATGCACATGTATGAGCACACATGCGCATGCACATGCACACATGCACAAACACACATGCAAACATGAACATACACATATGCACATACAAATGCATGTGTGCAATACATACATGCACGCATGCACTTACACACATGCACACATGCACATACACGCATGCACTTACACATACACACATGCACATGTAAATGCATACATGCACATACACATGCACATCTTGCACTTGCTCCCATGCACATGCACATAAACACACATGCACACCTGTGCACATATGTGGGTGTCATTTCTGATGAATTATTCTGGCAGTCCAAGCAATATTGGGGTCAGAGCTCCAGGTTTGAGCATACTTGGTGGGGCGAAGATAGGACTCTCTGGCCCACCACATGTGTGCATTGGAGGCAGGGACCTCGATATTATGCGTGGGGGGCTGTGTTGTGGTTGGGGAAAGGATGCTGGCATTGGGGGTCAAGGGTCAGGGCAGTATGGGGTCCGTGTCCAAGTTGTTAAGGTGGTGGCTGGGAGTATATGTGGAGAACTTGGTAATGTGCCGTTGGGGGATGCGTAGGTGGATGGGGAGGGTTCAGGATGCCAAGGGCAGGGGGCTGGGGCACGAGTAGGGTTGAGGTGGGCTTCCAGGTGGGGGTGGAGAGCATAGGTGTAGGCTGAGTCTGTTGAGGTCAACTTTATGCCTAGTGGAGACTCTTGTGCCATAGGTGTGCGAGAGGGTATTGGATGGGATGATTGTGGGCCCGTCAGGGCTCACAATGTCAGCTAGGGAAGTAATGCCTAAGGGGATGAGGGTTTTGCGAAGATTGGGGGGAATGGTGTGTTGGGGTATGTCCGGGAGGGAGTCTTGAAGGGGGGTTGGGTAGGGTGTCATCCTCCATATGGATTTTGATGGAGGCTCTTTGAGGATGTGCATTTGCCTGGCCAGGGTAAAGTATTGAAGTGTGTGGCTGGGCAGGGTAAGAGGATCCATACCATGGAGCATAGCAGCTGCTTTGTGGAGAAGGGCTGTAGCTAGTGAGCCTGCCTAGTTTCCCTGTGTCGTTGAGGGACCTAGTGAGGTGGACTGCTATAATTTGAGCATACTAGCATAGTCCACCATTAGGGAGGGGATGCCCAATCCTGCATGTCCCAAGGGAGGCAGACACTAGCAGTTGGGAAGGAGGGGTGTAGGTAACAGCACTTTTTAGCCAGGGTCCATATGGCCTTGTCTAAGATGCCTATATATATCCGAGTAGCTGTAGGGTGTATTTGGCCTACCCCTGAGCTGGAACAACAACAACAGCAACATTGGATGACGGCACATCTACTTTTCCGTACCTTCCATGACACCAGGACAAGGGTTGTATGCATCTGAGATACAGCATCGAGCAGACGAGCTGTTGAAGACGTCAGTCAACTGCTTAGGGCTGCAAAGGGGGAATTCAAATTCAAATTAAAATGTAAACCCAATCTCAAGCACGAATTCAAACTCACATTAAAATTCAAACTCAAATACGAGTCTCTCAACATTAGCACCAGCACCATTCAGGCGTCTGGCTTCATATTACAAATTTCATTCAAACTGAAACCCGGATTAAAATTAACACCTGGATTATTCCCAGATTAGAAGTCCAATCCACAACTTATGCAAGGCCTACATCCACTGAGTCTTTAGGGTACACATATCAGGGTGTACATAGGGTACATGTAGCAGCTCCTAGACAGCTCCTTTTACCCACCCTTGGGTCAAACCTGAAGCTAGTGTGTCTGAAAGCTGGCATAGCAGGCATTCCAATGCAGCTGAACCCTTTAGGCTCGACTCAGTCGCTGGCTAATGGAGCTGGCTGGAAGCTGTTATGCATAGCCCCAAAATGAAGCAGCGACCAGGGCAAAAGCCTTATGTATAGCAGCCATCTACACTGCAGAGGCCATGGTGCCAGGTTCTTGTAAAAACACAGATTTGAAACAAAAATCGATTTAAACCAAAACCCAAACTCACTCAAGGCCTACAGTGGCACGCAGGACCAACGCCTCACTGAAAGCCCCATCCCCACTTAACAGCACATGATACCATGTTAAAGTTCAAAACCATATTAAAAACCAATTAATAATACAACCCAAATTCAAACTCAACCCAGGCCTACACCCAGGGCCAATGCCTCACTGAAAGTTGCCATGTCCACAGCAGATGCTACCAGGTTCAAGTTCAAACCCCAATTAAAAGCAATTTTGAATTTAAACCAAAATTCAAAGTCACTTAAGGTATACAGCAGCACCCAGGGCTAACGCCTGGCTTATAGCCACCATTTTCACTCGACAGCACATGCTACCAGGTTAAAGGTAAAAACCAGATTTAAAATCAATCATGCATTAAAACCCAAATTCGAACTGACTCGAGGCCCACTGCAGCTCCAAGGGCCAAAGCCTCACTGATAGCCGCCATCTTTACAGCACATGGTACTACTTTCAAGTTAATACCCATGCCATGTATAAAACCAAGTATTCAATTAAAACCCAGATGAAACGTTACGCGGATTTAAATTGAAACCACAACTGACTCACTCAAGGCCTACAGCAGCACCCAGGGCCAACGCCTCGCTGATAGCCGCCATCTCCACAGCACATGCGAGGCTGTTGCAGAGCTTTGCAGCCTGGAGCATATGTGATATAATATAGCATTAGAGAGTTGCGTTGTTGGGTATTGGGACCCACGTGTGGGACAGGGGAAATGAGTGTGCACATGCAAGCTTGTTGCATAGCTTCGCAGCCTGGGGCATATGTGATACAATATATAGCATGCGAGGGTTGCATTGTTGGGTATTGGGACCCACGTGTGGGACAGGGGAAATGAGTGTGCACATGCAAGCTTGTTGCATAGCATATACCAAGAGATGTTTCATATGCTTTGCTGTTTTTTGCTCAATCTGTTTGGCAGGAAGCATTTTCGAGTGTGTTTTATGTTTCAATGTCCCTCTGTCTTGCTATTCAAAAATAGTGAATTCAAGATAGTGCACCTTTCAGGCAGCTCCTCAGCCGTGTTTTTTATTTCATAAATCTTTAGGCCAATTTGGTAGCCACAAGTGGCGACCACAGGCTCATCCTGGGACGGTGTAGTAGCACCATCTGCACTAGGTGAATAGGTAACTTCCACCAGGGGTAGGCCTGAGCTAGCTACCTGGGCTGGGCCTGTGCTACCCAGGTGCGACCCAGGGCACAAATCACTGACCTGAGGGTCGCCATCTTGGCGACCAAGGGCCCATTTCGCCCGAATTTTGCACACCTGAGGGTCGCACGGGTGGCGACCGCGCGCCACAATATGCGACCGCTCGCACAAATAAAAAACACTGCTCCTCAGGCTGGCTATTCAGCCAAAGCGGACGCAGGCTAGTACACCTTCTGTGAAGCTCCCCTGGTTGGCTACACAACCAAAGTGGACGCAAGCTAGTGAAACTTCTAGGCAGCTCCTCAAGCTGGCTATACAACCAAAGTGGATGCAAGCCCAAGCACCTAGGCAGCTCCTCAGGCTGGCTATTCAACCAAAGTAGATACAAGATATTGCACCTCCTAAGCAGCTCCTCAGGCTGGCAAATCCAAAGTGGATGCAAGCCAACACACCTTCTAGGCAGCTCCTCAGACTGGCTATTCTACCATAGTGGACGCAAGGCAATGCACTTTCTAGGCAGCTCCCCTGCTTGGCTATTCAACCTAAGTGGACTCAAGCTAGTGCACCTTCTAGGAAGCTCCTCAATATGGCTATTCAGCCTAAGTGGACGCAAGCTAGTGCTTCTTCTAGGCAGCTCCTCAAGATGGCTATTCAACCAAAGTGGACGCAAGCTAGTGCTTCTTCTAGGCAGCTCCTCAGGCTGGCCATTCAACCAAAGTCGACGCAAGCTGGTGCTCCTTCTAGGCAGCTCCTCAGGCTGGATGACGATCCAAACAAAGTCGACACATGCTTGTGCACCTTATAAGCAGCTCCTCATGCACGCTATTCAACCAGAGTGGACGCAAGATAGTGCATCTTCTGAGCAGTTCCACATGCTGGCTATTCAATCAAAGTGGATGCAAGCTAGTGCACCTTCTAAGCAGCCCCTCAGGCTGGCAATTCAACTTAGGTGGACACAAGCTAGTGCACCTTCTAGGCTACTCCCCAGGCTGGCTATATAACAAAATACGACGCCAACTAGTGCACTTTATTGGAAGCTCTCTAGGCTGAATATTCTACCATAGTGGACGCAAGCTAGTGCACCTTCTAAGCAGCTCATCTGGCTGGCTATTCAACCCAAAGTGGATGCAAGCTAGGGCACCTTCTAGGAAGATCCTCAGGCTGGCTATTCAACCAAAGTGGACGCAAGCTAGTGCACCTTATATGCAGCTCCCCTGTTTGGCTATTCAGCCTAAGTGGACGCAAGCCAGTGCTTCTTCTAGGCACCTCCCCTGGCTGGCTTTTCAACACAAGTGGACGCAAGCTGGTGCACCTTCTAGGTAGCTCCTCAGGCTGGATGACTATCTATCAGCTTGAAATCACTCCGGTAGAGTGGACAGTAGATTAAAGCAGCGGAACAGACGCACCAATCTATACACGGAGACAAGGATAACGTTACAGACACAGGAGACCCATAAAGGGGCACCTGTGGTGAAAGGAGGCGGTAGACAGGAACCTAACAGGGTACAGATCAGACCGGAGACGTAGGTGACAGGAAGCTGCCACTGAGTCATCTCAAGATGACTCAGTCCCACGGGAAGCTGGCTCAGGAGAGCCGATAGTTCTAAGGGAGTACATAAGTAGTCACCAAGTCATAAAACGCGTGAGAGCACCGCTATACATGCTGATACTCCACCTATGACTCAGGTGACATACAATAGTACTACTCCACCTATGGCACTGGTGACATAGAACTATATGTAACAAATTAAAAAAAAAAAAAATCAAAGAACTCCGAAAAATAAAATCGAGAGAAACTTCAAATGAAACCCGAAGGGTTGTAAGGGAAGGTATGAAGCAAGGCAAAGAACCAAAATTTGCCAAGTGGATATAAGAGGACAACTAAATATCAAAGTCGGGTAACAACGGTATAGAAAACCCGATCCGGGAATAGGAACCTAATGCCAATCAATGATAACTTAAAGAAACTCTAAATGTAACCAAAAATTCCAGAATACATGTAACCAAAAAATTGGTTTAAGGAGAAGCAGTCATTCCAAACATGCGAATGAAACGCCAGAACACCATAGGATCAAGGGGCTTGGTGAAGGGGTCAGCACAGTTGTCCTTAGTGTTAACATAGGCAACATCCACCTGGCCATCCTCCACCAGCTCCTGGATATAGTGATGGATGACATCAATGTGCTTGTTGCGAGGGAGCAGCTGACAGTCATTGGCCCAGCTCAAGGACCCCAAGTTGTCACCTTGAATGGTGACCAGGTCACAAGGCAGCCCTAGATCAATTCTCAACTTTTTCAACCATTGCACCTCCCTGGCAGTCTGAGACAGGGCCTGATACTCAGCCTCACTGGAGCTAACAGCAACAGTGGGTTGCCTTTTGCTCATCCAGTTCACAAGGCAGCCTCCAGCAAGCACAGCATAGCCAGTCTGAGATCTCCTGTCAGACCCATCATCAGCAAAGGATGAGTCACTAAAGACAGTAAAAGAGAAACCAGGGCTGTGAGTGTAAGTGAGGCCCAGATGGGAATGTTCTCTCAAATACAAAAGCAAGCGCTTGGCTGCAGCCCACAGGGGGGCAGTGGGTTGAGCAGAAAACCTGGACAGGTAGCTAACAGCAAAAGAAATATCAGGCCTTGTGCAGGTAGCCAGGTACAGCAAATCCCCCACAAGAGAGAGGTACTGGCTATTAGAGGCCAGAGGTTCTCCAGGAGGATCAGTGACAGTGCACTTGGACATGGGAACTGAAAACTTGGGCTTGGTAGCAGCAGTGAGACCAAACTGCTCCACCAGCTCAACAATGTAGGAGTGCTGGGAGAGGTCGATCTTAACACACCTGCCGTCAGAATCAAGTGTACAAGTCATGTCCAATGAAAGGAACTGGACAGGTACACCCATTTCCTTGACTTCCCACCCAGCTGCTTCCATAGCCTTGATCAGCAAGGCATACCTATGCAGCTCACTAAAAGCACAGATAAAGTCATCCACATAGGTCAGGACATAGCTCCACCCACCAGTAGAATCCCTCCTGAAATACAGAGCAGGTTCAGCTTTGCACATGGTAAAACCGTGGGCAACCAAAACCTGCTTTACATCTTTGCTCCAAGCCCTGGGTGCCTGCTTCAAACCATAAAGAGATTTAATTAGCTTGCACACAAGGGGAACATTGTCAGGACCAAGTTCATGAAAGCCCTCAGGCTGGTAGCAGAACAGGTCCAGACCAGGTTCCAGCTTGGCATTCAAGAATGCAGTCTTGATGTCCAGCTGCCTCACAAACATTTTTCTATGAGTGATGGATGGCAGCAAGGAGCACACGAAGACCTGCTTTAGAGGAGACGGGGGCATATACATCATGGTAGTCCAGCCCAGGACGTTGCAGAAAACCACGAACTACAAAACGAGCTTTAAACGCAAAGAACCATCAGCCCCATGTTTCTTGACAAATAACCATCTGCCAGATAGAATCCTCTGCCTAGGAGGCTGTGGAGTGAGGACCCAAGTGCCATGAGCATGGAGGGAGGCCATCTCATCCTTCATAGCCTGCAGCCAGAGATCTCTGTCTGGGTTGGTAGGTAACATTGCAGCTTTATAAGAGAGTTCAGTAGAGGTAGAAATAAAAGCCCCCACGTACAAGCAGTGTACTTGTACATGGGCAGCGGGGATATCAGCAGTATCAGCAGTAACCGGTAATAAAGCCCCCAGCGCAGCACTCATGCGTGGTTGAACAAGGCCGGCCTCCTTTGCCTCTAAATCGTCGAAGCCTGGGTACACTGGAACACCCCAGCCATACGCAGTATCTGACCCGGACCAGTGTTCGAGGTCATCACTCACATCATCTGTGACGGCCACATCGTCGCAATGCCTGGTCCGGTATAAACCACCAGGTATAGCAGGGGGTGAAGTGATCAACAACTCCCGCGAGCTATCCGAATAGGTGGACGGGGGGTGGCGACTAGTGGGCAGTGGACCTATACTAGGTTCCACTATGACCCGAGGCTGTCCTAATCCTACGACTTCACCGACGAAACGTGGCGCAGAGGAAGGCCCGGCGACCCCCTGAGATTCGAATAAATTAGAGCTTGAAGGAACATCAGACTCCCCCTGGCCCAATGCCGCCGCACGCGATACAGCACCATCATTACCTGGCCTGGGACGCATCGTCATCCCATGACCAGTAAAGCGGTCAACAATCGGGGTTGGTAAAGGGCCCAGGACATTGTCAGTAGTATCAAGCCCTTTACCGATGATAGCGGCAGGGGTGCGAGAAAAATACTGAGATCCATCATAGGGAAAAAGCCCAGGGATACAGTTTTAGCTAAACTGTTCATAGAAGAGCACATCACGACTCTCTACCACCTGGCGCAACTTCGGAACCCAAACAAAATAACCCTTACTCACCAGAGAATACCCAACCAGTCTACCAGATAACGCCCTTTCGTCAAGCTTATTGCGCTTCTTCCCATTCACTAAGGTAACATAGCATGGGCACCCAAACACGCGCAATAACGATACATCAGGTAGAACCCCAAAGAACAACTCATAAGGAGTCTTGTCACCCTGATTAGGCAGCCGGTTGCGTAGGTAACACGCGGCGAGGAAGGCATAGGGCCAGAAGGACTTAGTGAGCTTAGACTCCAAGTGAATGCTCCTAGCTACGTTCTGAAGGACCCCATTGTACCGTTCCACAGTCGCATTCTGCTGAGCAGTGTAAGCCATGGACAATTCATGTGCACAGCACCAACCGATTCTAACCAATCCTCGAACCACTTCACTATAAATTCCTTAGCCCTGTCAGACCTAAGACACTTGAAAACAAATCCATGCAGCTGAGTCATCCATCTGAGGATGGTAGTTTGAACTGCTAAGGGAGCTTCATCCCTGGTTCTCAAGCACAAGACCTCAGCATAGCCAGAGTATTGGTCAGTGAGACACAGAACATAAAACTCCCCACGCAAGCCCCTAATATTAAATGGCCCCATGATGTCCAAGTGAAGGCGTTGTAATGGGGCACGGATCCTAGTTTTGCTTTCTTTAGGAAAAGGGATACGTTTTCCCTTTGCCTTCTGACAAGCATCACATGGGATCTTAGACAGTCTTTGCACCTGTTGGAGAGTGAGGGGTAAGTTCTGAACCAAACCCTTCCTTACAAGGTTGTGCATGGCATCATAGCCAGGGTGACCCAGCCGCCTATGCCACAACCATTCAGGAGTGGTAGGGATCACAACTCCACCATCCTCATCAACATCAAGAGCAAAAGCTGGATAATTTTCAGCACCATACAAACGACCACGAGGGGTGTGACAAGGCCTACATGCAAACTTGTACACACCATCACTGGAGGCAGGGAAAGACCACAGAACAGAAGAGCCCTGTGTGGCAGTACAACTAAGACTATCAAAAGAAATCTTGCAGTTGTGAGCATGGGCAACAGCATTTACTGACATGAGGTTCACCGGACAGTGTGGGATGTAGAGAACATTGGTTAAAGTGATTGGTGTTGGTAACCAATCACTACATAACACAATGGAACCCTGACCCACAGACCGTTGAACCACACCATCACCAAATTTAACTGCTGGCCCAGTCTCAGAAGCATGAAACACAGTGAACAAAGACATATCACCTGTGATTGACATCCCAGCTCCAGAATCAACATGCCAGACACCCTCAGACAGGCTTGGGCTGCAGACATTTGAAAATTTCGCAGTGCAAGAGAAAAGGACAGAGCGTACCTCCTATTTCTTTTCCAAAGCATACCCATCAATCTGAGCCTGCAAGGAGGCCAGCTGCCGCGGAGTAAGCACACCTGGAAGGGCCAAGGCCATGGGCACCGGATTGGTAACCGGTGCACCAGGCTTGGTCTTACGCAGGTGCGGATGCTTCGTGAAACAGCGATCCTCCGAGTGGGTCGTCTTGCTGAGGCATGGGCCCCAAGTGCAATCCAGACGTCGCTTGTTGGAACCAGAACCCTGAGAACCAGATCCCTGCCCACGCTGAAACGCAGCATTGGCAGGAAACTGGGGAGCGTCCCGGGACCAACCAGGATGCCTGGAGTCGGACCTGGGGAGAGCAATGTTCAAAATGTCGAGAGACCGATATGCCTCTAGACAAGACCAGTAATCTACAGTCTGTCTGTTAGCCAACATCATACCGTACTGGATCCGCAGCAATTCAAATCGGATCAAACGGATCCCATTCACAATGGTTTCCATGGCGTGGCGCTGAGTGACAGGATGTCCAGCACTGCGGAGGTCAGTGCAAAGACTGCGAACCATGCGAAAGAAATCATCGACACGGTCAGAAGGGCCCATGTGCGCATTATGAAGTTCGATACGCATGAGAGGGACTCTAGAGGCAAGGGCATCAGACTGCGTCTTCCGGATATCCAAAAGGATATCCCGAGGGGTGGCAAAGTCCTGGTATACCTTGACCATATCGTCCTCCATGTTCGCGAGCATCATAGTTAACCACATGAACTCCTGACGTTCGAGAGGCAGTGCACTGAAACCCAACAGTGCAGGATCAAACCGAGACTCACCATGAATGAGGGTATTAGACCCAGCTCCAATCGCAGAAGGGACAGGAGCCAAGGACCTACGAATGTCCATGAAATACTCCGCAGCAAGACCAGCGTCAAGAGCGCGCTGGTCGTCTATGTTCCTAATCACAGGAATGGACCTCGCAACACTCATAAGCAGCTCGAAATCTGGGCTAACAGGACACTGAGGGACAGGCACTCGCACAAACTGATAACCAAGCTTCTCGTGATCACTACGCCTCGTACCACCAAAGGAAACACCATGATCTGGGGGATACAGAATCCCAGAAGTGACTGGACCAAGAAAAGAACGACACCTGGTACCAAGCTCAGAGAAAGCCATCACTCGGCGATGCCTCAGCTTCACACTAACGTTTGCCATTGTAGCCTGCATATCCATCCGACCGTACAAAGAGCGGTTCAAGGACTCACCATCCCGTCGATCCTGGTTGATCAGGCGGTAGTCCCGCAAGTTCAAAGTCGGAGGAGATCCACCAGTGAGCAGATGCTCCCAAGATTCGCATGACCGCGTATATAGCATAGGAAGAGGGCCAGGGGCAGGAGGCAGCTCCACCGGCGGAGGCGGAGGGGGTTCCAGGGAGGCACCAGCAGCAGAGGTGCGTGCAGAGGAAACAGCAGCCTCGCGAGAGCGAGTGTGGTAGCCAGGGAGGCCACGCTCCATGGGGGCAGATGCAGAGGAAAAAGAAGCAAAGCCCTTCAAGAAAGTGGGCTTTGCCACCTCCGGGTAAGCCGGGGGAACAGGCTCAAAGGGAGGCGCCGACGAAGGCTGAGGCTGATACACAGGCGAAAGCTCTCGATTAGGCATCTGCTGATCAGGAGGCTCATACACCGGCGAAACAGCGGAAGTCTCAAAGACACGAGTGGCAGCAGCAGATGGGGTCACGCCACCGAAGTCAGCACTCGTAGCACTCTTTAAGTCCTCCTCATCATCAGTAGTAGTAGAGTAGTCTTCATCATAATTGAAGGGGACGCAATGAGGCTGCGGGTCTGATGCACAACGGATGATCTGTGTCTGTACACAACACAGCTTCATCAGGACATCCTCAACATCAGAGGACAGGCGTCGAACATTGAGAGAAGGAACCGTAAAGTTGGAGGATTGATCGGGGGGGGTTACTTCCTTGATGGCGGATGGACCCTCCTCTCCGGCAGCAGAGGCCGCTGGCGCGCAGTCGTCTAGCCAATCTAGAGGAACGTTCACCCCCGTTGGGAGGATTCGGTCGCATCCATTGCTCACAATGACACTGCGGATCCCACGAGCCCATGAAACACCATTAAGTTTGGTAAGTTTCACAAAGCCGGCAGGAGGCCCTCGCGGAAGTTGCATTATCAAAGCAGTGGTAGTGATGAGGAGCCCAGTAACCTATCAGCTTGAAATCACTCCGGTAGAGTGGACAGTAGATTAAAGCAGCGGAACAGACGCACCAATCTATACACGGAGACAAGGATAACGTTACAGACACAGGAGACCCATAAAGGGGCACCTGTGGTGAAAGGAGGCGGTAGACAGGAACCTAACAGGGTACAGATCAGACCGGAGACGTAGGTGACAGGAAGCTGCCACTGAGTCATCTCAAGATGACTCAGTCCCACGGGAAGCTGGCTCAGGAGAGCCGATAGTTCTAAGGGAGTACATAAGTAGTCACCAAGTCATAAAACGCGTGAGAGCACCGCTATACATGCTGATATTTTTTTTTTTTTTCTTTTTTTTTTTCACGTTTTTTAAAGCGGTACACAAGCGGGGTGCGGGTCTGATCAGTACTAAGTTGCCCCCAGCGTAAGACCATAACCGAAAAAGTTTGGCTATGGATTAGTGGACATGCATTATTGTCAGATGTCAATAAGGCACGCGTGTCCTAGTAGTATACGCTAACAATAATGCCTGACTCGGGAGGAAAACGGGGGGTTCGATCCTCCCCAAAAGGTCGCTGTACACAGGCGGGTTGCGGGTCTGCTCAGTACTAAGTTGCCCCCAGCGTAAGACCATAGCCGAATAAGCTTGGCTGTGGATTAGTGGAACCTCTGGGTAATCTGTTCTCCTCCCGGGACATGCATTATTGTCAGCTGTACAACTAGGACACGAGTGCCTTATTGGCATCTGATCAGATCCTAGTAGTATACGCTGACATCCTGTCGTGTAATCTCTCCTAATTCCCGCCTTTTTGCCCACGCTTTTTCTCTGGCGATAGCCAATGCTGCTTTCTGTTTCTCGGACATAATTCGTTTAGCTTTGACTGGTATCACTTCAGTGTCTTCTAATAGGTTGCTATCTTCTTCTATATTCTCCATATGTGATTTTACATTAGAAAAGATTAGAATTAATTAGAAAAATTAAATAGGTTTTACAAATAATTTATTGGAATTTGGGATATACTGGGAGAGTTCGGAGTATTTTGACTGCATTAGGCTTCCTTGGAATAGGTCTTCCCCAGAGAAGGTCTGATTCATGTAAGGGTGTGCGTATTGTTCGTCTGCCAATAAAGTTTGTTGCTGGTTGATTGTACTGTGTTTGTTTCGGCCAGGACTCGATGCAGAGAGGTAACATATATTTGTCCATGTTATATATTACTTTGTGTAAATATATTTTGAACCCGTTTCGTCATTATCTAATTCTAGAAGACTGTTGTATTTCACGAATAAAAGTGAGTAATTTTTTATATTATTGTTTCCGTTTGAATAAAATGAAATATCATAATTGATATCTTCTTCATTCTCTATATCAATAGGCAGCCCACAGGCCCATTGGTAAGATGAAATAGTTGGGGGAAATCTCATCAATAATGTCCCGTCAACAGTGTGCGTCATGAGGTGTTCTATCGCACGATTTTCGTTATCGAATATGAAATCCAGGTATTCTATTGCTTTATCATAAGGAATAGGATGATTTGCGAGAGGTATATTGTTAATACTAAATCCTACATAAACTGGATTACTTTGAAGATGAATCTCTTTTAATCCATGACTAAACAAGTAACTCGTCCCATTATAATCTTGTGTAGATACCTTTTTATAATAATCATACTGTAAAAAAGTAGCCAAGACATATTCAATATCACGCGACCCAACAAATATATTTGTTGTTTGATTTTCGGATTTATTGAGTTGAAATTGACTGGTGAAATTATCGAATTCAATTCTATCGGATACGTTGTCTTCTATTTCACTTTTGATAATGAGTGTTGGTTTTAAAATTTCATATCCAACAGATACATTGTCTCTTAACAGCACAACAGCGTCTGCCCACTCAATAACAACTCTGATTTTGCCTTTAACAATACAGTCCTTAGTTCCTAGGATACCATGGAATTTATCAATCACGAACGGTATCCGATCTGTCTCTGCAACAATGTCGACTGCTTGATTATTCCCAAACATATTAGTTGAGGCTTGTGTCGAGTTGTGTACGTCCATCATCCTAGCCAAATGATTATACTCATTTATTGTTTGAATTAGGACATCATCAAAATATACTGAAAGAGTACTGATCATACATCCAATCCCACGAGGCGCTACTCCTAGTGAATTCATTGTAAACATTATCTTCGCGCTGTTCAAATCCCAAATCCCTTCATTTATCTCGAATACGCATTGGCTTTTGGGGGAAAAAATAGTATCACCTATGGCCTCAAAACTGAACACCTTTGTTATATGTTTTGGTACAGGGTTCATTTATATTATTGTTAGATATGTTTTATATTTGGTTAGCAAAGCTAACCAAACAGTTAGAGTACTAATTCGAGTTGTCTACCAGCGCCTATCCTTAACATGGAACCACATTCGATGAAAACAAGGGCTGTCAGTGACTCGGCGCCAGCTGCGCCACCTATGCTCTGTGTGTCAAATGACCCTATGCTTGAATTACCCCTGGTGTCTACGCCAGATAGGAAAGAATCATCGTTGTGGCAGAACTTGCAACTTAGGCAAAAAAAGTTGTCACGCCATTTAGCATAAGTGTCACAATAAGGATGGCTTCCCCCGTCTGCCGATTGTAATTGATTATATGATGACTGCGTTAGGGCAAAACACTGACCCGGATTCGCACGGAAATCAGGTGTGTATATTCCATTCAGATTAAATTGCGCGCTTCCCATTCCAGTCGCTTTTCTTGTGAAGGTATTAGACGATTTTGTAACTCCATCAAGCCCACCTGATGGACTCTGTGCCACAAAAGTTCCCCATGCCCTATTGACCGATTGAGAAGATACACTAAATTTAGTTGATTGACTATAGGAAGTTGCAGCGGAACTGAAACTGAAGTAATTGCGGAAGCTTAGCTCGTATACCCCTCCACTAGATAAAAATGCGTTATGCATTGCATCAAATATCCCGTCATCAATCGAGATTGTGTCGACACTGAATGAAATGTCTGATAGTGTGAATGTTCCTCCTCCGACTAGACAGTTTGCTCCGTCAAGTTGAATTCGTAGTCGGACCTGTCCTAATAGTTTAGTATCAATGATAGACGGTTGCAAGCTGTTATGACTCAACCAGTTCGATATGGAATATGGTGCTTCAGCAGATGGACCAGCAGATGCATCCCCTCCTCCTTGTACGATTTTCCTGCGATAATGTGCGTCCTCCCCAAAACTGGTATCAGCAATGATATTCCACAGCTGATTGTAATTTGAGCAACCCGAAACGACCATTCCATTCACTTCCAAATCCACTCGGGAAATTATCGACTCGATGTTTCTTGCAAATCCACCACCTTCTGTTTTCCCATTAAGGTGCATAATCAAAGTATCACTATCGACCAAGCAGTTTGAAGGAAGATCTACGGTTATCACGCCGGAATTCGTTGCAGTCGTGCTGTTGAGCGTACTTAAGCGCTTCGTCGCCCGCGAATAATTCTGTATTTTTTTCACCAAATATTGCAAGTTCTTTGGATAAGCCGACATGGAAGTGTTTGTATAAGTATTGTTTTGAAAATAATAAAAAATGTTTTATTTTTTACCCTTCAGATAAGTGTGGATTTGTTTGTAATGATGAGAGACTGCTGGCCGATTCAAAAGAATTTGCAAAGCTGGATCATTGTTCCTGCCTTGCCATTCGGTAGCAATGGCTATTATATCTAGTTTTGATTGTGCAGAATTTCCAACTTTTTTATGTTTGGAATCAAACATGTTTAATTTTTGTTGAAGATCATCCATGTTTTTTCTAAGACTTGTCCTGGAGCCTGACGCTTCCCCGGGATTTCTGAATTCAGAAACATTTGGCGTTGTTAAACCAAAATCAGAATCCATGTCTCCTCTAGGACGTTTATTGAAATATAGTTTTTCTTTCTCTTCGGCTGATAAACCACTTGGTCCACTTGCTGTTTCCTGTTTGGGTTGTTGTTTTTGTTGTTCTGTTTGGACAGACTTTACCAGCTTTTCCACAGCTGAATGTTGGTTCACAATCTGAGATATCATTGTCGGCGGGGCTTGCGCAGGAATTTTGATGGCATACTCATATGGATTAAACCCTAGCATTCTAGACTGTGTCCTATCGGCTGGTAATTTAATGTTTATGATGGTAGCTCGTTGGGAAATATTCCTACCTCTTGCAAATAGTTTGATGTGATTTGACTTGTTATTAACTGTATTTTTTTTAACAACTTTCCTTGTTCTCATTTTGTTATAATATATGTCCTAAATTTAATGTATTCCAGTCAATATATATTTGGGCAGCCACAAAATACCAAGAGGGTTCAGAATAGTATAAACGGAGCTAATGACGTTGCGTTATTTGCCAAAAACCTAGCAACTGCTAATCAGATATCAATAGGTGTAATTTCATCCCAGGTTGTTCAAAACACAAATGGTATTGTATTCTCATCGAATCTTGCAATAGGAAACAGTAACTACATGTATCCAAAGACTGGATTTTCATCAAATGTGGTAGTGTTTTCATCAAATCTTACAGTTGCCAATAGCAATTACATGTATCCCAAAATAACATATTGTTCAAATCTTGCTGTAGGAAACAGTAACTATATGTATCCCAAAATAACATATAGTTCAAATCTATCAACCAACAATTCAAATTACATGTATCCCAAAATAACATATTGTTCAAATCTTGCTGTAGGAAACAGTAACTATATGTATCCCAAAATAACATATAGTTCAAATCTATCAACCAACAATTCAAATTACATGTATCCAAAGACTGCATTTTCATCAAATGCTTCAGTTTTTGCAAGTAACCAGTCTGTTTCCAACAGTAATAACATTGTTAGTCTGTCGAATTATGCGTATGCAATTGAGAACATTAGTTCGTGGGACGATATTACAGACAAGCCCGCCTTATTTGATGGGGTATACGCTTCCTTGACTGGAAAACCACAACTCTTTTCAGGGTCGTATACAGATTTGACAAATAAACCGACTCTTATTACATCATATCTAAATTTGACAGATAAGCCCGTACTTTTTGATGGGATATATTCCTCCTTGTCGGAAAAACCTACGTTGTTCAACGGGTCATGGACCGCCTTGACCGGAAAACCGATAATACCACAGGAGACGTGGGTGACTGGGGTATCTGGTTTATTTACATTAAGTAATGTAGGAATTGGAGGAAATCCGACGAATCCACTAGCTATTCGAACTAGTGGTCTACAACTGACTGACGTCAGTCCAATTAAAGACTATCAAGTTTGTATACATGCTACTGGCGTTGCACAACAAGGGGAGTCTGTTGGGATCATTTTCACATCAACACATGGAACTAATATTAACAATGCCGTGTCAGGCGGTGCAGCAATAGTTTTCGAGAAAACTGGTGTTGTGTTTCCAGGTGCATTGCACTTCAAAACACAAGGAGGAAATACGACAACAAGTCCTGTAACCAAACGCATGACTATATTGAGCGATGGAAAAATTGGGATGGGAACTACAACCCCAGGATATGCATTAGATGTTGTTGGTGATCTGAACATAAGTGGAACATGTAGGGTCAATGGAGTGGCACTTAGTCAAGGCGGTACATCACCATGGCTTCAAAACCAATCTGGACTTTATTCGTTGAGTAATGTGGGAATAGGTAAAGAAACACCATCCCAGGCATTGGATGTGGTTGGAAACATCCTCTGTTCAGGCGAAACAAAAACCAGTTATTTCAAATGCGGCTATGTTCAAATTGGTGGTACAACCGTTAAATCAGTTTTTACAGATCTAAATGTAGAAGCTGGTGGTAATCTAAATTTTATTTGTGACGCAGGAGGATATGGCGTATCTTCCCACAATTGGTATAGGCATAATGGCGGAGGTAACCCAATTTCACTGTTGATGAAATTAACATTAGACGGGAAACTAGGTATTGGGGCTGCAACACCTCTATGTCCGTTATCTGTTCAAAATAATCATGGGAATCGGCTCACTGACGGATCAATTATATCAGAATATCCAATGTGCATATCGGCAGCCGATGTGTTGACAGGTCAAACAGGAGGTCTATGTTTTGACGCTGGATCTACTATAGAAGATAATATTACACCTGGAAGCGCAATAACAAATGAAAGAGTCGGAATAAGTGGGAATACATCACGCATGCATTTCAAAGTGAAAACATCAAGTGGTCCTACTGATCCTTTAACAAATTTGATGACTCTAAGTCATAAAGCTCGAATTGGAATTCTCACGACTAATCCGTTACATGCATTGGATGTATTTGGATCTATCAATTGTTCGGGGCAATTTCTCGTTAACGGGGTATCTATATCAGGTGGTAGCACCGCTCCACCTACTTCGAATACAATTGGGGACATTACTATATCAGGAAACCAAATAAAATGTGTTAATTCCGAATTTAAAAATATAAGTACGGGAAATTACAACTGTTATATAAATTCTGACATCGGATATGTTGATAATAATAATCAAAGGAACTTTACTTGGCGACGAAATGGAACAGATGAATTTACATCATACCAGATCATGAGGCTTACGGAACGTGGAAACCTAGGAATTGGTATTGATAATCCTAGCTACATGCTCGACGTCCTTGGGGATATTAACACTGTTGGGGTTTTTCGAATGAACGGTGTCCCAATTTCATCGTCATCGTTTGATGGAAATTATGCGAATCTCACAAATAAACCTACACTTTTTTCCGGATCATATAATGACCTTCAATCCAAACCTGTCTTATTTGATTCGGATTATAATTCGTTAAATAATAAACCGACGCTATTCTCAAAATCATATTGGGATCTTACTGATGCGCCTGTAAATAGGTCAGTTTTAAATGGAATAACAACCGGGTATTACATTGGAGGAGTTGGTAATAACCAAGCTGGTAAAAAAACGTTTGGGATCGGAACGTCAGAAAATCAATTAAATCAGAATATTTTCACAGTTCAATCATATGGTGCTAATTCAACAGATTATTCCCCGAATATGTATAACAATGCAATGATTGCAAACGTAGTCGGTTCGGGTAGTGTCATTGGTGAACATGGTATGTGTTTCTCGTCTTCATTATTGCCATATGTTGGTACAAATCATCCGGACACTGCAATCACATCTTATCGAGAAAGTGAAGAACACCATGGCGGAAGTCTACGTTTTAAAACACGTGAGCCAATTGCTTATAGTCTGCCTGAGACGCGAATGACCATAGCTGGCAATGGAAACGTCGGGATTGGCAAAAAAACACCATTATATCTCCTAGACGTGAATGGCACTATAAATGCTACTCAGATCTTGATTAATGGTGTAGCGGTGGGGACTTCTGGTTTTGATGGAAATTACAACAACCTTACAAATAAACCGACATTATTTAATGGTCAATATGCGTCGTTATCAGGAATTCCAACGTTATTTAATGGAAATTACAACAACCTTACAAATAAACCGACATTATTTAATGGCACCTGGGCAGCATTGACAGGGAAACCCACTTTATTCGATGGGAATTATAATTCATTAACTAATCGTCCTGTAATCCCTACAAGCTATTGGACAGCAGTCGAACCGGGTGTAATGTTCTCAGCCACGGGTAATCGATATAAAACGAGTTTGACACCGCTTATTGATCAAGAGTCATTTCCCAAATTAGAATTCCATGATCAATGGTCTGCTAGCAAATTGCGCATAACATTTCAAGGTACAAATAATAATCGAATAGAATTAGCTTTTGTAGATGATAATTTACCTGCTAATGGTATTATCCCGTATGTATATATATCTACTACTCGTGCAATATCTGGGAACTCAGATCGTCGACTCAAAAATCATATAGGATATGTCGACCCAAAGGAATCATTAGATAGAGTTGATCGATTAATGCCTGTAAAATACGCTTTTAAACATGACCCAGATACTGTCGATTATGGCCTTTACGCTCAGGATGTCCAAGATGTGTATCCCCATCTTGTTGGTAAAGACAGTACTGATAATTTAACATTAAATTATTCCGGAATTGTTCCACACTTGATTGCAGCTGTCCAACAATTGAGTGCTTCTGTTAAATTATTGAATGCAGAAGTAGCTATTTTGCAAGCTTCGCTTACCAAAAATACTTAAGAACCTTGAGCATATTATATACTATAAGTATAATAAGATGAGCGAATCTTGCATCAAAGTTCACACGTATTCTAGTGAAATCCACAAGACGAAAATGAAAGAAGACCCTGAATATCGTGCTCATGTAAATAATCTCGCCAGACTTGCAACTGTAAAACGGTATCAAACAGATGAGGCATATCGCGAGAGACAACAAGCATATACCAGGAACAGGTACCAAAATGATCCTGAATTTCGCGAAAAACGAAATGAACGCGCAAGACTATATCATGCAAAAAAAAAAAAAAAAAAAGCGTTATTATTGGCAGAAACTGTCGCAGTATAGTGTTTCATTCAAAAAATTGAAATGCACATTATTTTTTTTGGTATTTTAAGTAAAACGCTTAAGAGATTGTTCACATATTAATATATTACACAAGTATAATGACATCGCAACAAACTTTGGCAAAATGGTACAAAAAGCATTTGGTAACAGGAGAAGCTCCACGCAGGATTACTAAAAAGTATGTGATCGAACAGGGTTACGAATCAGTAGAACAGTTCTATAATGCTGTGGAATGGTACGAGAACTGTATGGAAGAAGAATCAAAAAAGGTTAGGAAGCAAGAAAAAGCAGAATATGATAAGGAACGCTACCAAAAAAACGCTCCCAAAAGGTTAGTCGAATTCGAACTTTTCAATCAGGCCAGTAACACTTTGTATGTGTATAGATGTATTTCTATCACAAACGCTTTTCGTCCTTTAAAGAATTTCGGCCCAGACACATTGTTGGTTTTGGCCGAAATTAACCAAGACAAATATACCAAAAAAACTGAAGAGGGAGAGTATGTGTCTAATACTTTAGCTGGGAAAAACATTTTTTTCACAGGATATGCAGAACTACTGAACAGACTTGACATTGACGACCCAAGTATGGGAGCTTTGTTAACAAGACTCATATCACAATCCCTGGCAATAAAAATTACCTCCAACGAACCTGTGAATAATACAGTTGATAGGCCGTTCTTGTACAGGTTATCAGGGATAACATACATACTATTTATACAGAATGTAAGTTCATACGTTTTGAGTGGGACAATAAAGGAGATAGCTTACAAACAAGTATAAAAAGGACCAGGAATCGGAATTTACCCAACGGAGCATGTGCAATTGAAGCAATTCTGAATGGTTTTCAGCCAGCATTCGACTCCTACAACAAGAAATTGAAGTATCATAAACATACACTCACATTTGAATCAATTTATTGGGATATATTCGAAAAAGAATATGACGGAGTGTCTGACATTGACATGACAGTCGAGGATTATTTGAAGTGGTTCAAGAAGAATGGTTTTGGAGCAGAAATATACGACAACGAAAACAGGGTAGTATGTAAATATGAGCCACCACCTGAGGAGCAAACAAAAACATACAGTATCCAGAAACTACGTGTCATATATTGGCATGAACATGTGCAGAACATAGACGAAGTGATGTCTTTTGCCAAGACAACTAAGAAGGACATGTACTCTCGTCCGTCATCCAACTTTGTAGTGCCAAAATTCAAAAAGGTTACAACAGACATGTATCACTTGGCAAACAAATACGAAGACATATTCCCAATTATTAAAGCTGGAATAGAAGCATCAAAAAAGGACATCAGAATCATCTACAACGGAGATATGAAAGAAGTTCTGTTAAACTTAGTTCAAAAAGAAGGATGCGACCCCAAGCCGATCATGCAAACTGGACATATTATTTCACGGTTAGAATTGAACCACATCGTGACAAAGGACGACAAACCTATAGCCATCTCAGTTGAGAATGCATCTCAAGTGCAAGGGTTTTCAAAATGTCCAATTCTAGACGTAGACACGTTTGTAGACTACAAGAACCTGGACTCAGAAGTGAAGGGATCGTTTCTAAGTAATAAATTTAAATCCGAGATGAGCATTGAAGGCAGTGAGGTTTTCAAAACATGTTTAGATCGAGTACCAATGGGCAGGCTTGTTGACAAAGATCTGTCTACCATAGATCTTGACGAGATTACAGCGTTTGATATCAATAAGCATTACTTTACTTGCATATGGATGTTGGTTGATGGACCAGGGTTCCCAGTTACAAATTCATGGGATATATTCTACACATACATAGATGATAAACCACTAAATGAAGCAAAATTCACGACTAAGAAACGAAAGGTTGTGGAATATGATGACCCGTTTCAAAACAACTTCACGCAAACAACACTTGATTCTCAGGGCGGAATAGTTAAAAGGAAACCGTTCAACAAAGGATACCTGTATCTCGTCAGAATAGATGATGAACACCCCATTTACAACCAGGATAAAATGCTCATTTATGGGTACGAAGTTGTGCAATTGAAATTCAAATACACAATATTGGCATATCTGCGAGTTGAGTGGAAGAAGTGTAGGTATCTAGAAACTATATTAAAACAGTGTTTGGGGGAGGGGAAGTACAAACACATCCCAAAAGATTTGTTAAAGGGAATCCCTAACGAACTATCCCTTAAGGCCTTTTTGGAAAAAAACACAACACCAGCATTCAAAAATCTTCAAGAACAGATCTGATGCTGTAGAATATGCAAACAAACACAAAGGAAATGTCATACCTATGGCAGACGACGTGTTTCTTGTAACCATCACACAGAAATCAGAGCTCATAAACGGATTTCTACCAATTAGGTATGCCCTCACGAATCTAGCAAGATTCCAGATCAATGACGCATATGAAAAGCTGAGCGTCGACAATCAAGTGCTTGCTGTAAAAACCGACTGCCTATATGCCATAATAAAAGACGGAATGTGTATCAAACAGCGAATTGGCATATATTTCGGTCAATACAAGATATTGAAAGGATCTCTGCCTCCCAATAACGAGATTGTACAATACAAAACAAAACAAATCATAACATACCCAGAGCAAGATATTCGTATTGTTGACAAGGTTTTACCAAAAACAATCATTGATGGGTTTGCCGGTTGTGGAAAGAGCTATGCTGCTCAAGACTATGTCTATAAACCTTTGGGGAAAAATAAGAAACAACGTTTTGAGGATAAGGAAATATTGGTGGTATGCCCATATAACTCCCAGGTTAACAATGTGCTAAAGAAAAGCAGGGAAGACGGACATGATATCCAAGCATGCACATTTCACAATCTTATTGGCCTCAATTTCGAAGGAGAGTATGGGAATAACAACGCATTTTCACTAGATGACATTAAAGCCATCATATTCGAGGAAGTAATGTTGATGACCAGGAGACATATGAATGAAATGAACAAGTTCATGCACAAACACCCACATATATGTTTCATAGCCAATGGGGATTCACACCAACTGGAATCGATTGATGATGATGCTACAATTGAGATGAAATGTGACTATGTGCAAAAAATATTCGATAATAAATATACATTAACATTCAACCATAGACTGAAAACGCAACAAGACAGAGATGATATGCTCCTCATCCAAGACGACCTATTTGACGAAACCAAAGATTTACAAAAAACCATCAGAAAATGGTTCAAGGATAGAATACTTTCCTCATTAGAAGATGTTAGTAAGCTAAAAATCAATAGAGCAATCAGCTATCTTGTGTACAGCTCAAAGGTTTTGAACACTTTTATAGACGAGCGCCTGGACAAAAGTAAAAAGCGGAAGGCAGCACAATGCTATACGCTGGCAGATGGCAAAACATATCACTTCGGCCAAGAGCTAGTTTGCAAAACCGATATCACGAGGAGTTATAAATACAAGGACGATAGGGAAGAGAAAACAGCAACAACCAAGTTGCGTCCGAATCAGAGGTACACAATAATCGGGCAGACCAAAAAGGAATTCAAACTACAGGACATCTCGTCTGAACACATCAAAATAGATATAACGCACGACATGATCTGCAAATGGTTCGAGCTAAGTCACTGTAATACGTGTCACAGCGAACAAGGGTCTTGCATTGCAGCGAAGTTTGTCATAACAGATCTGCTAACAATCACGGACAGGAGATGGGTATACTCAGCTGTTTCCAGGTGCAGTAAGCTATCTGACGTATATTTTCTGCAGATGGACTTGATAGACCTGAGGTTAGACGAGTTCTTCAAAGACAAAATACAGGGATACAAAAAACAAGACAGGTCAAAGAAACGTGATTATGACTACATGTTAGAGGAGTATGTAGACGTGGAATGGTGCAAGGAGCAATACATCCAAAACAATGTATGCATTGGATGTCAAGGACACATGAATGTGGAGAAGAGTAGCAAAATTCAATGTACTGTTGACAGAATAGATAACGCATTTGCACACTTCAAGTGGAATTGCAGATTAATGTGCAATAAGTGCAATACCGCGAAAAAATAAGTTTAACGTCCTAATATATATAGGATGACGGAGCTTGAATATATTTTAAAAAATAATCCGAATCAAAACTTGTTGTCCAAGCAAAAGCTATTTACAAGGCTAAAAGATGACGGGATTACCAAACGAGATATTGAAGATTACTTCAATCCACGAGAACTCACACAAATATATCAAAAACCACAAAATACCAAATTCAAATTCAAAATAACCGCCCCTCCAAGATCTTTCCAGATCGATGTAGCAATTATGCCATTGTCGAGTAAGAGGATAAATAATAACATATACCAAATTCTTATGTGCATAGACATCATTTCTAGAAAGGCTTATTGTTACCCACTGAAAAGCGGCAAGATGAATGATGTCTTAGACGCCTATCAGAAATTTATAGGCGATGTAGACGAAGATATCAACAGTGTATCAGGAGATAATTTTTTTGCATCTTCAATATTTGAGTCTTTCAATAAAGAACTAAATATAAGGATTTATACAGACGTTGCAAAAGAAGACCACATTACTCCGATGGGGAACAAGCTGGGAATCGTTGACCGCTTTACCAGGACTCTGAAAGGTTTGATAAAGAAACACTCACTGGAGAACAAGACTAAAAAATGGGTAGATGCACTTGGTGATATTGTTGAGCTTTACAACAATACAGCCCATTCTGGGTTGAAAGATGCAACCCCAGAAGAAGTGTATGATGATTATGACTACAGCCAAAAGCTATATGAAGCTCAGTCAAAAAAGAATGAAAAGATGAATGACAAAGTGACCATGAAAGTAGGGGACAGAGTACGTGTAATGTTACAGAAGAAGACCTTTGAAAAGGAGAAAGCCACATTTTCCACAGAGATTTACACCATTGAAGAACATATAGGATACAGATTCAAGCTCAAAGGAGTCAAACGTCTATACAGACCAAGCGAAATGAACATTGTTACAAATGTGAAAGACAGATTAGAGCCGGAAAAAGAAGACAATCAAATCAGAAGGATGCAAAGATCAAAGGCATTTAATTCCTATGACGAGATTGTTACTGCTCTTGATAAGAAGGACGAACCAAAAGAGAAACGGACTGTAAGAAAGCCCAAACGGTTTGCTGAGTAACAGCGGCGTTACGCTAACCAACAGTCATCCATTCCTCCTCCTGCGAGTAGCGGGGGCGGAACGGTAACCGGTATATCAGTCGCATCCTGCGCGGAGAGTAGAAAGGTGTAACAAAGTGTAATGAATCGTATTTTGTCGTATTTTGTCGTGTTTTTTCTTATCCATTCGTGTAACCTCCCGTCACGCAGTGATGGTCGCGTCACCTCCCGAATCTTAGGCGAATTGTTGGTACTGCATGATCATTTGAGAGAAAGACGACAGAACGCCCACAAAAACAAATAGCCCGGGCCATCGCTAGACAGTCGCGGAATTTACCTACCCTTCTTTTGCATTTTTCGGAATTTTCTATATACTCGGGAAAGATACCGTCGTGCCGCTAGTGCCATACTTACTCATGAATGAGGAGTGGGCAGGGCGGGAGCTAAGTGTGGGTTGTCTCGATTATTATGAGGTGTGTTGAGTTGATAATGAGGGACGAATTGAGGTGTGGCCGGGGTGGTTGTGAGGTGAGGGGCTAGGAGGAGGTGTGGGGTGGTGGTGGTAGGGTCAAAGAGGTGACGCAAGCGGGAACACAAAAGCCAATGCAAAAATCTCTTGCGTATGCAAATGGTCGCAACATCCTTCCATGATCGTTTCATGAGTTCCCATATTGGTCCTAGGGTGAGCGCCGGAAATATCGAGCACTGAAAAGACAGGAGGACGTGTTTCTCCCTCTGGTGTTTCTGCCTGACTGTTTCTCCCGCTTGAAAGTATTTTTATGAGTTGCGTAGGAGACAGCACGACCTCTCAACACAGGTGAAGCATCAGTGTAGACTGGGAAGCCCGGCGGGTCACACCCTCACCTACAAGAGCGAGAGCGCGACCGAGTAGGAAGATCTAAGCATCTAAGCACCACGATTTGTTTGCCTTCCCCACCCCTATCCACCCCATCCCCACCCCATTGCAATGTAGGGATGCCTGGCGCGCATGAATTACCTTAGAAGTCACAGGGGAGGTTTGGGCTGCTGCAGCTGGAGCTCTCGTTGTCTCCGCCTTCAAGAGGGTTGGTGCCTAAGACAGCTCTATCGTATATCACTTGGCCGCGAGCGCTACGCTACGTTCTGAATATGCGGTACTTTCGAGGGGTGGGTCGTTGTCTAACTTTGAGCACGTCTCGGGCAAATGGATCGTTACGTCGTGTCTTCGTGTCTTCCTTTGTCTTTGATGTGCTGGCACGGTACTGTATTAAATCGCATCAGCCTGCGCCTTCAGGCGCGCCTGCCAGAGTGTAACGTAGGCATCCGCGCTGGCACACCCAGATCGGCAGAACCGGTTGAATGGGCCAGTCTGTACTGAAGAAACCGACCTGGCTGGCTGTCCTCGTCCTTGACAGCGCACACAGTGGCAAGCATCTTCAGAGGATCGCAGGCGCAGGGAGTACCAACCAGGGTTGTTCGAAGTCCTCAGAGAGCTGGAATTCGCACAGCCTCCCCCCCCCCCCCCCCCCCCCCCCCCCCCCCAAAAAAAGGGACAGGTCAAAACGTGCGTGAAACTGTGAAAACAAGGGGAAATATTCAAGTCTCTTGAAACTGTGAAAACCAGGGGAAATATTCAAGTCTCACTCAACATCAGATGTGTAATGGGCGTTCCTCGCTCCCGGCCGATTTTGACTGGTCAAAGGTTCGCGTCTGTCGCAAGGTCGCGATTCCGGGATGGTCGAAATCTCTGAAAAATCTGTCAAAACGTATGCGTGAAAACACTCTCACCCCTCCAATCTGTAGTGTGAGTGCTGACACGCATACACGTACGTGTTGAAATGCACTGGTACATGTTGGTAGCGCAACGTAGCGCAACGTCGGACAGACCCTACAGCTGACGGGTAGGCAAACCGGAAAGCCAGGATGTGTTTAGGGCTGCCAACGCCGGTTGCGAGCACAATTCACGTGACATACAAAAACGGGATCGAAAAACGCATGCCGGCTGCTTCGCAGTCTTGGATGTTCTTCTTCTTCTGTGCCTGCGGTTGGTCGGCCCTCGGCCGATCACGAATGTAGCGACAGTTTGACGAAAACGCGATGGCCGTAATGTGCGGCAAGATAGGTGAGCATGTTCGCCTGGAGAATGGCTTGCCACCGTTTTCCTCTTTGTTTTTCCTGCTTTCGGTTTTCGGCATCAACCGTTTCCCCTGCTTTCGAGCACGAATGTAGCATAAGATTGGCGACAGCTACAACGCGACGGCCGTAATTTCCGGCAAGATAGGTGAGCATGTTTGCCTGGAGACGCGCAGCATGCTTATTTGAGCAGTGTTTCAAGCCGTGTCGCCCCGGGGACTGTCGTGTTTGCGATTTAACATTTTTTTGTTGGCAATCCTGGGTTCCGGTACTCGGTTAAAAAAATTATTATGGTGCTTGGATCCACTGTCTGGTGAATTGTGTTCCGACGTGCCAAGTAAGGTTCCGACGAGCCAAGGTTGCCAGGTGACGGAAATGAATAATCATCACGCGCGCGTTCCAACACACTTGAAGTCCCTCCATGCACGCACGAGGGCCGACCAGCGACCATTGGGGCCTTGGTGGGGCCCGGGCAACCTGCTATTTTTCATTCGTTAGGACTCCACCCCAGATGACGCAAATATAAGATGAACCGTGAGGTGTGTGTAGTATGTATGTTACAGTCCAGGGGTAGGCCTAATAGGCTTAAGGGACTTGCCCAACTGTGATAGGAAGGGCTTAGAAAGGTAAATCATTGATGAACCGAACCCCAAACAATCGTTTTACCAACGGGGGCCCTGAGTTCCAATTGTATAACACGGAAGTACGTGGGGTTTTTAAGGCACCCCCACAAACCTGTAAACAAACTAGGTCAAGCAAAAAAACTAGAGGCGGAAAGAAGAAAGGAAAGGGGGGCGTAAAGGGGAGGGATGCCGAGGCAGGCAATTTTGCAAAAATAATTTACACTGTGGTGCATGACGCATGTGACCCAATACATTCGCCAATCGGACACCACGTTTTCCTCTTGTATCTCAGCTGGTTTCGGAGCTTAGTCCACGGGACTAGTCAGGGGGGCCTCACTAGTACACTCGCGCGGCACTCGCGACCCGAGTTCGGTCCCAGGCTAGCGCATTTGGAAACTTCCGCTAGGATGGAGCCGGTCGTACCGGACGTGCGATCTCATCGATGAGGTGGGCGTCGGGTTTTCGAAAGGGGTGTTAGTTGTAGTGTATGACGCATATGACCCAATACATTCACCAATCGGACACCACGTTTTCCTCATCTACCACACTCACCTTAATGGGTGGGTCTCTCTACTCTACTCTTAGACTGGGACACTGGCAGGATTAGATGCGCATATTTTGGAGTCCCCCAGAAAAAATCTGGGGTCAACCAGAAAAAGGGGCTTCATATTTAATCAACTGTTTATTGCAACATCTACATCAAAGCCCGGGCAAAAAGAATATACAAAGAAACCGCCAGCCTTGTTTTGGGTTGGGGGGTTGGGGGGTTGGGGGGGGGGGGGGGGGGGGGGGGGGGGGGGGGGGGGGACAAACATCTCATTAACTGGAGCCCGAGTCAACTGCGCTGTCAAGGTATGACAGGGAGAGGGTGGAGCAGTTGGGAGGAGCAGAGGGGGGGTGGTCGGGTGGATCAGTAAATCAGAAGGGGTGTTCTGTATAATATATAAGTACGTGTCTCATGCTTCCACCTGCGAACTTCACACATGCGCACTCAGTCAAGCCACAGATGGACTCAGTGGACGTTTGAACGTGCTAGTCATGTTCTTCATGCCCCACTTGTGTAGTTGTGCCAAGAACAACATTCGGAGAACAGAGCTGGGGGAAGGCGAATGTGTCTGTGAATCAACATGTTTTGATATTTTGTTTGTCTGCAACCCCATTGGACTCGTTGTGCAGCATACCATATACATATATATACTCTAGAGTGTACCCTTTGTTCTCCCAGCAAACTGTATTGCAGTGCTCAAGCACGGATATTGGTGGTAGAACCGGTTTTGGCTCCTACCACATGTTGGCCTTCACGCCAACCTTGCATGCATTGGGTATTTGGCGGTACCCATACCGCCACATGAGCAGCCAACACTTTAGATGACCACGGCACACTACTAAAGACGAGATCAACAGCAATCAATAGATGTGTAATACGTGACGTCATTGAATACATATACAACATTACATTACATTTCATGTTAAAGTCTACTTGACACCGCGAGGGTGTATGAGACTTCGTGCTTCAAACAAAAAGAAAAAGCACCCACAAAGCAAAAAAAAACATTACATCAGGGGTGTGTCGAGGACAAACAAACCAAACTCCCAACCACCGTTTTGATGGCGTAGGTATTGAACCCCCTAGAGCAGGACCCAGATCTCAACCACGAATAGTGGCGGAGGTAAGAAGCTAACAAATGAGAAGTCACAAGAAAAAAGAAGAAGAATAAATTACGGTGCCACTAAGCTGTCCAGGGCTTCCTGTCTTGCTCTTCTACAAGTAGAGAGATAGTCGGCTAGGTTGCTCCAAAAAGTCTTAGTGCCATTTCCATTCATAAAGGTTCTGAATGTGGCATCGCAGAGTTCCACATTTCATACGGTTAAGTCGGTATCCTCATGGACATGTCTATAAATATATGTAAACAGCTTCTGGTAGCGGAGGCGAATATCATTATAAAAAGGGCACTCAAACATATGCATTTCATCCTCAGGTCGGGCAATATGTACAAACACTGTAACATATGGTTGTGTAGTACATCAACTACAAACAGGCTATGCTGCGTCGCAAGCGACGCAAACAATGGCAGAGAGTGTCCGCATAGAAGCGACAGGTGGCAACAGAGCCGAATTAGTTGGGTGACATGTCAGGCTTCGTATCAGGGGGGCTGACGGACACTCGGACAAACGGACAATGGGGCAACCCTGGGGGCTCCTGCCCCCCCAAAAGGGGGGGATCCGCGAAAAAACTATACTTATCTACATAATAGGCTATACAATCTAACTCCACCAATACTGCGATCGCTGACATAGTCGTCCAGGAGCCAAACCCATGTGGCTGTGGCTTGTTCTAACTATGGCTCAAATGTACACAAAGAATGCTTTAGTTATGGGCATGAGTTATACAAATGCCCATTTCTATGAATCATCTATCATATAATACAACAATATCCATATACGCTGCCCCCACAAACAGAGTGGACGCAAAACGATACGAGTGCACGCAGGCCTGTCAGATCAATGTAACGGTGCTTTATACATTACGTTGTCATCAACAGGCCATTGTTGACCCACCCACCGCTCACCAACTTCCAGGAGGGGTCTTCCAACTGATCCTCAAAATTAGACAGGCAATATTGCAGTAGGCCTGCTGTACTCCATAGTATATACATATATATACACTATGGAGTACCAGCATTCTTGCCACACTTTGTATGAAGGAGTCCCTACCGCCTGGAGGGTGACACTTACTATGTCTGCCATGGTGAATTTCCCCAGCTGCGGCGTACGGGAGGGTCCCCGTAACACCACGCACCTCCATTGTTTTTTGAAGTACAGATGCGCACTTTGATGAGTTTGTCAACCCAAATGGAAAGTGTCAAATCTCATGACAGAGGATGGATGAACTGGGCGCCGTGTAGCCTTGATCAAAATAATATTTTCGTCGACATGCATCTACATTGCTTTCATCCTGAGAACTACAAACAAGCAAACATCCAACAGCCTGAATTGAATATCCCACCCTAGTGTGGCAAACCAAACTTAGCATGACCTAGTCTTATATCCAAACCAAACCAATCCAACCCAACCCTATCCAATCCACTGCAGGCTCCATCTACCATCTAAACCAGTTTATCGGCCTTGTATATAGTCTAGATGGCACTTGTCACCATAGCTTTTCTGTTTGGCTACGAGCAGCAGCTTCTAGGCAGCTCCCTGAGCCAGCTACTGGGCCAAGCCCCGAGATGGCAACAAGACAGGAAGGCTGGTTGTGTCAGCTGCAAGGTGCACTGGGTTGCATCAGGTTTAGCTGACTAGCCAGTCAGGGGAGCTGCCTAGAAGCTACTGCTCGTAGCTGAAAATAAAAGCTATGCTCACACCTGATGCAATAAACAAATTAAATTAACACTTCACGTGTGTACATTATATCACGCTTTAGCACGTGAAGTGAGAACAACATCAGTAACTGTGGCTGGAACTGTTCCATTGGAGGAGGCCATCACAAAAGGGCATCATAGCTTTTCATTTCAGATCCGAGCAGCAGCTTCTAGGCTACCCAGCCAAAACTAAAGCGAGGTAATGCATCTGGAAGCTTTGGAGTAGCGCGCATCACAGTGTAATGCGTTCCCTTTGTGTTTACCTTTAGCAGGCCTAGCTCTCGATTCCTTTGGCACTATCTGGCATGGACCCTGTGTCAGCCTGCACCTTTTCAGGTTGTCAAACAGGTGCTCACTCACTCTGTTAAACATATGTTCAACAACTACATGTTCAACCAATGAAATAATCAACAGGTGTTTAACACCCAGAACACCTGCTTAACAACCTGAACAAGGTGCAGGCTGCCATAGGGAGAGTGAGTTGGATCATGCTACAAAATCTTAGTAGTAGTTTTGCCTGATCCTTGAGTCCCATCCCTCAAAAGAGTTTTCACGGAAACTGCACAATGCCATTGCCGGGTCAAGAACCTCCATGTGGACTTCCATGTACCAGGTTTCCACACAATGCTTGTCGTACATCACTTTCTCCACCATTTGCAAATTGATGCGTCCACCATACAGCTGGTTGATATCGTCACAGGTCAGCATGAGGTCCTTGTACATGGAATTAAACTGCAAGGTGGGAGTGGTCACAGGTCAGCATTAGATTCTTGTACATGGCATTGAACTGCAAGGTGGAAGTGGTCACGGGTTAGCAATATATTCTTGTACATTGCATTGAACTGCAAGGTGGAAGTGGTCAGTGCCATACGTCAGTCATGTTGCAGTTCTACGTCTAAAGATGCTGCCAGTAGTCTGATTTCTTTGACTAGGGGAAAGGTTGAGGTGGTTCTATCGGCAAGCAAAAAGTGTATTTCACAGTCCTGTTTGAGGTGAGATTTTGAACACATGAGTGGTCACTCCTCTCCACCCATTTGATTATATTCTGTACTCAGGAGTGTGGTGTAGTAGTGCTTATACTACCTATGTTTACTCTGCCCACAGACCGTGAGCAGCCTGAAGCGTAGCTTTTATTTTCGGCTACAAGCAGCAGCTTCTAGGCAGCTCCCCTGGCTGGCTAGTCAGCTAAACCTGATGCAACCCAGTGCGCCTTGCAGCTGACACAACCAGCTTTCTTGTCTTGTTGTCATCTCGGGGCTTGGCCCAGTGGCTGGCTCAGGGATCTGCCTAGAAGCTGCTGCTCGTAGCCAAAAATAAAGGCTATGCCCCTGGACTTCAGGCCCTGAAGGCTGACAGACCATGTGATCGAACTAAAGCAATCATTTTTGGTTTGGCTTGGCTTGCAGACATGGAGTAGGCTGAAGGCTGACAGACCATGTAACCAAACTAAAGCAATCATTGTTGGCTTGGCTTGGCTTGCAGACATGGAGTAGGCTGAAGGCTGACAGACCATGTAATCAAACTAAACCAAAGATCTCCATTCGTTACTGAAGGACGTCAGAAGTTATCGCTCATCTGTACTGCACGCTTTCAAGGTGTGCAATATGTGATAGAATGCTTATCCTGCATGCTCAAAAACTAAAAACATCAGGGCAGATAAGCATCAGGGCAGAAAACAGGTGGGAAACAGGGGGGGGAAACAGGGGAGAAAACGGGGGGGGGGGGGGGGGGGGGAACATCATGTGATGGGAGAAAAACAGGGGTGAAAACAGGGGAGAAAAACATCAGGGCAGATCATATTCCACACATTCCATGCTCCGAAATCAAATGGGCACGTGCATGGCTGTGAAAATGGAAATATAACACCAGTGAAAATATTACACACTAAGCATCATTTCAGCTACGAGCAGCAGCTTCTAGGCAGCTCCCTGGGCTCTCTCTGCATCCAAACCTTAAGCAACCTAGGCAACTGAAAGCTGATATCGTCAGCTTTCCAGTGCTCCTGGAATCTTTGAGTGTGACCCAGTGGTAGTCTCATGGAGCTGCCTAAAAGCTGGTGCTGGTAGCCGAAAAGAAAACAGTGCATTCAAATGATAGTTGTCCTCAGTACAAGCAAACGGGCTGGTCCCCTTAACCTCACGCCTCGTAATAAGGCGTACTATGTACTTATTGATTGATCCAGTATTAAGCTTTGGTGGTTGACCCCAGTGTAAGCAAACAGGCTGGCCCCCTCAACACCATGCCTCGTAATAAAGCGTACTATTTATGGATTCAAATGATAAGCAAACCCATTCCGACTCACGTTGGTGCCCAAATTCGATCGATAGGGCCACTGCGCGAGAGGAAACCACTTGATCATCTGGTACAGCCCACTTGGGTCGGGGCCACACCTCTCCACTGTCTCATTCAACTTGCTGATGATGAGATCAAACTCTCCATCAGACATCTTGTCCAAGAGCTGTAGGCTGTACTGCTCACAGAATTTAAACTTGCAGTCATGGCATTGGAGCAGGAGCTCAACTATGCTAACACCTGTGCTTCGACCTGATACTGTGGGCATCCTGCTGCTGGGTTGCATTCTTTTGCCAGGGTAACCTGCACGTGGGGTGTGAGCCAGGTAGGGTGGATGAGTGGATTCATGAATGAGGAGTGGCCAGGGCGGGAGCTAAGTGTGGGTTGTCTCGATTATTATGAGGTGCGTTGAGTTGATAATGAGGTGCGAATTGAGGTGTAGCCGGGGTGGTTGTGGGGTGACGGGCTAGGGGAAGTTGTAGGCTGGGGTGGGGGAGTGGATCGGGGTTGTGGTAGGGTCAAAGAGGTGACGCAAGCGGGAACACAAAAGCCAATGCAAAAACGCCTCGCATATGCAAACGGTCGTAGCATCCTTCCATGCTCGTTTCATGAGTTCCAATCTGGGCCCTAGAGCGAGCGCCGGAAATATCGAGCACTGAAAAGACAGAAGGACGTCTTTCTGCCTGACTGTGTCTCCCGTTTGAAAGTATATCTATGAGTTGCGTAGGAGACAGAGCGACCTCCCAACACAGGTGATGCATCTGTGCAGACTGGGAGGCCCGGCGGGTCACACCATCACCTACAACACCGAGAGCGCGCCCAAGTAGGAAGACCTAAGCACCGCGATTTGTTTGCCTTCCCCACCCCTATCCACCCCATCCCCACCCAATTGCAATGCAGGGATGCCTGGTGCGCATCAATTACCTTGGAAGTCACAGGGGACGTCTGGGCTGCTGCAGTTAGGGCTCTCGTTGTCTCCGCCTTCAAGGGGGGTGTTGCCTTGAAGACAGCTCTATCGTATATCACTTGGCCGCGAGCGCTACGCTACGCTCTGGATATGCGGTACTTTCGAGGGGCGGGTCGTTGTCTAACTTCAGCACGTCTCAGGCAAATGGATCGTTACGGCGTGTCTTCGTGTTGTCTTTGTCTTAGATGTGCTGACACGGTACTGTCTTTAAATAGCAACCCGAAGCCGTAGCCCGCCCCCGGCTACGGCTACGGGCGCGGACGCTCCCGTAGCAACCGCCTTGAAGGACCACGATACACTCTTGCGCCTGCCAGAGTGTATCGTGGTCCACATGATTTTATGAGATACCGGTCAATCTTCTAGCGAAGCATCCGCGCTGGCACGCCCAGATCGGCAGAACCGGTTGAATGTCCCAGCCTGTATTGAAGAAACCGACCTGGCTGGCTGTCCTCGTCCTTGACAGCGCACAGTGGCAAGTACGGGCATCTTGAGGATCACAGGTGAGGGGAGCGCAGGCGCAGTGCTGCCCCCCAAAGAGTACCAACCAGGGTTGTTAGAAGCCCCCTGTAGTTGGAATACGCACATCCCCCCCCCCCCCCCATCCCTCTCAAAAAAAGGGAGGAAATATTCACGTCTCAGTCAAAATCTGGGAAATCTGTCGAAACTTTTGAGTGAAAACACTCGCTCACCCCTATATTCTGGAGCGTGAGTGCTGACACGCATACACGTACGAGTTGGAATACCCTGGTACCAACATGGTGACACCATGTTAACACTGTTAGCGCAACATCGGGCAGATCCCTACAGCTGATGGGCAGGAAGACCGGAAAGCCAGGATGCGTTTAGGGCTGTCCACGCCGGTTCTAAGCACAATTCACGAGACATAAAATAACGGGATCGAAAAACGCATGCCGGCTGCTTCGCAGTCTTGGATTTTCTTATTTTTCTGTGCCTGCGGTTGCTTGGCCCTCGGCTGAGTAATACATCGCTACTGTGGTGTATGAGGAAAACGTGTTGTCCGATAGGGGAATCTTATGGTTATATCCATATGATACACCACAACTCACCCCCCTTTCGCAGGTCCGACGCCCACCTCCGACAACCCTATTTGTTTTTTGCGTTCTGCGTTTGGTTTATTCGATTATTTTAGCCTCAACCTTTTCCCCTGCTTTCGATTACGAATGTAGCGACAGTTTGGCGAAAACGCGACGGCCGTAATTTGCGTCAAAATAGGTGAGCATATTCGCCTGGAGAATGGCTTGCCACCGTTTTCCTCTTGGTTTGTCCTGCTTTCGGTTTTCGGCCTCAACATATTCCCCTGCTTTCGAGCACGAATGTAGCATAGGATTGGCGACAACTACATGCAACGCGACGGCCGTAATTTTCGGCAAGATAGGTGAGCATGTTTGCCTGGAGACGCGGAGCATGCTTATTCGAGCCGTTTTTCCTCCCGTGTCGTCCCGGGGACTGTCGTGTTTGCGACCTAAAATCTGCAGGTCCCCCCTCAGAGCTGCAGGTCCCCCCTCAGCTAGGTCACCAGGTAAGAACTTCCATAATGTGGAGGTTCAAACCTTCCGTATTGTGGACGTTCGATAAGGCTACGAACTCGCGCGACGTCCGATAAATGGAGGTTCGTCGCGAATCCGATACGTTGGTCCAGAACTGAAACTTCCACAATCTGGACGTTCGAGCACCTGCTCAACGGCCCCCAAACTTCCACAATCTGAACGTTCGTGCACCTGCTACACCGTCCTAAACTTTCACAATCCGGACGTTCGTGCACCTGCTCAACGGGCCCAAACTTCCAAAATCAGGACGTTTGTGCACCTGCTCAACGGTCCCGAACTTCCATAATCTGGACGTTCGTGCCCCCCCTCGACCGTCAAAAACTTCCACAATCCGGACGTTCGTGCACCATCTCAACTTTTCCAAACTTCCACAATGCGGACGTTCTTGCACCTGCTCAACGGGCCCAAACTTCCACAATCCGGAGGTTCGTGCACCAACTCACCTGTCCCAATCTTCCACTATCTGGACGTTCCAGCACCAACTCAACCGTAACGAACTTCCACAATCCGGACGTTCGTGCACCAACTCAAACGTCCCAAACTTTCACAATGTGGACGTTCGTGCACCTGCGCAACGGGCCCAAACTTCCACAATCCGGACGTTCGAGCCTCCCCTCAACCGTCCCTAACTTCCACAAATTGGACGTTCGTGCTCCTGCTCGACGGGCCCAAACTTCCATAATCCGGACGTTCGAGCCACCCCTCAACTGTCACGAACTTCCACATTCCGGACGTTCGCGCACCAACTCAACTGTCCCGAACTACCGTAATCTGGACGTTCGTGCCCCCCCTCGACCGTCCCAAACTTCCACTATGTGGACGTTCGTGCTCCTACTTATCTGTCCCAAACTTCCACAATCCGGACGTTCGTGCACCGACTCGACAGTCCCGAACTTCCACAATTCGGACGTTCGTGCACCGACTCGACAGTCCCGAACTTCCACAATCTTCACGTTCGTTCACCAACCCACCTGTCCCGAACTTCCACAATCCGGACGTTCGTGCAACAACTCAACGGTCCCAAACGTCCACAATCCGGACGTTCGAGCACCAATTAAACAGTCCTAAACTTCCAAAATCCGGACGTTCGAGCACCAACAAAACAGTCCCAAACTTCCGCAATCCGGACGTTCGTGCACCAACGCAACTATCTCAAACCTCCATAATTTCAACGTTCGGGCACCTCGATAACCGTCATGAACTTCCAGAATCTGGAATGCCCCCCCCCACCCCCACCCATAAACAGCCATGCCAGTGCCCCCCCCAACCCCAGCCATGGCAGAGCCCCCTCACCCCTACACAGCCATGCCAGTGCCCCCCCCCACCACCACCACCACCCCTACACAGCCACTGGCAGTGCCCCCACAACCCCTACACAGCCATGGCAGTGCCCCCGCAACCCCTACAGCCATGGCAGCCCCCAACGCCTACACAGCCATGGCAGTGGCCCTCCTCCCCTACACAGCCATGGCAGTGCCCCTCCTCGCCTACACAGCCATGGCAAGTTCCCCCCCACCCTACACAGCCATGGCTGTGCCCCCGCAACCCCTACACAGCCATGGCAGTGCCCCCCCAACCCCTACACAGCCATGGCAGTGGCCCCCTCCAACCCCTACACAGCCATGGCAGTGCCCCCCCAACCCCTACACAGCCATGGCAGTGCCCCCCCACCCCTACATAGCAATGGCGGTGTCCCCCCCACCCCTGCACAGCCATAGTAGTGCCCCCCCAACCCCCAGCCATACATGGCAGTCCCCCGAACCCCTACACAACCATGGCAGTGCTCCCCCACCACTATGCAGCCATGGCAGTGCCACCCCACCCCGACACAGCCATGGCAGTGCCACCCCACCCCTACACAGCCATGGCAGTGTCCCCCCAACCCCTAAGCAGCCATAGTAGTGCCCCCCCAACCCCTACGCAGACATAGCAGTGCCCCGAACCTCTACACAGCCATAGGAGTGCCCCCCTAACCCCTACGCAGACATGGTAGTCCCCCGAACCCCTACACAGCCATGGCAGTGCCCCCCCTCCCTTGCACAGCCATGGGATTGCCCCCCTTACCCCTACATAGCTATGACTGGACGTCTGTAGTACAGACGTTGGGGGCTGTTATGAAGGTGGTCGGACGTCTGACGTTCACAGGTTAGCGATAGTTGCAAGGTTGCTGTACCGTTTGAAGTCCAGAGGTTAGCGACAGTTGCATGGGCGCTCGAACGTTTGGAGTTCAGACGTAAGTGAGAGTTGCAAGGGAGAAGGATGTGGACAGACGTTGGGGGCACATATGTAGCACGTCAAACGTTTGGAGTTCAGAGGTTAGCGATACTTGCACGGACGCTTGAACGGTTCGAGTTAAGAGGCCAGTGATAGTGGCAAGGGTGGTCGAACGTTTGAAGTTCAGACGTTGGGGTTAGCGACGAGGATGACTAGACGTTTGGAGTTCAGACGTTGGGGGCACATATGTAGGAGGTCGAACGTCATGGTAGCTTAACCCACCTGGGAATATTCAAGGAGTGTTTTCGTCAAATGCTTATAACTTAATGTGCAACATAGATGTATTGTGGATGGGAGGGATGTGTGGGTGTGAAGGGAGTGGAGGAGGGAGGGATGGAGGGAGAGTTGTAAGGTTGTGGGATGTTTGTGTGCATCATAGGTGTATTGAGGATGGAAGGGTTGTGTGGGCATGGAGGGAGGGGGGAGGGCTGTAAGGTCGTTGGACGTTAGTGTGCATCATAGATGTATTAAGGAAGGAAGGAAGGGACGTGTGAGTATGAATGGATCGAGGGAGGATGGCTGTAAATTAGTGATATTTGTTTGTATCGTAGTTGCATTGAGGATAGAAGGGATGTGTGGGTGTGGAGGGAGGGAGGGAGCTATACAGTTGTGTTATGTTTGTGTGCAACAAAGATGTATTGTGGATGGAAGGGATGTGTGGTTGTAGAGGGATGGCTGTGGGATGTTTGTGTGCACAGTAGGTGTATTGAAGATGGAAGGGATTTGTGGGTTTGGGGGAAGGGACAGAGGGAGGGAGGGAGGGAGAAAGGCTGTAAGTTAGTGAGATGTTTGTTTGTATCATAGGTGGATTGCAGATGGAAGATATGTGTGGGTGTAGAGGGAGGGCAGTGTGATGTTGTGTGCACAATGTATTGAGGATGGAAGGGATGTGTGGGTGTGGAGAGAGGGGAGGAAGGGAGGGAGGGAGGGGGGGGGGGGGGGGGGGGGGGGGGGGGGGGGGGCAAGATGATAAGAACGCACTCACATTCCGTGTCATTCAATAGGGGGGATATAAGTTTGTGGGGTGTTTGTGTACACCAGGTGTGTTGAGGATTGAAGGGATGTGTGGATGCGGAGGGAGGAAGTGGGGATGGAAGGTTATAAGGTTGTAAGATGTATGTTTGTGTGCACCATATATATATTTAGGATGGAAGAAATGTGTGGGTGTGGAGAGAGGGAGGGGGGGGGGGGGGGGGGGGGGGGGGGGGGGGGGGGGCAATAAGGTTTTGGATGCTTGTGTGCAATATGGATGCATTGTGGATGGAAGGAATGTTTGGGTGTGGAGAGAGGGAGAAGGGCTGCAAGCTTGAGGGATATTTGTTTGCATCATAGGTGTATAGAGGATAGAAGGGATGTTTGGGTGTGGAGGGAGGGAGGGAGGGAGGGGGGCTGTAAGTTTGAGCGATGTTTATGTGCAACATATACATATATAGGATGGAAGAGATGTGTGGGCGTGGAGAGAGAGAGAGGGGGGTGGGGGGTGGGGGGGCTATACTGTTGTGGATGTGTGTGCGTACCATA
Organism: Chlamydomonas sp. ICE-L; assembly: GCA_013435795.1. Lineage (NCBI taxonomy): Eukaryota > Viridiplantae > Chlorophyta > Chlorophyceae > Chlamydomonadales > Chlamydomonadaceae > Chlamydomonas > Chlamydomonas sp. ICE-L. The sequence goes on from JACBWV010000839.1 coordinate 6,752,443, forward strand.
GATGCATTGTGGATGGAATGGATGTGGTTGGGCTTGGAGGGGAGGGGGGAGATGGTGAGGGGGGCTGTGAGGGGGAGGGGTAGGGGAGGGGGTTGTGTTTGTGGGTTGTTTTTTTTGGGGGTGTACGGTTGTTGGTGGTTAGTGTGTGTGGGTGTTTCTTTTACTGTAAGGTTGTGGGATGTTTCTGTGCACATAGATGTAATGAGGCATGGAAGGGATGTGTGGGTGTGGAGGAAGGGGAGGAGTGAGTGGAGTGAACGAGGGCTTTAAGAGTGTTGGAATATTTGTGGGCCCAATAGATGTATATGGATGGAATGGATGTGTGGTTTGTATAGTATAGGAGGGAGAAGGGTGGAGGTCGTAAGGTTGTGGATGTTTGTTGTGCATCATAGGTTTTGAGTATTGGATGTAAGAGAGTGGGAGGGATAGTATGGACGATTCCGTCTTCGGCTTCCATCTGTGCTTCTCTCCTTGGCCTTTATAACGTTCAGTAATTCTCTTTTGCCCGTTTCTATCTTACGCCTCTATTTGGCCATCCTTACTCTTCCCTTTTCCTTTTTCTGCAAATTACAGCATCCTCGATGAGACCCTTCACCCGTTCGTTTCGCACAAAAAAAACGTCCACAAATACGTTTCGCACCCAAGCGTTGGCGAATATCACCAACCCAATTCTAGCCGCTTATACGCACAATGCCGCATACTCCCCTCAAACAAGTAAAGTGACTATCCTATTTTTTTCTTAGCCTTCTACACCTTCTTCGCGCGTTACAACCCAGATTAGAACTCAACATATCGACTAACCCTAATTAGAAATTCCTTTTAGGGTACTCTCGAATGCATCATTCTCAATATAAAGCGCGGAAAGCAGAATAGGAAAAAAAGAACAAGAACGAACATGTTGAAGCTCGAGCCCAATTCTAATGTAAGTGACCAAAATACCTCTGGCTTAATTTTTGCATTGGCCACTAATACACATCACAGAAAGAGATGCTCTCTATCCTAACCGTGTAAAATTTATGCCGACGGTGTGGAGACGCAGCATTCATGAAGAGATTGATAACAGGTGCCCTACTAATTCATACACCCCAGCTTTCCTAAACATCCATCACAACTAGAATACTCACCAAACCAACCACTCCTCGAGGACGCGTTCTCTCTACGCAACGCCACAGCGAGAAAACTAAGCCCGAAAAGCTGAAGCTGAGATACGGTAAGCCGCCTGTCAAGCCCAGCACCAGCAAGACAATAAATAATAGGGGGGGGGAGTACCCTTCTTACAAAAGCGACCAAATAACGAAATGGTGCAGAGTTCAGTAAGGATACGGAATAAATCACCAAAATGGGGTTAATTACATAATTAAAAAAAAAGGAAAAACGCGTGAAAAACAGATAAATGATTGAAAATAAGTAGAAGGGGAGTATCCAAGACGTAAAGCGAGCAACGGAAGGTAAAAAACACCCTTTTATGGCGCGTGGGGGGATGAAAGACGAGCGCGGAAGAGGTGTCCATTGACTGGAATAAATTGGTCTGGTAGTAACAGGCCTGAGAGATAACCTCGAAACTTCGAAATCACGAGGATTAGGTTATGGTTGGCCCCCCCAACGTGAGGGTGGCGGGGGGTGGCGGTTAGGTCGGGCTAGGTGCCTCCAAATGCTGGTATTCTTACTGCGCGTGCGATATCTTGACCTGCCGTGGAATGAATGTTGTAATCTTGCACGTTGCGACATACCCAGGTCGGCAAGCAAGATCGTTGCAGCGATATGTGTTCATTGTTTGCGTGCCTGGGTGGGTGGGGTGGGGTGGGGGATGGGGGTGGGGGCTGGGGTGAGGGTGGGGGGGGGGGGGGGGGGGGGGGGGGGGGGGGGGGGGGGGGGTTCGAACGGATGTGCTGCAATTCAATCGGAGGTGGTCTGCTTCATTAACAGGGATGGGTTTTGCTGGTGCTGATGATGATGACGACGGTGATGACGAAGATGCATAGTGGCGCAAGTCAAGATTGAAGTCGGTGTTAGATTACATAAAAGCAAGCCATGATAGAGAGGCATCTCAAACGGTGTATGCGTGTATGCGCACTTTGCTTTTAACCTCGAGAACAATGGTTGATATAATAGTGTCGTCTGCTACCTGAGCCTGTACACCATGGTTCAGCGTCCAAAAGTAAACATACACGTCTTATTCAACAATAGCATACCGTAATCATAAAATTACAATTTCACTGGAGGACGAACTCAGGGCCCCCGTATACCTTTTTTGGGGGGGGGGGGGGGGGGGGGGGCAGTTCACTAGTGCTTCCCCGCTGTAGCCCCTTATGTCACGTTTGGGGAAATCCCTTTAGCCTATTTGGCCTACCCCTAGACTGTAACAACATCCATAAATACAACGGTAGCACCTTGGGAACGATTCATTTTCGATAGGCTTATTTATAAATGATTGTTTTGGGGGATTGGATCAAGCATAACTCAGTAAGAACATGCAAATGTTACAGTATATGGGGTGGCCAATTCGGCTGAAGGGACTTGCCCAACATGAAATATTCAAGATACGAGGTTAGGAGGGGCTATATTAACAACATGGTTCAGATGCGGTCCCTGGCGAATAGCAAGGACACATAGGAGGTGGTACTTGATCAATGAATAGTGTAATACAACTGCTTGAACATGAATATGTTTACATGGCTTCGGCCTGTTTCGCGGTGACATCGACATTAAAACATTTATCCTATCAACTTCATCCAATGTCCTCATCTAATCATTGTTAATGAAAGACAACTTCTCATCAAGTAGTGTATACGAACACTAATATTCTAAGTTTGGGTAAGCACAACTCACCACACCGTACACATGTGGTTCCTAACGAATTACAAGGACACGGTACAGTATCTAAGATAAAGTGGTACTTCAGCATTGAATCTTTTGACACAACATCTTTAAGGAAGACTTGGTTACATGGCTCCAGCCTGTTTCGTGGTTACATCAACAGGATTTTCCTGGTAATATTTTTAACTGCCGAAGACTGGCTGGAGTCTTGTAACCAATTTCAGCTTCAACCAAGTTCAAGGTGACATCAACATATCATGTGAATGTTGTAACACTCCAGAGGGTCTCTTTAGCCTAAAAGGGACTTCCCCAACCATGATGTCAGGAGGGCCTTACATGGAACACAGGTATGATGAACCGAACCTCAACCAATCGTTTTACCTATGGGGTCCCCGCCTCGTCAGAAGGCAAGCATTGAGTAGGTAGCAATCTATCCTGTCCATCTTTGGGCACCCCCCAAAACTGGGCAACTCCTCTCCATGCCCCGAGCTTTCTGCCCCCCCCCTTGCTGCTGCAATTCGTTTTGAATATCTGGGAAATTTACCTGCTTAGTATGCTCCTTGTTTTCCCTGGGTATTGCACGGGGTGGACAAGGAATTGGATGACGGTGAGCCACCCACTGTTGGCTGAAAAACTATTCAACTAATTTCAATTCTAGGAAATCTGGAACCAGGCTTTTTGGTCCAGGCCACGAGCACCAGGTTCCAACATGTGTGACATATGTCTCATCCCTCTCTTACTCCGCTCCAGCACTCTCAGACAGGCTCACACACTCAAGTATGTTGGTATCCAGGACCAAGACGCAGCGAACCAATTGGTAGCTGGGTGGAAGCTGCCACCAAGAGGCAGCGGGGGGTGGCGGGTAGGGGGTAGGTTGCTGGTGTGGCGTGGTGTGGTGTAGTTACATTAGTTTTGGGGGGCTTCTACAAGGGAATTTGATGAAACTGATAATTCACTATTGTGGTGGTTGGCGTGGGTTGGTGGTGTTACTACATAGGCGGTCGTGTGACAGTGCATCAGTTGTCGCTTGTTTGGTATTTGTTGTCTACACATTTCTTGAGCAGCATCTTGGCTAGACCTCAACACGTTTTTGAAGCAATGTTGGTGAGAGCTGCACCTATGAAGTCCCGTCCATTGGCCATCCTCATATATTGCACAAGCCCTCCAATACCGTAAGGAAGAAGCTAACATGGGGAACAAGTGGCATTATGAAATGTGTGTTTAACATTGAATACATCCGTCAATGGTTTAAACCAATGAAAAATTAAATAATACACAAAAATCACCTTGAGCATGCTTCAAAGCTGCTCCGTGTTCTCTCCATCTTGGCGTGCTTCATCTGGCATAAATCGTGTGCTGATCTGAATCTGACATGCTAGTGCGTATGCGCTGCCATGGAACCAATTTACCATGATCCTTTGATCAGAACAGTCTCCAACCTTGCGAGCAGACTGGATGTACCGAGCCCATGTTTTCTTCAAGCAAGCGGCAACCAACGTCGATGCATACATCCTTTATATCAGGGTGAGCTGCAAGAAGATGCGTGAGAAGATACAAGTAGAAAATGAACTGCTCATGTGTGGGCATGTCTATAAACATGCCTACAAGCGGGATCCTGTGAGCACACACAACACCGACCACGCCATGCAAGGAGCAAGGTGCAACTGATTTGGCAACAGGTTTAGCACAGTGTAATGATGTTGTACACGTCTCTGCTTCTCCCTGTACCTCCTCCTCCTCATCATCATCATCACCCTAAGCAGCTTTATCAGCAACATAGCCTTGGTCGTGATAGGCAGCTGGGTGCATCATTGACTCAAGGTTAAACATTAACGACGCATGAGCTTTTTCAACGCTTAGCTGAGGTTGACCGTAGTGCCGGTCTATGTGAGGTTGGATGCCAGTTGTCCCAAAACAAACAAAAACAGGGACATACTTCATTCCTAAGCACTCACACTTTCTATGACTACAACAAGCAGCTTGGGCTTGAGGGTGGCCTAAGCGGGACAGGAACGCATGTTTTGTAAGTAGGCCATCCTAGATTTACAGCCACCACCACCACCACCACCATCATCATCATCATTCAGATCATCATCATCATCATCATCAATGCGCGATTGGCCTCACCTATTCCACAAACCTATTGCAGGTTGGGTCAAATGTATTAATCATGTCGTGGATTGCAAGATGGACACCCGCCAGTTTGAAAATATTTGGTTGGCATACCTGAGGACAGTCGTTGGTATTGACGATCTATCGAACCTGGGTGTTGAAAGATTGGACTCAGGGCCTTTTGGAGGATGTGGCATTTGCGCTTAACACCCTGACCAAGGTAAAACTAAGCTCGAAACACGACCCGCCAACTAAACCCAAACCAAAGAAAAACAAAATCCCCCAAACAATCTGACCCCACCCACCCCAACCCACACAAATCAAACCAAACCAAACCAAGCCAAACCTTACCAAACCAAACCACCACCCACTACCCAAACCAAACCAAATCAAACCAACCTAACCCAAACCAAACCAAACCATATTCAGTTTCTTAGCTCTCATTCCATACCCCCCTTGAACCCCACCCCGGAGCCGGTACTCGTAGGAAGTGTGAGTGCTGAGGAATGCGGTATGTCAGTGAGAACACATTTTGAGTAGATGTAAGTTTCAGTTTGATTCACCATTTGCAAAAGTCTGTACAGCCATACCATTTCAGTTTAATTGGCCAGCTGCAGTTTCTCAGCTCTCACGACCCCACCCCCCTTGAACCCCACCCCGGAGCCGGTACTCGTAGGAAGTGTGAGTGCTTAGGAATGAGGTATGTCACTGAAAAAACATTTTTGGGAGATGGAAGTTTCAGTGTGGTTTACCATTTGCAAAAAAAGTCTGTACAGCCATACCATTTCAGTTTAATTGGCCCAATGCAGTCTTTCAGCTCTCACGACCATACCCCCCTTGAACCCCTATCCCGAGCCGCTACTCTTAGCAAGTGTGAGTGCTAAGGAATGAGGTATGTCACTGAAAAAACATTTTTGGGAGATAGGAGTTTCAGTGTGATCCACCATTTGCAAAAGTCTGTACAGCTATACAATTTCAGGGTTTGTGGTGTATTTGTGATGTGATATTGTGTGGTGCGAAGAATGTTAACCATGAATAAATCATATACCTACCTGGGTCAGGAATTTTAGATGGGTTGGGTGCAACGACAGGACCTCCACAGCTACATGGACGGCTAGCCAAATTATCCACTCATACCTGGATCTCAGCAATCTTAGCACGGGCATCGCTCTCTTTGCAATCGTCCAAAGATACCGAGCAGTCGATGATAGCTTGTTGAAAGTCCGGAATGAGCTCCCTCCATGCCTTATCTAGTTATCTTGAGTCTCCACTCAGTCCGTCCATGATCTGTTTGATCACTCTCCGATTGAAACCCTGACTCACAAGCATGATCTCCGTTGTCCGAAGGGAACCCACCAGAGCCAGGATTGGATGGACGACGAGCCACATACTGAGAATTCCTAACATGAAGTGTGCGTTGCTGTGTGGGTTGGCGTTGCTGCCTGGTTTGGGGCGGACGTCCGATCGGAAGACCTGCGAAACTTTCGCCTTTAAGGCGAATAAGTGTAGGCAGATCGGCTTGGCGCCAGTCGTTTGCTCATAGGGAACAATAAATGAAACGTAACAGGCGAGCATAAGCAGAATGCCTGTATTTTTCAAACGTTGGGAGAATGTTTGGGAGAATGTATGAGGGTTCACGAACGCGTTCGCGAAAGTCCAGATTGTGGAAGTTCGGAACGGTTGAGTAGGTTCCTGAACGTTCGGATTCAGGAAGTTCATGAATGACGGTTATCGAGGTGCCCGAACGTCGAAATGATCGAGGTTCGAGATAGTTGCGTTGGTGCACGAACGTCCGGATTGTGGAAGGTTGGGACTGTTTTGTTGGTGCTCGAACGTCCCGATTTTGGAAGTTTGGGACTGTTTAATTGGTGCTCGAACATCCGGATTGTGAACGTTTGGGACCGTTGAGTTGGTGCACAAACGTCGGGATCGTGGAAGTTCGGGACAAGAGAGTTGGTGAACGAACGTGAAGATTGTGGAAGTTCGGGACTGTCGAGTAGGTGCACGAACGTCCGGATTGTGGAAGTTTGGGACTGTCGAGTCGATGCACGAACGTCCGGATTGTGGAAGTTCGGGACTGTCGAGTACGTGCACGAACGTCCGGATTGTGGAAGTTTAGGACAGTTGAGTTGGTGCACGAACGTCCAGATTGTGGAAGTTTGGGACAGATAACTAGATAAGTAGGAGCACGAACGTCCACATAGTGGAAGTTTGGGACGGTCGAGGGGGGGCACGAACGTCCAGATTATGGTAGTTTGGGACAGTTGAGATGGTGCACGAACATCCGGATTGTGGAAGTTTGGGACGGTCGAGGTGGGGCACGAACGTCCAGATTACGGTAGTTCGGGACAGTTGAGTTGGTGCACGAACGTCCGGATTGTGGAAGTTTGGGACGGTCGAGGTGGGGCACGAACGTCCAGATTACGGTAGTTCGGGACAGTTGAGTTGGTGCGCGAACGTCCGGATTGTGGAAGTTTGGGACGGTCGAGGTGGGGCACGAACGTCCATATTACAGTAGTTCGGGACAGTTGAGTTGGTGCGCGAACGTCCGGATTGTGGAAGTTCATGACCGTTGAGTTGGTGCAGGAACGTCCAGATAGTGGAAGTTTGGGACAGTTGAGTAGGTGCACGAACGTCCGGATTGTGGAAGATTGGGACGGTTTTGAGGGGGCTAGAACGTCCGGATTGTGGAAGTTTGGGCCCGTTGAGCAGGTGCACGAACGTCCGAAATGTGGAAGTTTAGGAACGGTGTATTAGGTGCGCGAACGTTCAGATTGTGGTAGTTTGGGGGCCGTTGAGCAGGTGCTCGAACGTCCAGATTGTGGAAGTTCCAGTTCTGGACCAACGTATCGGATTCGCGACGAACCTCCACTTATCGGACGTCGCGCGAGTTCGCAGCCTTAGCAAACGTCCACAATACGGAAGGTTTGAACCTCCACATTACGGAAGTTCTTATCTGGTGACCTAGCTGGAATCAGGGTCAGAATCGGAGGGGGGTGAGTTGGTAAACTGGACGCGATTGAATGCAAGGTCCTTACCCGGGTATTTAGTATCCGCGGGGCGCTTGAATGGGTACCTCGACTTCTGGTTAGCGTAACCTCCCCTCTGATGGCGATCTCGCTTGTCCGTCAAGGACTTGCCACGAGCGGCGACAACTTTCCTCGCTTCGTCCAATTGCAGATAGCGGAACAAATCCTCCATCGTTTCGAAAATAGTACCAGACTCGCGCCGAGAGTGTGCACCGGCGCGGAGTTCATCGGAGAGTCCCGTGCGAAACAAGTTTAGCTTTTTGCGCTCGGTGAGCTCGGGGACTTATGACCTTTGTGTAGTTTGGTGAGAGCGACGTGTGATTCCGTTAATAGCTCGGGCAGGAGGAGCGACTCCGCCCATGCGACGATTCCCATGAAATCTAACCCGTCCAACTCATCGCTAGCCCATGCCTCGTCGTAAGTGATGCGGAGTTGGCCAGTAAAAGCGCCCGACAGGTGTGGAACAATGCGCTCGAACGAACCAAGGTAACCGTCGGAGAACTGGAGCTCCATGATCGTGGCCACATTGAACACCCATCGGCGCAACTGAGCCCTAGTGCATCTGTCCGACAGTTTGTGTTCGATGAGACGTAATTCCTTTCTCATTTCGGTAACACGCTTGGCGAACCCAGTGTCCTGATCAGAGTGACGAGTGGCGCGGTTATCGAGAGGAGGGGTGATTGGCGGTAGCGAGACGGGCTCACCTGGCCGGCCTGCCGGGGCCAGGTGTGCGCCCTCGCGAATCTGTCGCGTCGGAGAAGGTGTGTCTGCGGGCAGCGTAGCTGCGCGCTTTGCACAATGGCGAACAGCGGCTGGGGAAGCCACCGTTGGTACTGCGGGCGTCGTTGGGTGCTCGGGCTGCTTAGCCCGAGGAGCGCGATTAGAGGTCGGGTCGCCAGGTGGAACCTGGAGGGGCGAACCTGGGGAATCGGCTAAGTCGTGGCCCGATGACGAGTGGTCGGAGACCGAAAAGGGGCCGTCGGGTGGTGAGTGAGCGGCGGTAGGTGCTATCGGCGGGGAAGGGGTAGCGCCCCCCCGCGGGATCGAACCACGTTGCATTTTGCCAGTAAGGCCACTCGAAGGGGCATAGACGTCGGGGAGGCGAAAGGGTTCTGGCTCAAACGTCGGGGCTACCTGAGCGACAGCTAGTTTATCAAACAACCCTGAATTCCCCGCAACCCGCATCTGCCTGTCAGGTGCACGAGGCAGCGTCTCATCCATCTTGTCGTCATTGGCCTCCGCCGCCGGGTAGTGGGCCTTCAGCTTAGTGCCCTTGAGGGCGGCGTCCTTGTCGGCAATGTCTTTGATGTTCAAAGGCATCAATTCCATCCACCTCTGCTTTCGCATCCTGGACGCCGTGTACAAACGGGTCATGCTGTCGCGGAGATCATCGACCGCTTGCAGCGCATCCACGATGTTCTCAGGATCGAATTCAAGGAGGAGGCTGTCAGCGTAAGCGTTCATATGCACCGCCAACTTGGCGTCGGCATACGGCGCGACAGGGTGGTCAGCGGAGTGGTAATGGAGAAGACCATCCGACTTCGCAGCCTTGGCATAGGTGGGCGACGCCTTGATCTCGCGGCCGCGCAGAAACGCCTGCTTGCGCGCAGCGATGGCCTCCTGAGCGGCAGCGTCGTCCTCGCGAGCGGCCTGAGGAAACGCATGCTTGCGCCCCACAGTCCTGCCGTTCCCACACCCAACGTAGCGGGCGCCGCTGGAAGAACCGCCAGGGTCCTCAGTGTCCACCGGCACAGTCTCGTTGCGCGCCACAGTAGCTTGGCTCGCCGTGATCATGGCCATGACATCAGCCATGGTAATGGCGGCGGGAGATGCAGCCGCGGGAGCAGTCATTGGGCGCTTGCCATAGGCGACGTTCTCGCGGGTCAGCTGCGCGACAACCTCAGTTAAGCGAGCGTTTTCAGCTAGAGCGGGGGCGAGCGCTGCATGGGGGGGAAAACGTGGCGAGTTAGACAATGGCGTCGGCAGATTGTGAAACAGTGTGCGATTCACGGGCAAAACATTGGGATGTGTAACCAATCGGGAAGGTGAGTCCTCAATATGGTCAAATGGATTGCAAATCGAGAAAGGCAGGTTTGTCCTATATTCGTCAGGCGTCAGACTGCGCTCACCTGCTTGAGATCGAGGAAGGTCGCCTTTAGCAGACTCGAGCTCGGACTCCTTAGTCGCCAGCTCGATGCACAACACATCCATGGAGGACCTTGCGGTCGCCGTGGCTTCAGTGAAAGCGGCCTGGAGGTCGGACATCGCCTTGCGACTCTGAGCCAGAGCCTTGCCGAGTAAGTAGTGGCTGTTTAACAGCTCTTGCCTCTCGGTAGGATCGCCATTGGCCAATGCGGCCTCGGTAGCCGCGCTGGAGACGGCGAGGCGCTGCGTGAGGTCAGCGACTTCGGCGTCCTTAGCGGATATCTTCGCCACAAACTGCTCGCTAAGGGCCGAGTTGGCGATGGAGGCCTGGTCGAGCTGCGCGCGGAGTTGTCCAATTTGCTCCGCCGCGATCAGGTGGCCACCCATGTGCTGATGGCGCCTGCGCTCTGCGCCCGCGTCATAGCGAGCGCTGAGCTCCTCGAGGGAAGGCTCGGCCAGCGGCGTCGTCGTCGGCGTCGTCGTTGGGGCCCTGCGCGCGGAGGCGGGGCAGCGGGCGGGGCACCCGAGGGTGCCGCCAGACCATTGAGGCCGTCAACCAGCGGTTGCAGCGTACCCACTGAGACAGAGGGCCGCGCTTCGGCGGATGCGGACTCATCCAGCGTAGCACTGAGGTCAGTGTCGGGCTCAGTGTCAGAAGACCCCATCCCTTCAGGATAGATTGGTGTCGACCACTGACATCGTAGGCTGGTCAGCCGCGTCGTCGGTTACCTTGGTGGATTTGTGGGATGTCATTCTGCACAGGCAACAAAACAAGTCAGTAGGCTGGACAAGAATGAGTGGTGGGCGAGAAGGGGAGAATTACTCGCAACTGCAAGAGGCCCAAATTCACCTGTCACAGGGACTAGTAATTTTTGCGAGCGTAACGAGCTGAGAATTCCTCAAGCGTAACTGTATATGACGCATTCGTCCAGAAAACGATGAGGGATAAAAGCACTGCAAAGGAACGAATCACAGGGAAACCAGGAAGGACAACGACGAACCGAATTGCGCGACAGGATGAGCAAACGTGCAGGCGAAAAGCAACAAAAGAAGATGCAGCCAGCAGGAAGAGTCGCAGGACAGGCTCGTGAAGTACGCTAATTAAAGCAAGTACGGCCTAGGTGGCCAATGGAGCCAATGCTGCCCAATAGATCAAACCCCGCTCCAGATGCTCGGGAAAGGAGCTTTAGAAGCTATGACCAAAAGGACAGGACGTGAATGCAAGAATCGAGAGCGTAGGCCATACAGGGGTCGGCAGGCTAGGAAAAGATGCCCATGCAAGACAGGTCGCAGGCGGCCTAGGGCGTGTCGAGCCTGACAGGACAGGTAACTGCGAGAGCCTAACAGGCGCTACGTGTACTCGAAGCTTACAGGTAAGAGCAGGAACAGCGAGCCGAAAATGCCAGAAAGCCGACAGGATGTCCTGGCGGGTGCGATTAATTCGAAGAAAAATTCGTATGCGTGCGTATGTGTATGCGTGAGGTCCCTAAGGAACGAAACCAGCTCCGAAACCAGTGTAACAGCTCAGGATGCACTCAGCAGCCTGGGGGGTTAATCTAGTGGAACAGTCTATGTGATGTATGTTTATGTGTAGTCGATATGCGTAAGCTAGCAGAACAGTAGGGTGTTACCTATGTAGGGGATGTAGAGTTGATCGGGAAGAACGTCTTCGTGAAGGAGTAGAAGGGTTCGTCCCGAGTAGCTCGTGTCTATGTACGCAACGGGTGCGTTGTGAGAGATGAGGCAGTACATGGGTATGATACTGTATCATGTGCGTTCGTCACGTGGCTTACGGGTAAGGTGTACCCATATGCCTTGCTGGAAGGCCAGAGTACCCGTGAAGGGTTCTGTACCGTTACATCCGCCGCGTTCGTTTTCCCAAGGGCGGATGTGCAAACCGAGATCCTCAGCCGTTTGCTTTTCCATAAGGCAACCCGTGGCGCCCGAGTCTGCCAATGTGAGCAATTGCTTCGCGCCAGAGCGGGCGTTGAAAAGCATATCGGGGGCTGTCGCGGTGTTGACTTCGTACACCCGATTGGCTCGCGTAGTGAGCACGGGGAAAGTGTTCGTATTTCGTTGTGCGTGATTGCGACGGATGCACTTCGTCGACCGTCTGGCAGCGATTTCTTGTTCGCGAACTTTGGGATCCAATGCCTCCGACCACCAGTGTTTTTTTCGACGGGTTTCAACCGGACTGGGGATGCCCTCCTCAGGTGCGGGGCCAAAGTATACTGCCTTGGTCGCGTCGTTGATCGCGTGCCAATCCTTTTTGATTTGGACGGCTCGCTCGGAATCGGGAGGATCATACCATACTTGGATGGCGACCTTATTCGAAGGTGACCCCTTGGGGCGGGGTTTCATATGGTGGTCGCACGATTGATACTCCTTAAATAAATCCATACCTTGGAGGAGACTGGGGACATGTTTATCGTTACTTGCATTTTTTGGGAGGACGAACATACCCGATGTGTCGAAGGGTGCATAGTTTTTGCATTCCCAATAGTGTTCCAACACCGACACGACGTCTTCCGGAATGGGGTGCGCGTATATGAACTCGTTTGCGATGGAGACTCGCATGCCAAACTCCGTAGAGAACTTCAAGAGACAAGGGGACGAAAAGGCATTAGTAGAAGTTACATCAATAGATGGGGTTAAGCCCAAGTTAGAAAATAGTTCCTCCTGAACTTGTAACAAGAGCTCAAGCGGCTCGACTACTACTACTTTATCGTCGCCAATTACACGATCCAGGCTCGTCAAGACCTGACCGGCCGATTCCTATTCCCAAATGGGGATGGGACCGTTTCCGTCAAGGGCCCAGTCGGGACATGTCGTCTCATTGAGGGCAGGCCAGTTGGGTAAGTCCCGTGTGCGACAGCGGCGGTCAGCATTAAGCGACCGCGCACACGTCTTCATGTAGCGAAAACAGAAGAAGCAGCGGGCTCCGTTCTGAAGCCAGATGGTTTACCCAACGCTGACCGAGTTGTTCATGTGCATAGCATTCTGAGGGTCTTGACCCAAAAAGTCGGGGGTGCGCAGCCCTATGGGCTGTGACCGGCCCCGCCCCGCACCCTGACCGTATCCTCCTCGACCACCACTGCCCGCGCCGCGGCTAATAGAGCCTCTCCCGAGCGTGCGATCAGCACCTTGCAAACTGAGGACCTGCGACCTTGGCGATCCACCCAGCTTGGCTGTGTGCGTAGGTTGCGTCGCACTACGTCCTCCACCTCCATGGCCAGAGGCCGGGTTGCGACTACCGTTGGCCGCCACTTTGGGGCTCTTGGCTGGGCGAGAGTTCATCTCCCCGCCGTCGTCGGTGGTCCTTAGGCCCTGCGAAGAGAAAGAATCAGTGTCAGAATCGGAGGGGGGGGGATGTGGCAAAATTGACGCGATTGAATGTAAGGTCCTTACCCGGGTATTTAGTATCCGCGGGCTTCTTGAGCGGATACCTCGACTTTTGATTAGCGTAACCTCCCCTCTGATGGCGATCGTGCTTGTCCGTCACGGACCTGCTACGCGCCGCGACAACTTTTCTCGCCTCGTCCAATTGCAGATATCGGAACAAGTCCTCCGTCGTTTCGAATAGCGTGCCCGACTCGCGTCTAGAGTGTGCTCCGGCGCGGAGATCGTCGGAGAGGCCAGTGCGAAAGAAGTTTAACTTCTCGCGATCGGTGAGATCAGGGACTTTGCGAAATTCCGACTTGATGGCGTGGTAATAATTCTGCAAGGATCGAGTATCTTGGCGCAAGCCACCTTCGTGTAGTCTCGTGAGAGCGATGTGTGATTCCGTTAATAGTTCGGGCATGAGGAGCGACTCAGCCCATGCCGCGATGCCCATGAAATCCAACCCGTCCAACTCGCTGCCCGCCGACGCTTCGTCGAAAGTGGTGCGGAATTGGCCAGTGAATGCGCCCGACAGGTGAGGAACAATGCGCTCGAACGGCCCAAGGTAACCGTCGGAAAACTGGAGTTCGAGGATCGTTACGACATTGAAGACCCATCGGCGCCACGTAGCCCTAGAACACTTGTCCGACAGTTTGTGATCAATGAGACGTAATTCCTTTCTCATTTCAGTAACCCGCTTTGCAAAACCGTTGTCGCGATCACCGTGACGAGGGGCGCGATCAGCGGAATGGGGGGTGAATGGTGGGAGCGATCCAGGTCCACTTAGTTCAACTGGTGGGGCGTCTGGAGGCAGGAGCGAGGCCGCGCGAGCTTGTCCCGTCGGCGAAGGGGTATCCGTCGGCGGCGCAGCCGCGCGCTTCGCACGAGGTCGAACAGGGGCCGGAGGCTCTGTTGAAGGCCTAGCGGGCGACGTTGGGGGCTCGGGCCGAGGAGCGCGAGGAGCGCGATCTGAGGTTGGTCTCACAGGCGGCGCCTGGCGGGACGATCTTGGGGGATCGGCGATGTCCTCGTCCGACGAGACGTAGTCGGAGACCGAAATGGGGTCGTCGGGGAGTACCGGCGCGCCTGGCGATACAGTCGGCAGGGAAGGGCAAGCGCTACCCCGCGGGATCGAACCTCGTTGCATTTTGCCCGTGAGAGGACCCGAGGGTGCATAGTCGGCGGGGATGTGAAACGGTTCAGGAGTGAACGTCGGGGCGACCTGAGCGATAGCTACCAAATTTAACAACCCAGAATTACCAACATCCCGCACCTGCCTGTCAGGTGCACGAGGCAATGTCTCGTCCATTTTGTCGTCATTGGCTTCCGCCGCCGGGTAGTGGGGAAGCAGCTTTGTGCCCTTGAGGGCGGCGTCCTTGCTGACGATGTCCTTGATGTTCACAGGCATGGAGAGCATCCAGTTCTGTTTCCGCATTTTGGCGGCAGTGAACAACCGGGTCATATGATCCCGGACATCGTCGATCGCTTGCAGCGAATTCACAATGTCCTCGGGCTCGCAATCCAGGAGGAGCCCGCCGGCGTACTCGTTGAGATGAACCGCCAACTTTGCGTCGGCATAGGGTGCGATAGGGTGGTCCGCTGAGTGGTAGTAGAGCAGACCATCCGTCTTCGCCGCCTTAGCGTACGATGGCGTTGCCTTAGCCTGGCGGCCGCGCATCAATGCCTGCTTGCGCGCAGAGATGGGGTCCAGAGGGGCGATGTCATCCTGGCGGGCGGACTGAGGCAGCGCATGCTTGCGCCCGACAGTCCTGCCGTTCCCAGTCCCGACGAAGAGGGCGTCGCTGGTAGAACCGCGGGGGTCATTCTCGGTGTCCATGGGCTCGCCACCCGTCTCGTTGCGAGGCAAAGCAGCGAGATGCGCCGCGATGATGGCCGAGACATCCGCTTGCGTGAGGGCGGGAGCAGAGGGAGCAGCGGGAGCGGCGACTGGGCGCTTGCCGAAGTCGATGTTCTCCCGCGTGAGCTGCGCGACGACCTCAGTCAGGCGCGCGTTCTCAGCACGAAGGGGTGCGATCTCTGCGTTCTCCGCGCGAAGGGGGGCGATGTAACGGTACAGAACCCTTCACGGGTACTCTGGCCGTCCAGCAAGGCATATGGGTACACCGTACCTGTAAGCCACGTGACGAACGCACATGATACAGTACCATACTCATGTACTGCCTCATCTCTCACAACGCACCCGTTGCGCATATAGACACGAGCTACTCGGAATGAACCCTTCTACTACTTCCACGAAGACGTTCCTTCCCTGCCACTCGACATCCCTACTTAGGTAACCCTCCCCCTGTTCTGCTAGTTCACTCATATCAACATACCCGTAAACACACATCACGCATCACGTTACTCTAGATAACCCCTCAAGCTGCTATCAGCATCCTGAGCTGTTACACTGGTAGCGGAGCTGTCATCGTTCCTTAGGGACCTCACGCATACACATACGCACGCATACGAATTTGTCTTCGAATTAATCTCACCCGCCTGGACATCCTGTCGGCTTTCTGGCATTTGCTGCTCGCTGTTCCTGCTCTTCCCTGTAGGCTTCGAGTACACGTAGTGCCTGTTAGGTTCTCGCAGGGAACGGTCCTGTTAGGCTCAACACGCCCTAGGCCGCCTGCGACCTGTCTTGCATGGGCATCTTTTCCTAGCCTGCCCTGCCCCTGTCTGGCCTACGCTCTCGATTCTTGCTTTCCCGTCCTGTCCTTTTGGCCATAGCTTCTAACGCTCCATTCTCGAGTATCTTGAGCGGGGTTTGATCAATTGGGCAGCATCGGCTCCATTTGCCACCTAGGCCGTACTTGCTTTAATTAGCGTACTTCACGAGCCTGTCCTGCGACTCTTCCGGCTTGCTGCATCATCTTTTGTTGCTGTCCACCGGCACGTTTGCTCATCCTGTCGCGCAATTCGGTTCGTCGTTGTCCTTCCTGGTTGCCCTGTGGTTCGTGCCTTGGCAGTGCTTTATCCCTCATCGTATTCTGGACGAACGCGTCATATACAGTTACGCTTGAGGCATTATCAGCTCGTTACGCTCGCAAAAATTACTAGTCCCTGTGGCAGGTGATTTTTTGGCCTCTTGTAGTTGCGAGTAATTATCCCTCTCTCGTCCACCACTCATCCCTGTCCAGCCTACTGACTTGTTCTGTTGCCTGTGCAGAATGGCATCCCACAAAACAACCAAGGTAAACGACGACGCGGCTGAACAGCCTACGATTTCGGTGGTCGACACCAATCCTGAAGGGATTGCGTCGTCCGACACTGAGCCCGACACTGAGCTCGGTGCTACGCTGGATGAGTCCGCATCTGCCAACGCGCATCCCTCTGTCTCAGTGGGTACGCTGCAGCCTCTGGTTGCCGGTTTCGATGGTCTGGCGGCACCCTCGGGTGCGCCGACCGCTGCCCCGCCTATGCGCGCGGGCATGGCCCCAACGACGACGACGACGACGCTGGCCGGGCCTTGCCTCGAGGAGCTCAGCGCTCGCTGGGAAGCTGGCGCGGAGCGCAGGCGGCATGAGCATATGCCTGGGCACCTGATCGCGGCGGAGCAAATTGGGCACCTCCGCGCGCAGCTCGATCAGGCCGCCATCGCCAACTCGGCCCTTACCGACCAGTTTACGACGGCGGTCTCCGCTAAGGACGCCGACATCGCTGACATGGTGCAGCGCCTCGCCGCCTCCAGCGCGGCTACCGAGGCCGCATTGGCCAATGGCGATCCTACAGAGAGGCAAGAGCTGTTAAACAGCCACTACTTCCTCGGCAGGGATCTGGCTAACAGTCGCAAGGCATTGTGCGACCTCCAGGCCGCTTTCACTTCTGCCGCGGCGACCGCCAAGTCCGCTATGGATGCGTTGTGCACAGAGCTAGCGGCTAAAGAGACCGCGCTCGAGGCTACACAGACCAACCTTGCTCGATCTCAAGCAGGTGCGCGCGGTCTGACGCCTGATGGGTATAGAACCAACCTGCCTTTCTCGGTTTGCAATCCATTTGATCATATTGAGGACACACCTTCCCGCTTGGGTACACCTCACAATGTTTTGCCCGTGAATCGCACGCTGTTTCCCACTAAGCCGACGCCAGTGTCTAACTCGCCACGTCCTTCCCCCCATGCAGAGTTAGTTTGCCCCCATCCTCGCTGAGAACGCTCGCTTGACTGAGGTCGTCGCGCAGCTGACTCGCGAGAACGTCGCCTACGGTAAGCGCCCAGTCGCTGCTCCCGCAGCTGCCTCTACCGCCGCCATTACCCAAGCGGATGTCGTGGCCATGATCGCGGCGCACCACTCAACTGTGGCGCACAACGAGACGGTGCCGATGGACACTGAGGACCCTGGCGGTTCTTCCAGCGGCGCCGCCTTCCATGGGGTTGGGAACGGCAGGACTGTCGGGCGCAAGCATGCGTTTCCTCAGTCCGCTCGTGAGGACGACGCCGCCCCTCCGGACCCCATCTCTGCGCGCAAGCAGGCGTTTCTGCGCGGCCGCCAGATTAAGGCGTCGCCAACCTATGCCAAGGCTGCGAAGTCGGATGGTCTTCTCCACTACCACTCCGCGGACCATCCCGTCGCTCCCTATGCCGACGTAAAGTTGGCGGCGCATATGAACTCGTACGCTGACAAGCTCCTCCTGGACTGCGAGCCCGAGAACATCGTGGAATCGCTGCAAATGGTTTATGATCTTCGCGACAGTATGACCCGCCTGTACACGGCGTCCAAGATTAAGCAGAACTGGACGCAATTCATGCCTTTGAACATCAAGGACATCGCCGACAAGGACGCCGCCCTCAAGGGCACTAAGCTGAAGCCCCACTACCCGGCGGCGGAGGCCAATGACGACAAAATGGACGAGACGTTGCCTCGTGCACCTGACAGGCAGGTGCGGGTTGCGGGGAATTCAGGGTTGTTTGATAAACTAGCTGTCGCCCAGGTAGCCCCGGCGTTTGATCCAGAACCATTTAGAATCCCCGACGTCTATGCCCCTTCGGGTGGTCTTACTGGCAAAATGCAACGTGGTTCTATCCCGCGGGGGGGCGCTACCCCTTCCCCGCCGACAGCACCGACCGCCGCTCCCTTACCACCCGTCGGCCCCTTTTCGGTCTCCGACTACTCGTCATCGGACCACGACTTAGCCGATTCCCCAGGTTCGCCCATCAGGTTCCACCTGTCAAACCGACCTCGAATCGCGCTCCTCGGGCTCCTCAGCCCGAGCCCACAACGTCGCCCGGAGTACCTACGGTGGCTTCTCCGGCCTCTGTTCGACCTCGTGCAAAGCGCGCAGCTACGCTGCCTGCGGACACCCCTTCTCCTACGCGCCAGGTTCGCGCGGACACACACCTGGCCCCGGAAGGCCTGCCATGTGAGCCCGTCTCGCGATCACCCCTCCTCCCGCCAACCGCGCCCCTCGTCACTCTGATCACGACAATGGGTCAGCCAAGCGTGTTACGGAAATGAGAAAGGAATTACGTCTCATTGAACACAAACTGTCGGACAAATGTACTAGGGCTAAGTTGCGCCGATGGGTATTCAATGTGGCCACGATCATGGAGCTCCAGTTCGCCAACGGTTACCTTGGTCTGTTCGAGCGCATTGTTCCACATCTGTCGGGCGCATTCACTGGCCAACTCCGCATCACTTACGACGAGGCATGGGCTAGCGATGAGTTGGATGGGTTGGATTTCATGGGAATCGTTGCATGGGCGGAATCGCTCCTCCTGCCCGAGCTATTAACGGAATCACACGTCGCTCTCACCAAACTACACGAAGGTGGTTTCCGCCAAGATACCCGATCCTTGCAGAATTATTACCACGCCATCAAGTCAGAATTTTGAAAAGTCCCCGATCTCACCGATTGCGAGAAGTTAAACTTGTTTCGTACGGGACTCTCCGATGAACTCCGCGCCGGTGCACACTCTCGGCGTGAGTCTGGTACTATGTTCGAAACGATGGAGGATTTGTTCCGCTATCTGCAATTGGACGAGGCGAGGAAAGTTGTCGCCGCTCGTGGAAAATCCTTGACGGGCAAGCGCGATTGCCATCAGAGGGGAGGTACGCTAATCAGAAGTCGAGGTATCCATTCAAGCGCCCCGCGGATACTAAATACCCGGGTAAGGACCTTGCATTCAATCGCGTCCAATTTACCAACTCCCCCCCCTCCGATTCTGACACTGATTCTTTCTCTTCGCAGGGACTAAGGACCACCGACGACGGCGGGGAGATGAACTCTCGCCCAGCCAAGAGCCCCAAACTGGCGGCCAACAGTAGTCGCAACCCGGCCGGTGGCCGAGGTGGTGGAGGACGTAGTGCGACGCAGCCGGCGCACATCGGCAAGCTGGGTGGATCGCCAAGGTCGCAGGTACTCAGTTTGCAAGGTGCTGATCGCACGTTCGGGAGAGGCTCTATTAGCCGCGGCGCGGGCCGTGGTGGTCGAGGAGGATACGGACAGGGTGCTGGTCGGGGCCGTTCGCAGCCCAGCGGGCCGCGGACCCCCGACTTTTCGGGTCAAGACCCTCAAAACGCCATGCATATGAACAAATCGGTCAGCGTCGGGCAGACCATCTGGCTTCAGAATGGAGCTCGCTGCTTCTTCTGTTTCCGCTACATGAGGATATGTGTGCGGTCGCTGAATGCTGACGGACGCTGCCGCACGCGGGACTTGCCTACCTGGCCGGCCCTCAATGAGACTACGTGTCCCGACTGGGCCCTTGACGGCAACGGTCCCATCCCGATTTGGGAATAGGAACCGGCCGGTCAGGTATTGACAAGCCTGGATCGTGTAATTAGCGACGATAAAGTAGTAGTAGTCGAGCCACTTGAGCTCTTGTTACAAGTTCAAGAGGAACAATTTTCTAACTTGGGCTTAACCCCAACTATTGATGTAACTTCTACTCATGCCCTGTCGTCCCCTTGTCCACTGAAGTTCTCTACGGAGTTTGGCATGCGTGTCTCCATCGCAAACGAGTTCATATACGCTCACCCCATTCCGGAAGACGTCGTGTCGGTGTTAGAACACTATTGGGAGTGCAAAAACGATGCACCCTTCGACACATCCGGTATGTTCATCCTCCCAAAAAGCGCAAGTAACGATAAGCATGTCTCCAGTCTCCTCCAAGGTATGGAGTTATTTAAGGAGTATCAATCGTTCGATCACCATATGAAACCCCGCCCCAAGGGGTCACCTTCGAATAAGGTCGCCATCCAAGTATGGTATGACCCTCCCGACTCCGAACGGGCCGTCCAAGTCAAAAAGGATTGGCACGCGATCAACGACGTGACCAAGGCAGTATACTTTGGCCCCGCACCTGAGGAGGGCATCCCCAGTCCGGTTGAAACCCGTCAAAAAAAACACTGGTGGTCGGAGGCATTGGATCCCAAAGTTCGCGGAAAACAAATCGCTGCCAGACGGTCAACGAAGTGCATCCGGCGCAACCACGCACAACAAAATACGAATGCTTCCCCCGTGCTCATGACGCGAGCCAATCGGGTATACGAAGTCAACTCCGCTGCTGCCCCCGATATGCTATTCAACGCCCGATCAGGAGCGAAGCAATTGCTCACATTGGCGGACTCGGGCGCGACAGGTTGTCTTATGGAAAAGCAAACGGCTGAGGTTCTCGGTTTGCACATCCGCCCTTGGGAAAACGAACGCGACGGATTCACTTGCGCTAATGACGGGATTATCAAAATCCGCGGGACGGTCACGCTCCCTATCCACATACAACGATATGTTGGCAAAGTGTTCGTCCATGTCGTCGACAAACTTCCGGGAGGATTAGACCTAATCCTCGGATCGGACTGGATGCGCGACGAAAAGGCCGTCCTCGACTACGATGGCATGACCATTTCGCTCAAACGGTACGGCTGCTGTATAACACCTATAAACAGGCAGCGGGACGAAACGGCTCATTCCTTCTTCCCTATGGCACTTTCGGGCAAGTCAACCGATGACCCAGTGATTACGGGTCGCAAGGCAGCAAAGCTTTTAAAGGCTGGCGCTAACCATGTCATGGTCAATGTCCGCGAATCCCGAGCGGATTTGCCGGCGTCTAACGTCACTGCCGATGAACGGGCGAAATTGCTGACAAAATTACTGCCGTCCGACGGGCCTTTACCTGGTCCGCCGGTGGCAAGCATGGATTTCGAAAATTGGACCCGCGAGAACATCCTTGACCACAACGATAAAACGCTCATCTCGGCCAGCGACCTGCACGCTCTCCTATGGAAGTATCGCAAAGTCTTCAACAATTTGCCTATGGGGACTCCTAACCATCGAGTTATACCTCACGTCATCAAAACGCAAGACAATGCTTACGCGCCATATCGCAGAAATCGTCGCATGAGTCCAGCCGAGACCTTACTATGTGAGGAATACGTTTCCGACCTGTTGCAGCAAGGATTCATCGCCCCGAGCTCGTCCCCGTACGGTGCGCCGATTATGATCATAGCGAAACCGGGTGGAACGGGATACCGTGTTGTTTGCGATTGGCGAGCACTCAACAACATCACGATTAAAAACAAGTATCCCCTTCCCCGTATTGACGAGACCATTGATCGTCTAGGTGGAGCTACTTTGTTCAGTTCCCTAGACCTCACGTCTGGTTATTACCAAATACGAATTTCGGACGAGGACGCGCCGAAGACTGCGTTCACTACCCCGATGGGTCAGTATGAATTTAAAGTCCTTGGGATGGGTTTGGCGAACGCGCCGGCCACATTCCAAGCGGTCATGAACCAAATATTCGCGCCCTACTTGCACAAGTTCGTCGTGGTCTACTTAGACGATATCTTGGTTTACGGACGCACTCCGGCGGAGCACTTGGCCAACTTGGCCACAGTTCTCCAGGTCCTCCAGGACAACGAATTCTATGCGAAACTCTCCAAATGTTCCTTCAACAAAACAGAAGTTAAATTCCTGGGTCATTACATTGGACGCGACGGAAATAAAGTTGATCCGAAAAAGGTTAGCACAGTCCGTGACTGGCCTACCCCGAAAACGGCAAAAGAGATCGGCTCATTCCTAGGTTTGTGCAATTATTTTCGCAAATTTATCCAAGGCTATTCGTCTCTCGCTGCCCCTCTTCAAAACTTGTCTAACATCAAGGGTGAACTGGGCCCCCTGTTCAAACAGGAACATCTCGTCTCATTCGAAGGCCTCAAAGAAGCTTTGCTATCCGCTCCAATCCTCGCACTGCCGGATTTCAGCAAACCTTTCGAAGTCATAACCGACGCATCTTTGCTTGGTACGGGCACGGTGCTCTTCCAAGATAAACACCCCATCGCCTTCGCCAGCAAGAATTATATCCCAGCGGAGCTGAATTATACAACGACGGAACTAGAAATGCTAGCGATCGTCCACGCGTTGACCGAGTGGCGATGCTACCTCGAAGGTTCCCACATGACATTGGTCACTGACCACAATCCGCTCACTTATTTCGAAACCAAGGTGGTCCTTTCACGACGCATGGGCCGATGGCAGGAGGACCTTGCGCCCTTTAGCTATACTTGGGAGTATCGCGCGGGTCGCAATAATATGGCAGACCCGGTCAGTCGCAATCCCAACCTCTCTGCCCCCGCCAACGTCGCGGTTGCGCACCAGCTGTTGGTCTTCTCTCTCTTGGTCAGCGAATGCCGGCCTCGATCGAAAAAGCAACGTCCTATTGCAATCGGTCCCGCGGTCGTTGACATCCTACCCCGCCCACCGACGGTCCTCCCAGTACCTTCGGTTCCGGTCAAGGAAACGCGACGACGCAGCCGGCATATGCCCGCTTCGTCGACTCCCTCCTCTTCGTCCATCATGGATCGGATTTTGGCTGGCTACAGAAAGGACTCAAACTTCACGCCGGGCTGCAAGCGCCTCCGCGATAAGTTTTCCAGAAACGGTTACTGGTTCAAGAAGAACAAGGACGGGCGCGAATTTTTGTGTGTCCCCCTCGACGCAGCACTTCGCCTGGATATTATCCGCGAAGCTCACGACCCTATTTACATGGGCCATTGCGGTCGCACCAAGACATTGGAGCTGGTCACCCGCACTTTTACTTGGGCCAAAGTCACGGCAGATGTTACCGCCTTCGTCCAACAATGCCATAAGTTCCAAACGAACAAGCCCGGTAACGCAAAGCCTAACGGTACCATGGTTCCCGTGGAGATTCCTGAGAAATTCTGGGAGTGCGTCTCCACCGACCTTATTACGGCGCTTCCGCCGACTTCTTCTGACCATGATGCCATCGCGGTGTTCGTCGACAAACTGTCGAAGATGGTTCATGTCGAACCTTGTCATACTACGATAAACGCAGAGGAGTTCGCTTCCTTATAGTTACCTGAATCGTGTCATCCGATATCATGGTCTCCCAAAGAAACTCCTCAGTGATCGCGATGCGCGATTCACAGGCCATTTCGGCGTGGCTCTCCATCGATTGATGGGCACGCGACAAGCGTTTTCGACTGCGTTTCATCCTCAAACTGACGGTCATGAACCGAGTCATCGAGGACATGATTCGCCATTACATGGGGCCATACCACGACGATTGGGATAAGTCCTTGGCGCTTGTGGAATTTGCGATCAACAATTCCTACCAAGAGTCCATTCAAAACACACCCTTTCGGGCGTACCTTGGTTACGACCCTACGACGCCGCTCAAGGCAGAGGTCGAATCGAAATGCCCGGCTGCCAACAATTGGTGGGCCGATCACATTGAACGACAAGATCAATGCAAGGCATGCATGCAAGCCGCTCAAGATCGGCAGAAAGCCCATTACAATAAACGACGAACGGAGGTTTTATTCAACCTTGGTGATAAAGATCTTTTGTCCACCCGCAATATGAAGTTCAAAGCAACGGGTAAACCAAAATTTACGCCTCGTTTTGTTGGCCCCTATACAATTACGGAATGCATTGGTCCACGCAACGAGGTCACCGGAGTCGTCCGGCAAGTCACGGCGTGCCGCTTGGCTTTGCCCAAGATGATCACTATGAATAAAACAGCATTTTACGAACTAGAATTTGGCTTGGAAAATTCTACGAACCCCCCTCGTAAAATGTTGGGCTCTGTATCGTAAAATTCGGACACCCCATCGTAATTTAAGGTTTACGAACTAGGATTTGATGGTTTGTAAACTGAATGGAGCTAGTTCGTAAAATTCCGGCGCCCTTTTATTACGAACTAGGATTTGATAGTTCGTAAACTAAATGGTGCTGGTTCGTAAAATACCGGGCACCCTTCGTGGAATAACCCTCCTTGAATACAGGGGATTTGGTCCCGGATTGTAGTATTTAATACTGGACCGACCCTTTTCTTATTCTGTAAATTCGGGACCTGGGCTCCGGGCTAGGTTAGGTTCCGGGTATTTTCCGGATTGGGTCCCGGTTTTATTTTTCAGGCAGTGCTTGCACTGGAGACTTTGGATCATACGAGATGTATAGATGGATTGCAATGTTTTAATTACAGAGATTTTTAAGACTGAAAAATTCGAATTCAAAAAAGTGATAATGAACAATAGCTATTATAATTTGGCCATTTACAAATTCTCCTCATTTGTGGGAGAAATCGTACCCATGAATTGGGCCTAGAAAAATGGCACTCATCAGAAGTATCAGTACCCTGTGCTCTGACTACTAAAATAATAAGTACCAGGGTACCCTGATGAGCTCTGACTAGCTATATGGTCTGTATTCTGTCCCTGTCCCCCCCCTGCCACCCCCACTGGCTAGTCTAGCTATAGCTACTATTATATGATGAGTGATAGCAGCAGGTACAGTGTCATCATCAGGCTTCTTGATCTTGTCCCTCTACTCATCCCAGCATGCTGATGACTTGCTCCTTGTCCACCATGCCGCAATATGTGGAAGTCACTGCCTGCCGGAGCTGCAGCAGCATGAAAGGAAGGAGGTGGAGTTAGAAGAATATTAGTTGCTTGACCAAGCACAAGCCACTTGAATAATCAACGAATCAGCAAGCAAGAAAGCAAGCAAGCATTAACGTGGTAGCAATTACGATGATGAGACAGATAGATGGTGCAGCATATAAGACACATGGTGCAACATACAAGACAGATCGTGCAGCATACAAGACATATGGTGCAATGTACAAGACAAATGGTGCAGCGTACAAGACACATGGTGCAGCGTACAAGACAGATGGTGCAGCATACATGACACATGGTGCAGCATACAAGACAGATGGTGCAGCATACAAGACATACGGTGCAATGTACAAGACAAATGGTGCAGCGTACAAGACACATGGTGTAGCATACAAGATAGATGGTGCAGCATATACGACACATGGCGCAGCATACAAGACACATGGTGCAGCAAGGCAAATCATGCTGCATACAAGCCAAATGGTGCAGCATACAAGACACGTTGGTGCAGCATACAAGACACGTTGGTGCAGCATACGAGACATATGGTGCAACGTACAAGACAAATGGTTTAGCATACACGACAAATGGTGCAGCGTACAAGACAGATGGTTCAACCTACAAGACAAATGGTGCAGCGTACATGACATATGGTACAGCATACAAGACAGATGATTCAGATCTACTCACATGTGTTGGTTCTATAACAACATATTGCCACTGTGTAGCCTAGTCAGGGGAGACTTCTTCGTGTTGTTCTCCCATTGTCTTCAAAATGCATACACCTCTTGTCGTCGCTTGCGTCAGGAGCAGGAACCTAGTTAACAGGCAGGTGTCAATAATCAGACAGCAGGCAGGCATTTGTCAATCATGGAGGTACATAGGCATGCATGCGGGTGTGAAGCAGGCAGGCAGCAGAGAGAATTCAAGCAGGCAAGCAGGTAACTAAGCGGGCAAGCATGCAGGCAAGCAGGCATTTAATTGACAAACAAGTAAGGAGGCACCTCTTACCTCTGATGCAACAGCTGGGAGTAATCAGCTAGGATGTACTGGTGCCCTGCACACATCAGGTGGGCGCATCATGGACAGCAACAGGTGGGAGTGCAGGAAGTTGGGGGAGGGGAGGAGGTAGGGCAATAGCAGCAGGTGTTCCGCGTCAGAAAACCGATTGCAAGGAAATCAGGCAAGAAAGGACCAGCAGCGATTCAAACCTTCGACTTTCAAACCTGCGCAACTACCTGCGGCATTCGAATCCTCCCTCTCCATCCGCAACACTCAATCGGCTTGCCTTAAAGCATGACATTCGCCCAAGTAAAGCTGTGTACTAATCGACGAATTGAATATGGTCCAGCAGGTAGCATGGTTGAAGACAGCGTATATGCCGTTTTTTTTTTTCAACATTCGAACTTCCGATGTAACTTTCTCGCTGCTCATTTTCCTTCTTAGCATTCGCGTAGCATATTCGCATTCTCCTGCGTCTGCGCTATCGAATGATACCACCTGCTCTCTGTTCCATACAGTTTCGGTCAACCCCCCCCGGAACTGCAACCAAACAGGAGCTCATGCTTTCGCAGAGGCAATGCTGCTATCTAAGTCGCCGTCTACAACATCTGACGCGACTCGCAGCAACTTCTGTGGTCGTAGGGTGGTAGACGGTTACTTTTGTAGCAAGCTGCACCTCTGGGCAGTCGGAAGCATGCATTTCCGGACAGAATGCGCCTCTCCCTGGACTTCTCAACAGGGGGGGATGCGAAGCGCACATCTCTGGCGCATTCTTGATGGTCGCTGCCAGGAGCCGAAGCTCCATGCAATCGAGAAACCTACTAACGAACCCTTTTCCCCCCCATGCAGGTACTCAGGACAGCTACCTGCTCTTATCTATCGGGACCTGCCCACACCCTGCCCGCAGAACCCGCCAAGTCTGGAACTGCGCGGTTGCCCTTCGACCGTACGGCCCTGTTTGAAAAAACGCGTCCTCGCGAGATGCTCGTCATATGATCAGACCCCTGTAGAGTCTACACATTTTCCCGCCTACTTTACTGCTTGCTTTCTCTCTTCCGCTGGCACAACCTTAAATCACAGCCCTTCTTACCTCTCTCAGTTTCTCAACCTATCCCCTCAGATCCGAACCTCTCCCGCCATGAAAAACTACGGATCGGCTTTGATGCATGCCATCAGTGGGGACAACGCAACAGGTAATTACCTTCCCGCTCACTTTGAAATCGATTACCCCGCTTTTTCCAACACCGAATCTCCATGTCAATCAGCTTCTCGGCTCCTCACCCACTCGTGCCCCCTGCACCACCCACAACGCACCGATCATACCGATCTAGGCCCCATTGACGACTCTGCAAAGTTTCCCCCATTGCCAACACATTGCCATCCCTTTAGCCAGCAAAACCACCCACACTGGATTCTAAGAGCCTCTTTGAGGATACATCTCTTTAGCCAGCAAAACCACCCATGCTGGATTCTAAGAGCCTCTTTGAGGATACATCTCTTTAGCCAGCAAAACCACCCATGCTGGATTCTAAGAGCCTCTTTGAGGATACATCTCTTTAGCCAGCAAAACCACCCATGCTGGATTCTAAGAGCCTCATTGAGGATACATCTCTTTAGCCAGCAAACCCACCCACACTGGATTCTAAGAGCCTCTTTGAGGATACATCTCTTTAGCCAGCAAAACCACCCACACTGGATTCTAAGAGCCTCTTTGAGGATACTTCTCTTTAGCCAGCAAAACCACCCATGCTGGATTCTAAGAGCCTCTTTGAGGATACATCTCTTTAGCCAGAAAAACCACCCACACTGGATTCTAAGAGCCTCTTTGAGGATACATCTCTTTAGCCAGCCAAATAGCTATACTTTTAATTCCACAGGCAGCCGCCCCTGCCCCAGCAGCTGGACCCAGCCAGCCCAGGAGACAGTCAGCTCCCACCAACCAGTGGAAGGAGGTGACCAAGAAGACTGTCTGGAAGAAGCCATAGGGATTTTATGTGCACCTATTATGATCCCCTGCTTCTTAGTCATAGACTTCTATAGCACTCTCCTGATTGTCCCTCTCCTTATGGCTACTTGTTGGATCATAGGGTGTACCAAGCTATTGACATCAGTACAGAGTACACCCACTATTGATAAGTCAATTGTGAACAGCTTCCTTCTTCAGAAACTCTCTGCAAAGCAGAATTCTAGCTGTGAACCTAATAGGAAATCCTGTACTCAGGACATTAGAACCTTGACTCATCCTACCTGGGATACAGCTCCTAGGGGAGGTAGACCTACTTCCAGACTTCGTTCCACTCGTGTAAACAGCTCTAGCTATTGGGAACCCCAAATAGACTGTCACTGTCAAGTTCATTATATTAACGCCTACCTCGGATACAAGGCCCTGGACTACAAAGAGGTCCTACAGTTCTCCATAAACCTCAACACACACGTCACTAACTACACTCAACATGAGTGGGATCTAGAACGTTGCTATTTCAACAAACTAACCGGTAACTACACAATCCCTTTAGTCAACTATTACATGGCTAACAAGAAATCTCACTTAGGCTCTCTCACTGGCCACAGGAACTCACAAACATATACTCCATCCCATCCTCCCCCTACTACACCAACGACTGAAGACACATCTGAGAACTATTCGACAGGAGTTATGCATGGCAGCACTAAACAGCAAATTTTATCTCGGCTTCCTCCCAGCTGCACAGGGTTTATCCTCCACTACAACTGTTGATATGGACATGCTACGACCATTAAGCAAATTAATGGTAAGTGGTGGGACATGAACTCTGAACACAACGGCCCTAGTCTTCTCCACTCACAAGATTGGATAAAACTCCAAGGGCACATCTACACTCTTACCAAAACATCACCCTCCTTCCTTTCACACCCTTTTCAACCAGAAATTAACCACACACCAGGCCACCCTACTAGGGAGACTGTTGACATGATCTCCCCTACTAGTAACACCACACCCACTCACAACTGTCCTGACTCTCCCCACAGTATGGACCACATAACTTCCCCATGGCCTGCAGAACTCACAGATCACAACTTACCAGATCAGGATAACTCCTCAGATCTAACTTTCTCTGATCTCCTAGACTTCACCCTATTAGATCAAGAAGATCCCATAGACTCCCCCTCTTTAAATCAAAAAGACCCCACAGAAACTATTTACTTAGTCTCTGACGATGAGGAACCTCCCAGATAAAAACAAAAAACATCTCCTACAAAGAAAAATAATTTAACTACCAAACGCTTACACCCCTGCACACACCAGATGCACAACACACCTCTCCCTATACCTAGCAAAGTTGTCCTTCCTGACTTCACTAAGTTTCGCCAATGCAGAATTTTTGGGGCAGAACCTCCTACAAAGAAACCTGCTCCTTCCAGACTCACCACCAAAACTCTTCCAACGAAAAGAATAAAAATTACTCATACTACTTCATATCCTGTTCAACAACAGCAAACTGCACTCTATCTCACTAACATTATCACCTCCAACTGCAGAGGCATTTTCTCATCCTGGGAAACACTCTATGACCATATTCGAACTAATGAGCCAGACATTGCTATTCTCACCGAAACAAAACTCACCTCCAACAATACAGGCATAATTAATATGATCAAACAAGACCTCTCTGACTACCACTTTCATCACAGCAGCAAAACCATTAAGCAAGCTACCAATGCAGACAACATTGTTACCCGCTCAGCTGGAGTCATCACACTTATCAAAAAGACTCTTACTGCACACCTAATTAAACATGAAATCCCTACTGACATAGCTGGTCATCTCACTCATCAAACTATTAACAACATCACTCACATCCTAGGTGTCTACATGCCCTGCAATGATCCTGCCAAAAGAGCCCGCATCTATGAACACATCCACTACATCATATCCCAGAACCCCTCTCACCACTATATTGCAGGGGGAGACTGGAATGCAGCTTACTACCTTACTGATAGAAGCAACACAGTCCATCACCTGGAGGACCAGCCTCACTACCAGCATCTTAATAAATATTCAATTCACATCCAACCATCTCCACGTCCCCATACTTATTCAGACAACACCTCCTACAGCAGCAGGATAGATGACATCATTCTCATCAACCCTCCACCTGCAACCATGGTGACAGAAACCACACACCAAATGGGAGACACACTTGACCACTTGACCCTGGAACAACATATTACCTCCTCTCTCTTTCCACCTCCCAACCTGGACACACCACCTCACAATCCAACACCCCAACTGCAACTCCCTCTCAAGCAACAGGACATGGCCAAAGCCAAAGAGGCAATCTCAAATAAATTTCTCCATCAATTTCAACACAGCCACATCAACATAAATAAAGCCTGGACTATAGCACAAACTTTACTGGGAGAAGATAAAACATCTGCACACATCCAATCTATTAGACTAGAACTCACAGCCACCATGCCAGAAAATCTTAACAGCATGGCAGATCATCTCATGATCACTTTACACCAAGCTCTTTCCATCATGACTGACATCTGCCCCATTAAGTCTAGCACACCAGGCATTTTTTTGCCCAGGCAAACTGCTAAAACTTACAGACGTCTTAACTACCATATTAAACACATTAAAGCACTTCGAACAGCCTCCACCCACCTTGACCAACAACAATACATGGAGCTCTGAAGCACACCTCATACGGCAGGTACATACTCACCTACCACTAAAATCAAAATACAACAACACCTACAAAACCTACTCCTCCCTGACTACTGCCTCTCTGTAACTGCTGATATTCAAGAAAGTATTACATAACTACGTCACATGCAGGCTGCACTCAAAGAGGAGAGAGCAACTGCCTCCATCAAGAAATTCAGACGCCGCCTCAGCACACAGGCACGACAAACTCACAGGTATATTTTCTCTCTTGAAAACTACACACACACACCCACTGCCCTACTGGACGCATCCTCGAACACACTTAGCACCAGTACCCAGGGTATCCTGGAAGTTTTGACCAAACACACGGGTAAACTTATGTCACCTCCCACACCACCCATCTTAGATGATTATACCCGACATGCCACTCCCCCTCCATGGGAAACACACACAGACAAATACCACCTTGAAACTCCAGCCAACTCCATACAAACCACTGCCTCCCCTTACACCTATCTCTCCTCCTCAACCACCAATGATGACTGCATCAGGAAACTCTCCACTAGCAAAGCCACAGGCCTAGACGGCATACCTAATGAACTACTTATGTGCCTCCCACAGGAAATGCACCTCACCATACACAAACTCATGCAGCTAGTATGGATCCTGGGAGAAACACCAGACTGCTGGAAAATCTCCCACACAGTCATGCTCTACAAAAAATCATATCCTTGCTTACCCCAAAATTACAGGCCAATAGGCCTCAACAATGTTGTAGCCAAACTCTGGACCTCTCTTGTTACCAACACTATTACTACCTACTCTGAAACCAATTACATTCTCAATGCCTGCCAAGAGGGTTTCAGAAGAGACAAAAGTACCTATAGACAACTCTTGACCCTACTCCACAACATTGAGGATGCTACCCTCTTCCACCAGGACCTTTATGCTGCCTACTTTGACTTTAGCTCTGCCTTCAACATGATTGATCACCAAAAACTTCTCTGCATTATGTACAGCTTGGGTTATACCCATGATACTATAGATACAATTAAAGGAATTTACACAAACTCTACTACACATATCCTCCTTAACAATACATCTGGCTCCCCTATCCCCATCACTAGGGGCACTATCCAGGGGGACACTCTCTCCCCCTTACTCTTCATTATTTTTCTAGAACCCCTACACAGATGGCTCCGTTCTGGAGGACGAGGATACAGAGCAGCATCCCTACCCTCCACAACAGCAGATGAAAACCACACTAGCAGCTTGGGGTATGCTGATGACACTGCCGTCCTAACCGGCAGCTCAGAGGACCTTCGCATCCAATGTGGTAAAGTTCAAACTTTTAGTATCTGGTCGGGCATTCCTCTTAACGCCACTAAATGTGTGGTTAGTGGCATACTCCACAAATCACACCCCTCACAACCTACTCACAACAACACTCTCAATTAAATTGGAAAACTCAACTTCACTCTACTATTGAAACCATCCACAACAAAGGCTTGAGTATCCTCACTAAAGCTAAAAATAGGGCAACCCCCACCCAATGTCTACGAATAATCTCACAATGTGTCAGAGCAGCTATTAAATACCCCATGATAGTAGCTCCCTTCTTACTAACCGACATTCATGTCATTGACATAGCAGTATTAAAAACAGTTAAACTCTGTTGCTCCCTTCCTAGATCCTTTCCGACAAGAGCACTCCACCTCCCTAAAACAGAGGCATGACTAGGGGTGCCTTCTCTACTCACTGAATATACTCAGATTACTGCAACAGCCCTCACCCAGTCCAAGAACGACCAAGGTCACCTGGGAATTCTCACCAGGGCTCTTCTTAACAAATCAACCTCCACCATGACCACTCTAGATCCTCTCTCTCTCTCCAGCAAGCAACTTAAATATATGTCCCTAGCCCGCCAGCTGGAAATTATTAAAAAATCTGACATAACAATTTCTTGGAATGACACAGAACTTCTTGACAAACTTAACATGCACTCTCTCCCTCTTCCACCACAGGCAATCCCTGTCTCACTAATGACTCCTTTTCACGACCCTGGACATCTACTCATACCACGACCTGGTCACCCCCATGGGAAACTCATCTTATCAGCACTACAGACCTCTCTCTTATTACTTCACACAAAATTACTAAACACCACAAACGATCCCTGAACCGCCTCACCGCACACCTCTCCTCCTTCCAAACCGTCACTCCTCCAACTCACTCTGACCCCTACCCTACCCCAACTCACTCTGACCCACTACCCCTCTCCACAGGCAACTTGCGCCTGGCTACGCAATTTCGCAGAACACGACAGACAACGTTAAATTTCCTGCTCCTATCGAATCCTCCACCCCACTTACCCAGCGCTACCAACCTCACGCCTCCGTTACTGATGCAGACTACGAGGCGGACCCCACTGGGGACCTGGAAGGAAACCAATGGTGGGCGTGGCCCACGCAGATCGCAGGCAATCACGCGCACCAAGCATGGGGCTGCCCCAACAGTGACGCCACTTGGTCAGCGCGCCACTACTTGTGCAAATCCTGGATTCGACACTCCTCCTCCTCCAAATTCTACCGCGCATATAAAATAACCTCCACCTCGCACCCTGACAGGATCCGCGAGGCCATGACATTCCCAGCCAGCAGCGCACCTGCACCACCGGCGCGCCTGCTTCACCTTACTTACGGATCTCAGTACAGAGCCCTGCACATTACGAGCTGGCGGGGCAAGCGCTCTTACAACGACGACAAACTTGCCACCACCACCGTTGTCCACGTCCAATGGGCCCCAACCATCATGCACAACGACCATATCAACTCCTACACACACATGGGATACAGCATCCACCATTGCACACCTCTCACCCCCACTACCTCCACCATACACTGGAAGCCTCAATCTCACCATGCGGCTCACCTTGTTGAACTGGTAGGACAACCAACATATGACCAATTAACCCACACCTTTAAAACCACTCCTCCGATAACCACATACCTCAATCCCAGGAAGGACATCCACCTCACTAACCTCCAGCAACAAGGCCAATGGGCCACCTCCCCAGGATTTAATGCTGACAACCACAACCTTGTTCACAAACTTCTGAAAATTGACACACACGACACGCACCCAGACTGGGACATTCAACCACCCTCAGCCTACATTATACAAACGGGCATCCTTACTACTCTGGATGGCCAATCCACACACACACATACCAACGTTTCATATCTTTATAACCCCACAGGTCACTGTCTTGGGCACATTCCCAACGACAGGCTCACCTCTCTTAAACAAAACTATGACCACTTTAAAAATCACCACCCAACCAAATGGAACCAACTGACCCAAGGAGGAACATACCACACTGACCTAGCTGCCCCCTTCACCAGATACAGAGCTGCTCCTGCTGCCACTAACATTCTGTCTCCCTTCCTCTACCAAGCAGCAGCTGCTCTGGGCATTACTCACCATCGTACCTCCAATCCTCTTAGCTACGACTCAAGCCTCACCAGCTTCTCTTCTACCAGCCCTGCTGACCAGCTCTTTGGCTCCAACCAAGACCCCTTTCTTACCATCTGGACTGGGGGCTCACTGGTGGACATTCCCAATTCCACCACACAAGCACACCAAGCTCTAAGGTGGGCTCTAGCCAGTGCTGACCATGCTGAAAATACTCTCAGCCCTACCTGCACCCTGATGCTCCTCCCTGATGACCTTGCTGCCCCTTACAAAACTCTCCTCCACCACTCCTGGATCCACTACATTGACTCTAGACCACAGTCTGAATTTTATACTACCTCTGAAATATGGCTTGGCAGCAAATCTCACACCCCACCCTCCACTCAAAAATTACACCTCATCCTTATATGCAACCCTCACAGCCAAGAGACTTACTTTCCTAAACTCCCAGACTTTATTGACCAATGGACATACTACATGCAAAGCCTCTCCTCATCCTGGGAGCCCTCTACTATCACACCACCTTCCACACTTACTTTCACTGACATTGTCATCACCTACCCTCGGAAACTTAAATCTCTGGCCAAAAATCCCAGGCAACCTCTACTCCACCAACACCCTCCCCCCTCTCCTCTTACCATTACCCACCCCTGTTTTTACCTTGCTACCCCCTCCTCTGGCCTCCAGGTCTACACAGATGGTAGCCTAATAAAAGGTAAACCAGGGCATCCTAGCAAAATAGGTGCTGCAGTATATGTCCCGGCTGCAGGACAAAGCTACACCATCAACCCTGGGGGAATAGGGGCTCCCAAAACTAACAACCGGGCAGAACTGGTAGCCATCCACCAAGCCCTTCTCAACATTGATTATGACAAATCTCTTACCCTTCATACAGACAGCCTCTGCTCTCTTCAACTCATAAAAAAATGATTCATGACCCCACCACAACAACCCGTTCCATTCATACTGAATTACTGCAATCAATTCAAAAACACCTCATTCAACGCATCCTGCATGGCTCACACACCACCCTTTGTAAAGTCCGTTCCCACACAGGTATCCTTGGAAATGACAGAGCAGACACTCTGGCACGCAAGGCAGCTGAGCACCCTACTTCAACTAATTTTACTGATAACACTGGGGAAATCCCCCGCCACAATGTTTACTGGCCTACAGTTCAACCTCCTCGTACACCCATGGGAGATATCCCCCCAAGAATTTTA
Organism: Chlamydomonas sp. ICE-L; assembly: GCA_013435795.1. Classification (NCBI taxonomy): domain Eukaryota; kingdom Viridiplantae; phylum Chlorophyta; class Chlorophyceae; order Chlamydomonadales; family Chlamydomonadaceae; genus Chlamydomonas; species Chlamydomonas sp. ICE-L. Next base: position 6,788,141 of record JACBWV010000839.1, read on the forward strand.
GCACCTAACCTTACACAAGGTATCACCTCTAACCTACCCACTAGCTGCCACCTTGGTCAACACCTTCTTAAAGGGATTTATGCAACCACCTGGGCTGAGAACACCCCCCACCAACTTCCTCAAGCAAGTAACAAATTTTGGACCTCAACCCTTATCCAGCATAAAACTAAATTCCACATCCTTAAAGCCCGCTGGGGTAGACTGTGGAACCGTAAACTTGCATTCCGCTGGAAACTCCCTTATACTACCAGCACTCACCCACCCACGAACTCCCTATGCCCCATCTGCCACACCTGTGAGGACGGAGCGGGCCACATCCTGGCGGGTTGCACACACCGGACTTTCAAGGGGCTCTACATCAAGAGACATGACGCCGCAGTGCGACTCATCCACAAGGCCATCTGCACAGGAGCCCTAGGATCTCGCAGAATGATCATGGACGCTGGCAAGGAAGAGGACCTTCCCAGGGGGGTCCTGGGCAAACGTCTCCCCGACTGGCTACGCCCCTCCACTATTACTTTAGCGGATTGGAAGAGGATGAGACCTGATCTTGCCGTCATACCTGACATAGACTCTCCTACCTGTATGTCTGATAAAGAACTCTGGATTCTTGAGCTTGGATACTGCTCTGATACTAATCACGCCTACGGTGACTATAGCTAGCTCCGGCTTACGCTACGGTGTCCTTAACTTCACGTCCTGTGAGTAACGGTTCTACACGGATGTAACAATTTCAATTTCAATTGAAGACAGCGGCTCTGTGCAGGAGTAAATCAGTAGTGGTTTGGTTCAGTGATGCGGAGCATTGTTTAGAAGGCGCACGCAATCGTCTGCCATTTCGCAGATCTATATGGTGTCTTGTTGGAAATTTGAACGACGAGGAGGGGTGGGGGTGGGGGGGGCGGGGTGTGTGCGTGTTTGGGGGGGGGGGGGGGGCGGAGGGTTTTGCCGCGACAAATTGAATAACCGATCTAAGTTGACAGCTAGGACGCAGGAGGGTTGGGGGCTGGGGGGGGTTGGGGGGGGGGGGGGGGGGGGGGGTCCACGGTAATCCTATCATCCTACTGTGTCGGACTCTTTCCAAACTCTTTCTCTATTCTTTTTTCGCTTTCGCCCCCTCTGGACCCCCAGTGTCCTGGGTTTGAACAATACCGGGCACCTTCGCACTCTTGTCCATAGCTCATAATAAGTATTATTTAACCACATGCACAGTCTGAGATCAAACCATTGAGGCCTTGGGAAGTCATAACCCAAGATTATGTCATGGTGCCTGCCCAGCAGATGTGTAACCCACGCTAAATAATCCTGTCATTCGACGATGTCGAATTCTGTCCAAACTATTTCTCTTCTCTTTTCCTCTTGGCCATAGCTTATAATAATTATTATTTAACCACATGCACAGTCTGAGATCAAACCATTGAGGCCTTGGGAAGTCATAACCCAAGATTATGTCCTGGTGCCTGCCCAGCAGATGTGTAACCCAAGCTAAATAATCCTGTCATTCGACGGTGTTGAATTCTGTCCAAACTCTTTCTCTTCTATTTTCCTCTTGGCCATAGCCAAGAATAATTATTATTTAACCACATGCACAGTCTGGGATAAAACTATTGAGGCCTTGGGAAGTCACAACCCAATATTATGTCCTGGTGCCTGCCCAGCAGGGGTGTAACCCACGCCAATCCTGTCGGCCGACTGTGTTGAACTCTTTCCATGATTTTGATTGTGCAGTAGGCGGAGAGAGATGGGAAGGAAGATGGGCTTGGGGGTTCGGTTAGTTACAAGAAAGAGAGGCCTAGGTATCTAAAAAAGATAACAAGAGGGCAGTTATCTAATAAGGCTGGTTACCGGAGTTTAGGGGATGTGATTCTTCGCTTGACTAGAGTTAGCTGTAGTGTATGTAGAGCTGTAGTGTGGAGGGGCAATCAGCAAGTCAGTGAGTTAGTGAGTCAGTGACTCAGTGTGTCAGTGTGTCATTGAGTCAGTGAGTCAGTGAGTCAGTGAGTCAATCAGTAAGTGAGTCAGTGACTCAATGCGTTAGTGAGTCAATCAATCATCAGTGAGTCCGTGAGACAATCAGTCAGTGAGTCTGTGAGACAACCAGTCAGTGAGTATGTGAGACAGTGCTTAAATTATTCAGTGAGTCAGTGAGCCAGTGAGTCAGTGAGCCAGTGAGTCTGTGAGTATGTGAGTTAGTGAGTCAGTGAGTCAGTGCGTCAATGAGTCAGTGAATCAGTGAGTCAGCGTGTCAATGTGTCATTGAGTCATTGAGTCAGTGATTCAATGAGTCAATCAGTCAGTGAGTCAGTGACCCAATGAGTCAGTGAGTCAATTAATCAGTGAGTCAGTGAGACAATGAGTCAGTGTGTCAGTGAGACAGTGATTCAGTGATCCAGTGAGTCTGTGAGCCAGTGGGAGAGTGACTCAATCAGTCATTGATTCAGTAAGTCTGTGAGTAAGTGAGTCTGTGAGTCAGTGAGTCAGTGAGTCTGTGAGTTAGTGAGGCAATGAGTCAGTGAGTTTGTGAGTCAGTGAATCAGTGATTCAGTGTGTCAATGTGTCATTGCGTCAGTGCGTCAGTGAGTTAGTGAGTCAATCAGTCAGTGAGGCAGTGAGTCAATCAGTTAATCAGTTAATCAGTTAATCAGTCAATCAGTCAGTGAGACATTGATTCAGTGATTCAGTGATTCTGTGAGTCAGTTCCTATAATAAGCCCTCGGACCCCACCCCAGGGCCATGCGTGTGCGTGACTGCGTGTGCGTGTGCGTGTGCGTGTGCGTGTGCGTGTGCGTGTGCGTGTGCGTGTGCAGGGGCAGGGGCAGGGGCAGGGGCAGGGGCAGGGGCAGGGGCGGGGGCCCACCGGGCGGGGGTAGGAGCAAGCCACGCCACCTGCCGCTGGCCAAAAACCCGTTCAGTAGGACGGGACGTACCGTTCACGTCTGGGCTGGGCCCAAACGTGAAACACCTTGTAAAATTCCTTAAAATCAACCAGACTCCTGATTGGTCTCATTTTTCTTGTATCAAATTCTTACAAATAAAGCCAATCTACAAATGTGCATAGCATGAACGTTCAGCACTGCTTAAAATCCAACAACCCTTCAAAAACTCTCATTTTCGTCACTTTTTAGCCAACAAAGCTGCAACATCCATCGATTCCATGAAATTCAATTACATCAAATTTAATTTAATTTAATCCTATTCGAATTGACAAAAAATAAAGCAATAGCATGCATCCAAATCACGTGAATTAAATTAAAATGAAATGAATAAAATTGAATTAAAATAAAACAACATTCAATACCGGTACAATTAAAATAAACTGAATTAAAATAAACTGAATTAAGGGTTCAATTAATTTCATTCGGGACGCGCCACCAGGCGCCCTTAATCAGTCAGTGAGTGAGTGTCTCAATCAGTCAGTGATTCAGTGAGCCTATGAGTCTGTGAGTCTGTGAGTTAGTGAGTCAGTGAGTCAGTGAGTCATGACTAACTGATCAGTGAGTCAGTGAGTCAGTTAGACGATGAGTCATTTAGTGAGTCAGTGAGTCAGTGAGTCAGTGAGTCGGTGAGTAAATCAGTCAGTGAGTTAGAGAGTCAATGAGTTAGAGAGTCAATGAGTTAGAGAGTCAATGAGTTAGAGAGTCAGTGAGTCAATCAGTCAGTGAGTTAGTGAGTTAGAGAGTCAGTCAGTCAATCAGTCAGTAAGTCAGTGATTCAGTGAGCCAGTGAGTCAGTGAGTCATTGAGTCAGAGATTCAGCGAGCCAGTGAGCCAGTGAGTTAGTGAGTCAGTGGGTCGGTGAGTCAGTGAGTTATTAGAGAGTCAGTGAGTCAATGAGTCAGTGAGTCAATCAGTCAGTGAGCCAGTGAGCCAGAGAGTCAGTGAGACAGTGAGTCAATCATTCAGGGAGCTAGTGAGCTAGTGAGCCAGTGTGTCAGTGAGTCATTGAGTTAGTAAGTCGGTGAGTCAATCAGTTAGGGAGTCAGTGAGTCAGTGAGTCTTGACTTGGAATTAATGGGTTTTGGGTACAGGGTACTATGTTTTACGAAGCTAAGTTCCGAATTCTCCGTGATTTTGGGAGAATTCGTACCAATTTGGGATGAATCCAGTTCGTAATTTGCTGCATAGGCTTCGTAAAATGCTTTGGGGATGAATCCAGTTCGTAAATTGATCATAGGCTTCGTAACAGGCTATGGGGATTCTCGATCTACGAACCCCCCCCTCGTAATTTGCTATTTGGGCTTTGTAAAATGCTTTATATGATAGACAAAACTTTATTAAGGGTCCTCATGACATATTACGAGGGGGGGTCGTAGATTTTCACTTTACGATACCTGTCCGAGAATTAGCAAGTTCGTAAAATGCTGTTTTATTCATAGTGGATGCGCATCCACCCCGTGTTTCACGTGGGTTTGATCAAGCATTGGCGCTCCGATGGCGTTGTCCATGTTGGACAACCGCTTGAGTTCGACTCCGACGGCGCTCCGATTTGGAATATCCAATGCATCATGCGCGAGAAGTCGCGTGTCATAGGCACATCTAACAAACGACGCCTCGAATACTTGGTCCGATGGCAAGACTTCGGTATTGAGCAAGACACTTGGGAACTCGCCAAAGCGGTCAAGAAAAGTGCCCCTCACATCGTCGATGCATGGAACTCACGTGTTACGCCCGTTGTGTCCCGACGTACGTCGAAAAAACGGGCCCATCACCAACCCATCGCACTCGACGCATACGACACGGCGGTCAGATTGCTTTATTCATAAAGCTATCTTTCCCGGAGTACTCAAAAGGGATGTTAAATGGTTCTCTCCGAAACCAACTTGATTCATCAAGTATATTTTGAGCACGGCACATACGACTACGACTGGTATTCACATCCCACCTTTCTTACGATCAGATGCGGGGTCCGCATCTCTTCTGGAGGGGGGGGAGTGTAACGGTACAGAACCCTTCACGGGTACTCTGGCCGTCCAGCAAGGCATACGGGTACACCGTACCCGTAAGCCACGTGACGAACGCACATGATACAGTACCATACCCATGTACTGCCTCATCTCTCACAACGCACCCGTTGCGCATATAGACACGAGCTACTCGGAATGAACCCTTCTACTACTTCCACGAAGACGTTCCTTCCCTGCCACTCGACATCCCTACTTAGGTGACCCTCCCCCTGTTCTGCTAGTTCACTCATATCAACATACCCGTAAACACACATCACGCATCACGTTACTCTAGATAACCCCTCAAGCTGCTATCAGCATCCTGAGCTGTTACAGGCGAGCTCTGCATGGGGGGGGAAACGTTGGGCGTTAGGCAATGCCGCTGGTAGGGGGGGGAACAGTGTGCGATTGACAGGCAAAACAGCGCGAGGACCATCTGAGCGGGAGGGTATATCCTCAATATGAGCAAATGGATTGCAAATCGTGAAAGGCAGGTCGGTTCTGTACCTATCAGGCGTCAGACTGTGCTCACCTGTCTGAGATCGAGTCAGGTCTCGCTCGTTAGCCTCGAGCACCGTGCGCATCGCATCCATAGCGGACTTGGATTCCGCCGCAGCCCGATTGTAAGTGGCTTGGAGGTCGATCACTTCCTGGCGACACTTGCCCGGATCCCTGCCGAGGCAGTAGTGGCTGGTAACCAGCTCGTGGTGTTCAGCAGGATCGCGCGCATTGGCCAATGCGGCATCGGTAGCCGCGCCAGAGGCGGCGAGGCGGCGCACCAGATCGGCGATGTTGGCGTCCTTAGCAGAGACAGCCGACGTAAACTGGTCGGTCAAGGCCGAGATAGCGACGGCGGCCTGATCAAGCTGCGCGCGGAGGTGTCCAATCTGCTCCGCAGCGATAAGGTGGTCACCCATGTGTTCCTGCCGCTTGCGCGCAGCGCTAGCCTGATAGGTAGCCATGGCCACATCGAGGCAAGGTTCGGCCATCGGCGTCGGCGTCGTCGTTGGGGCAATGCCAGCGCCCAAAGGCGCGGCAGCGGCAGCGGCAGCGGCAGCGCTCAAAGCGGCAGCGGTCGGCACACCCGAGGATGCCGCCAGACCATTGAAGCCGGCAACCAGAGGCTGCAGCGTACCCACTGACACAGAGGGCCGCGCGTCGGTAGAGGCGGACTCGTCCTGCGTCGCACCGAGCTCGGTGTCGGGCTCAGTGTCAGACGACGCAATCCCTTCCGGATTGGTGTCTACCACTGAAATCGTAGGCTGCTCAGCAGCGGCGTCGGTACCCCGGTTTGTTGTGTGGGAGGCCATTCTGCACAGGCAACAGCACAAGTCAGTAGTCCGGACAGGGATGAGTGGTGGGCTAGAGAGGGGGTATTACTCGCAACTCTAAGATGCCAAAATATCACCTGCCACAGGGACTAGCAAAATTGGCGAGCGTAACGAGCTGATAATGCCTCAAACGTAACTGTGAATGACGCGTTCGTCCAGAATACGATGAGGGATAGTAGCAATGCGAAGGCACGGACCACAGGGCAAGCAAGGAAGTACAACGACGAATCGAATTGCGCGACAGAATGAGCAAGATAGCAGGTGGACAGCACGAATAATTGATGCAGCAACTAGGGAGAGCTGCAGGACAGGCTCGCGAAGTACCCTAATTAAAGCAAGTACAGCCGAGGTGGCCAATGGAGCCGATGCTGCACTATTGATCAATCCCCGCTCAAGATGCTCGGGAATAGAGCGTTAGAAGCTATGACCAAAAGGACAGGACGTGAATGCAAGAATCGAGAACGTAAGCCAGACAGGGGCAGGGCAGGCTATGAAAAGATGCCCATGCAAGACAGGTCGCAGGCGGCCTAGTGCGTGTCGAGCCCAACAGGACCGTTCACTGCGAGAACCGAACAGGCGCTACGTGTATTTGTAGCCACAGGGAAGAGCAGGAACAAAGAGCAGCCACTGCCAGAAAAGTTGACAGGATGTCCTGGCGGGTGCGATTAATTCGAAGAAAAAAATGCGTATGCGTGCGTAAGCGTATGCATGCGTGAGGTCCCTAAGGAACGAAACCAGCTCCGCTACCAGTGTAACAGCTCAGGATGCACTTAGCAGCCTGGGGGGGTAGTCTAGTGTAACAGGCTACGTGATGTATGTTTATGTGTAAGTTGATATGCGTAAGCTAGCAGAACAGTAAGGGGGTTACCTAGATAGGGGATGTAGAGCTTGCTTGGAAAGAACGTCTTCGTGGTAGGAGTAGAAGGGTTCGTTCCGAGTAGCTCGTGTCTATGTGCGCAACGAGTGCGTTGTGAGAGATGAGGCAGTACATAGGTATGGTACTGTATCATGTGCGTTCGTCACGTGGCTTACGGGTACGGGGTACCCGTATGCCTTGCTGGACGGCCAGAGTACCCGTGAAGGGTTCTGTACCGTTACACTCACCTCTTTCTTGTTCTTCCGGGTGTATTTCAAGCGCCCTTTCAGTCTATCCTTTGCAGTAAATTCCTTTAAGTCCATTTTCTGCGTTTACTTTTTTTCAAGTGGACAATAAGTTTTCTGTACTATGGTTGTACGTCTAAACTTCTATTTTTCATTAAACTGTGTTTCCTTTGTTGGGTACGAGTTTCTTGAAATTTAACTTCGCATCCTTTGGATTTTCAGTTGCTGCAGGTTTGTTTTGCTTGTGGTTAGGCGTTTGGTTTGTCTTGAGTGCACAAGTTCTTTGCGATGCGATACCCACCTCCGAGACTGTTTTGGTTAGTGCTGTAGCTGGGGATTTATGATAATTAACTTTCATAAATTTTCTTACTTCCATCTTTGAGTAAGAAACCAGTTCATCATGGTTTTTTCATCCCAACCTAGTCATGACTTCTATGCTAAGAATAGTTTTTAAGGTAGTGGATTTTTCCATCGACTTTATTTTCAATAGTATCCTCTTGTCTGCGTCCTCTTGTCTGTGTCCTTTAGGATTTGATTTTCTCGTGTGCTGCTCTCACACGATATTTCAGTCTTCTCTTTAGGTTAAGTTCTCGGTTCTTTTAGTCACCGTTGTTCCCCTTCCTTTGGTATTAGGAATAATTTCTGTTTGGCCTCCCTGTGATTTCTGGTTTGGTGCCTACTATTCTGGATGAATAGTATTTTTGCGCTTACCATGGATGGTTACATTTCCATTTTGTTTTCAGCTCAGCTCGGTATGATCCAAGTTTTTTGCTGCTACATTTTCGGAGTACTACAGTGGTTTTGGGTTCATCCTTTCTCATCCTTTTATTTTAGTCAAGGCTTTCTTCTGGTTTCCTGATTTTCCGCCGTTCCTTAATAATTTTTGTTTGCTACCAGTTTATCGTTCTCTGACCCTGGTGTCATAGGAGGAGAAGTAGTATTGTATGTCACCTGCGTCATAGGTGGAGTATCAGCATCAATTGCGTTTCACTCGATCGTTTTATGTCTTGGTGACTACTACTGTACTTCCTTAGAACTATAGCTGTAGATAGTAACTGCTTTTCTGTACGGTAACAGCTTCCTGTAGACTGTGTCATCCTTCATGACACGGTGACAGCTTCCTGTAGGCTGCGTCCCCTGGGCCCCTGACACGCGCTGTGTAGCCTGTACCCTGGTTAGGTTCCAGGCTTCCGCCCCTTCCACCGCTGGTGTCTTATGTGGTTCCCCAGTCCCTTTAATTATTCTCATCTCCGTCTATAGATTGGCGCGTCTGACCGCTGCAAGCATCTGTCCACTCTTTGAAGTGCTTAGCTGATATGCTGTTAATGTTGTTTGTGTTGATGGTGGTGTTAGTGTTGCTTTTGTTGTTTTCGTTGATGATGTTCTGATTTCTGAAGTCCCCTTTTCCATGAGGTGCAGGCACGTGTGGAGTCTAGTCGCACTAGCATAATGTAACCATTCTCCTCCTCCTCCTCCTTAGCATCATCATCATCCCCACCACAACCACGATCATAATCACTACGACTACCACCACTATAATCAATATAATGACCACTACCACCGCCTCTAATTACTCACCGTGCAACAAGGCCAAGATAAAACACTTCAATAGGAGAGAACTAGTCATTCTATGCTGCTGGAAGAGGTAGGCGTACTGTTACAATATAGTTATATGCTGCCCGATGCAAGGGGTGAGCGCGCTATTGAAATCGAATTCTATGCTGCCCGAAGCATGGGGTTGGTCTTTCTGTTGCGATCCGGAACAATGCATGCAGAGGCAACTAGGCAAGTAAGCAAGGATTGGGCAGGCGTTCTGTTGCAAGCAAATTCTGTGTCTCGCAGGAAAGGGCGGGCGTTGTTTTGTCTCGAGTCAACAATTGCCTGCCGACGACTGCAAGCGTCTATGCAGCACTGTCCAGGGATAATCTGAAGGAAATTTTCCATATAGGCTCACGAGAATTTATAACCACACAAATAGACGTCGTTAATACTTCAATCCGCTGCATCTATTGGACCATTCAATTTATCGGATGGTCCAATAAAAATAACGAGGCGGGTATACAACCGAGGCGAGTTGGAGAAGGGGCATAGTTTATGAAAGGGAAGGGTAACTCTTTGTCGTGAATGTCGTAGCAAGAGCGATAGCGGAACAGTTGAAGTTGATAGTTGACATATGTGTCGTTGAGTTGATTTAGTTGTATCAGTTACATCCCTCGTCAGCATTTTAACATTTAATCTCTGCCCGCTCCGCTATTCTCAGTTTTGCAGAAAAGTGCTTGAAAAATTTGCACGAGTAAAAAGTTAACCCACCCTCCCGTTACCCCTTTGCACGATTCACCCTCTAAGAAAACTTACGAACACACTCTATCCTCCTCTCCAAGCAAGGGCAATGTCAACTTGTAACACGCATTCCACAGTGTGCAATCAATACTTAAAACCGCTACAGCACTATAGCACTCTTACCAACCAGCTAGCTGACAGATCAATAAAGGCAACTATTTCAAATCGTCCAATCAAAACGTTCAACTGATATGCTCTAACTACCCGAAATGCTATCTAGCCAATCTAAGTTTATTTAGTTTCACCTCCTGCTCTTGACCCTCCGGGAGTTCTTGCCAAGACGGGTATCCAAATACCGCCATAAAATCTCGGGGCTCTTAACATGCCCCTGTGGAGAGGCCCCAGCCAGCCCACAAGTGGCATAAGCATATTGCATGGAACCCCGGTGAAATATATGACTAGTCTCACCCTCATCCTGTCCTAGGTCTTCCAAGCGCCTCTCCAACATATCAACATATGAGTAAAAGCTGAGGAGCTGTAGGGCACCTCACTGAAAGAGCGCTTGTTAGGGGCCATGGGTCGAAAAACGAACTCAGTAACCCCATGCCCTGTATTAGCTTTGATAACACTCCGGATGAGTGGACTTTGTGTGTGCAGCACGCCAATCTATATATGCAGAGACGAGAGTAAGTTACAAGCACAGGAGACCCATTAAGGGGCACCAGTGGAGGAAAGGGGGCGGTAGCCTGGAACCTGATCAGGGTACAGGCTAGACAGCGCGTGTCAGAAGAACCGATGACGCAGTCAACAGGAAGCTGACATATTACTGTCAGGACCGATAGTTCTAAGGGAGTACACAAGGAGTCACCAAGACATAAAACAAGCGAGAGCACCGCTTTTCATGCTGATACTCCACCTATGACGCAGGTGACATACAATACTAGTACTCCACCTATGGCACTGGGGACATAGAACCATAAACTGGTAGCAAACGAAAATTATTAAGGAACGGCGGAAAAACAGGAAACCAGAAGAAAGCCTTGTCTAAAATAAAAGGATGAGAAAGGATGAACCAAAAACCACTGTAGTACTCCGAAAATGTAGCAGCAAAAAACTTGGGACATACCGAGCAGAGCTGAGACCAAAACGGAAATGTAACCATTCATGGTAAGCGCAAAAATACTATTCATCCAGAATAGGAGGCACCAAACCAGAAATCACAGGGAGGCCAAAACAGAAATCAATCCCAAATACCAAAGGAAGGGGAACAACGGTGACTAAAAGAACCGAGAACGTAACCTAAAGAGAAGACTGAAAAAACGTATATCAAAGTTGGGGAACAACGGTATAGAAAACCCGATCCGGGTATAGGAACCTAACGCCAATCAATGATAACCAAAGAGACGGATTGAAATATCGTGTGAGAGCAGCACACGAGAGAATCAAAACCTAAAGGACGCAGACAAGAGGACACTAAAGACTACGATGGAAAAATAAAGTCGATGGAAAAATCCACTACCTTAAAAACTATTCTTAGCTTAGAATTCATGACTAGGTTGGGATGAAAAAACCATGATGAACTGGTTTCTTACTCAAAGATGGAAGTAAGAAGATTTATGAAAGTTAATTATCATAAATCCCCAGTTACGGCACTAACTAAAACATTCTAGGAGGTGGGTATCGCACCGCAAAGAACTCATGCACTCAAGACAAACCAAGCACCTAACCACAAGCAAACTACACCTGCAGCAACTGAAAATCCAAAGGATGCGGAGATAAATCTCAAGAAACTTGTAACCAACAAAGGAAACACAGCTCAATGAACAATAGGAGTTTAGACGTACAAACACAGTACAGAAAACTTAATGTCCACTTGAAAAATAGTAAACGCAGAAAAAAGGACGTCAAAGAATTGACTGCAAAGGATGGACTGAAAGGGCGCTTGAAATACACTCGGAAAACAAGAAAGAGGTGAGCGGCGGTACATCTGCAAGTACAACTGCAAGATTACCCAGCCCACCAATTCACAGTAAAATCCGAAGGGAAACAACTACTACACTCCACAAAAAGTTCCAATCACATGAGGGGCTGGTGATCTAAAAACAGTTTGGAGTAAAAAGAAATAGCTAATCTATGATGAGCTCCACCGAACGAACCATCTGCCTATGGAACTAAGAGTCAGAAACCATCAAGACGCTATAACGGTGGTCTGAATTAATTACCACCATCCACCAAAACCAAGAAAGACAGCTGAAAGGAAGCTGCCTAAACAAAGCGTCGTAACGCTCCACCAATCTAGACTACCCTATAAGTCAGTCTAGGCGGTGCTGAGGAATAGGCACCCACACATAGGGCCATGTTAACCTACGTATGAGAACCATCAGCACCTAAAACAATGAATCCTGGGTTGACTGTAACACCCCAGCCATACGCAGTATCAAGCTAGTAACCGGTAGTATAGCCCCCAGCGCAGAACTGCTGCCTGGTTGAACAGGGCCGGCCTTATTTGCCTCTATATCAACGAAGCCTGAGTCGACTGTAACACCCCAGCCGTACGCAGTATCGGAACCCGACCAGTGTTCTAAATCATCACTTGCCCAGTCAGCAACGGCTACATCATCCCCAGGCCGGGACCCGAGTGTTCCACCAGGGACAACGGGAGGCGTCTGAATGAACGACACCTGCGAGTCATTCAAGGTGGTCGGAGGGTGGGGACTATTAGGCAATGGACCTGATCCAGATACCACTATGATTGAAGGCTGTCGTACACCTAAAGCTTCACCGACGAGCGACGTATTGGAGATCCCAGCGACCCCCTGAGATTCGGCTAAGATTTTATCTGAAAGGACCGCAGAATCTCGCTGACCCAATGCCTTCACACGCAATACAGCACCATCAGCCCCTGACCTGGGGCGCAAGGTCATCCCATGGAAGGGCATCCCATGATCAGGGCAGCGGTCGACAATTGGGGTTAGCAAAGGGTCAAGGGAATGAACCGCAGGCACATGCATATGTCCGTTGATTGCGGCAGGGATGCAAGTGTAATACGGAGACCCGTCATAGGGAGATAACCCAGGTATACAGTTATGCTCAAACTGCTCATAGAAGAGTATATCACGACTCTCTACTACCTCGCGCAACTTTGGAACCCAAACAAAATAACCCTTACTCACCAGGGAATACCCAACCAGTCTTCCACATAGCGCCCCGCTCGTCCAGCTTGTTGCGCTTCTTCCCATTTACTAGCGTAACGTAGCAAGGGCAACCGAACACACGCAACATCGACACATCAGGCTGAACCCCAAAGAAAAGCTCGTAAGGAGTCTTCTCTCCCTGATTGGGCAAGCGATTAACTAGGTAACAAGCAGCGAGGAAGGCATAGGGCCAGAAAGACTTAGCAAGTTTGGACTCCAAGTGGATGCTCCTAGCTATAGACTGTAAGACCCCATTGTACCTTTCCACAGTTGCATTCTGCTGTGCAGTGTATGCCAAAGATAACTCATGCTCCTCCCCAACCAATATCAGCCAATCCTCAAACCACTTTACTATAAAACCCCTTAGCCCTATCAGAACTCAAACACTCGAACCCAAACGCACGTTGCTAAGGCATACACCTAAGGGGGGAACCAGGGGCACGGGAAGACAAAGAAGTAACCTCTGTCGAACCACAGAACGCACCCAGGGGTCACAAGGAGCCTAAGAGAGAAAAATATCCAAAGATATCATGCCAAAGATCCTCCACGGCCGCTGGACTAGGGCCAGGACGGCGTCCACTTCGGCTTCCACTTCGGCCTGTAGCATGGGCGAAGTCCGGCGCTGCGAGACCTGGGATCACAGAAGGTGGGGAAGCGTTAGGCGAAGTCGAGATTAGAGGTATGGGGGGAAAAAAAAAGGAGACGAGAATGACAGTGCAGCAAGTCGCACCTGGTGCAGAAAATCGCACCAATGGCAGAAAATCGCAAATCGCAAGGGCAGAATTCGAAAATTTATCGCTAGGATGCGAAGAGCAGAGCCGAGGCATGCAAAGGTCCTAATATTCCGCCGTCGATGAGCAGTCAATCCCAAGTCCCCCCCTCTATCGCTCGACTCACCCGGATGGGGGGTAGAGGGAGCAGCACCCGAGTGGTGCTGACCATACCCCCCTGCTTCCTACCACCTCAAGAATCTCCAGGTCCACGCGTAGGTCGTCCTCCTGTGGCGAACCCTACGGCAGTGCCGGCGATCCGCCAGCTTGATCGAAAAAATTCTCCAGAAGGTAGCACATAGCCACTAGAGTGCAAAGGGGGGGGGGCAAAGACGACGTAGACATCAGCAGGGAGCTTGGTCGGCTTGGCAACCTCCGGTATGCAGGCAGAGCCTCAAACACCGGAGTTAGCGACATCAAGGACGCGAGCAGACGAAGACGGGGTATCTCCACCGATGTCCAGGCTAGTCGCCGACTTGAGTCTGCACGTCAAAGTCGTCTACGACAGACGGTAGCTGAAGGAGCGCAAAGGTAGAGGTATGATTGGGGGGGGTTACTTCCATGATGGCGGAAGGACTCTCATAACCGCCAGCAGAGGTCGCTGGTGCACAGACGTCTAGCCAATCGTCTTGAGAAACCGCGTCCTCCTTGGGAAGGACACGGTCGCAGCCATTACTTATAATAACGCTGCGCATCCCGCGCGACCAGGATTCTCCATTCTTGTCATGGAGTTTCTCAAATGTCGCCGGGGGTCCTCGCGGAAGTTGCATTTCAAAGCAGTGGTAGAAATGAAGGGCCGGATAACCTATTAGCTTTGATAACACTCCGGATGAGTGGACTTTGTGTGTGCAGCACGCCAATCTATATATGCAGAGACGAGAGTAAGTTACAAGCACAGGAGACCCATTAAGGGGCACCAGTGGAGGAAAGGGGGCGGTAGCCTGGAACCTGATCAGGGTACAGGCTAGACAGCGCGTGTCAGAAGAACCGATGACGCAGTCAACAGGAAGCTGACATAGTACTGTCAGGACCGATAGTTCTAAGGGAGTACACAAGGAGTCACCAAGACATAAAACAAGCGAGAGCACCGCTTTTCATGCTGATACCCTGACACGTAGTAATGATTTAGGAAAGCCTCCAACCACAATCGCAAGTCCAACTCGATAGGACCCCCTGAAGACATAACAATCGGATCCTGATGAATCCTTGACCGCTTTTTAATCTTCGTCCCGCGAGTAGCTAGCAGCACCAAAGGGTCTGGCAACCTAACCCCTGACACGTGTCCCCGAGGAAAAACAGCACGATGGTTACCATCATGCAAATCAAGCAGACTCAACTGCCCACCATCTTTGCCACGCATGCCACTGTACCACAGGTACAACATCACCGTAGCATCCCGTTCCACCATCAACCTCTGAAACTCATCAGGCTCAGCAGACCACTGACCATCCAAATCACGAAGCAAAGCTGACACCTTCCTCTCATCCAAAGGAACAGTAGCATCCTCCTGGTAACCCGCGGCCCACAAGCTTCTCTTATAACCAGCGACATACTTCCTCACCTCATATATAGCTGTTGCAGGGGTTACCTACCCCAGTCACAGCGTCGTACGGTCCTCGCCGACCTATCAACTGCATCAAGCTAGATAGATGCCCCACCGCGCAAGCAACAGAAGAAGGGGCAGACTGCAGACGCTCTCCAAGCCCCACGGATGAGGCACCGTGCTCCCAGATATCAGCATGAATAGCGGTGCTCTCGCTTGTTTTATGTCTTGGTGACTCCTTGTGTACTCCCTTAGAACTATCGGTCCTGACAGTACTATGTCAGCTTCCCGTAGACTGTGTCATTCTTCATGACACTGTGACGACTTCCTGTTGACTGCGTCATCGGTTCTTCTGACACGCGCTGTCTAGCCTGTGCCCTGATCAGGTTCCAGGCTACCGCCCCTTTCCTCCGCTGGTGTCCCTTTATGGTTCCCCAGTCTTTTGTAATGTTATTCTCGTCTCCGTGTATAGATTGGCGCGTCTGTTCCGCTGCTTTCATCTCTGTCCACTCCACGGAGTGTATTAAAGCTGATAGGTTATCGGGCTCCTCATGGTACCACTGCTTTGCAATGCATCTTATGCGTCGTCCTCTACTTGGCTTCAACGAGCTTCATTCTGGAAGTTCCGAAGTCCTGACATGACGACAAATTGGCTGATTGATTGCGCGCCAGCGGCCTCTGCTGCCGGAGAGGAGGATCCTTCCGCCATCGTGGAAGTAACCCCGCCCAGTCATTCCTCCATCTTATCTTCCTTTTCCTCCCCTGCCGTCTGTCGCCTCCTCCCGTCTGTCGTAGATGACTGTGACGTGCAGACTCAAGTCGGCGACTAGCCTGGACATCGGTGGAGGTTCCCCGTCTTCGTCTGCTCGCGTCCTTGACGTCGCTACCATTTCTCCGGTGTTTGCGGCTCTGCCTGCATACCGGAGGTTGCCAAGCCGACCAAGCTCCCTGCTGATGTCTACGTCGTCTGTGCCCCCTTTGCTCTGCCCTGCCGACGGTCGGCTACTGGCATGAGCTTGCGCTCTAGTGGCTCTGTGCTACCTTCTGGAGAATTTTTTCGATCAAGCTGGCGGATCGCCGGCACTGCCGTAGGGTTCGCCAGGGGAGAACGACCTACGCGTCTGGACCTGGAGATTCTGGAGGTGGTAGGAAGCAGGGGGGGTATGGTCAGCACCACTACGGGTGCTGCTCCCTCTACCCCCCAACCGGGTGAGTCGAGCGATAGAGGGGGGGACTTGGGATTGACTGATCGTCGACGGCGTGATATTAGGACCTTTGCATGCCTCGGCTCTGCCCTTCGCAACCTAGCAATAAATTTTTGAATTCTGCCCTTGCGATTTGCGATTTTCTGCCACTGGTGCGATTTTCTGCACCAGGTGCGATTTGCTGCACTTTCATCCTCGTCTCCTTTTTCCCATACCTCAAATCTCGACTTCGACCTAACGCTTCCCCACCTTCTGTGATCCCAGGTCTCGCAGCGCCGGACTTCGCCCATGCTAAAGGCCAAAGTGGACGCCGTCCTGGCCCTAGTCCAATGCCGTGGAGGTTCTTTGGCATGATATCTTGGTGGATATTTTTTCTCTCTTAGGATCCTTGGGACCCCTGGGTGCGTTCCGTGGTTCGACAGGGGCCGCGTTCTTTGTCTTACCGTGCCCCTGGCCCTTTCCCTAGGTGCCCTCCTCAGGTGTATGCCTTAGCTACATGGTTTGTGTTCAAGTGTTTGAGTTCTGATAGGGCTTAGGAATTTTTTAGTTAAGTGGTATCGAGTAATGGTTGAAATCGTTTGGTGCTGTGCATTATTATCGATGGTATACACTGCTCAGCAGAACGCAGCTGTGGAGAGGTACAATGGGGTCTTGCAGAACATAGCTAGGAGTATCCACTTGGAGTCTATGCTAGCTAAGTCTTTCTGGCCCTATGCCTTCCTCAGTGCTTGTTACCTACGTAACCTGCTGCCCAATCAGGGTGACAAGACTCTATGCGAGTTGTTCTTTGGGGTTCTACCTGATGTGTCGTTGTTACGAGTGTATAGTTGCCATTGCTCGTCTGAAGTAAATGGGATATTGCGTAACACGCTAGTTAAAAAGGCATTATTTGGTAGACTGGTTGGGAATTCCCTGGTGAGTAAGGGTTCTTATGTTTGGGTTCCGATGTTGCGCCAGTTAGTAGTGAGTAGTGATGTACTCTCTATATCCAGTTAGTCTAAACTGTCTTACTGGGCTCTCCCATTAGTATGGGTCCCCGTGCCCGCTTGCATCCCTCCTGTCATCAAACGGTGATATGTTACGTGTCACCGGTAATTCCCTACGCCCTTTAACAACCCCAATTGTTGTTGGCTGGCCTGGCTGGGATGTATCCAGATTGCATTCCAGACCAGGGCCTGATCTTGCTGTATTGTGTGTGAAGTTTTAGGGCGGGTGGGAGTTGTATATCCAAACAATAATTTAGCCGAATCTCAGGGGGTCGCCAGGCCCTCCTCTGTGCCATGTTTTATCGGTGGAGCTCTAGGATTAAGACAGCCTCAGGTCATAGTGGAGCCTGATATAGGTCCACTGTCCACTAGTTGCCACCCCCCGTCCACCTGTTCGAATGGCTCGCGGGCGTTGTTGATCCCTTCGCCTCCTGCTGTCCCTGGTGGTTTACACCGGACAAGGCTTTGTAACGATGTGGCCGTCACGTGGGGTGAGTGATGATCTCGAACACTGGTCTGGCTCTGATACTGCGTATGGCTGGGGTGTTACAGTCAACCCAGGATTCATTGTTTTTTAGGTGCTGCTGGTTCTCATACGTAGGTTCACATGGCCCTATGTGTGGGTGCCTATTCCTCAGCACCGCCTAGACTGTCTTATAGGGTAGTCTAGATTGGTGGAGCGTTACGACGCTTTGTTTAGGCAGCTTACTTTCAGCTGTCTTTCTTGGTTTTGGTGGAAGGTGGTAATTACTTCAGACCACCGTTATAGCGTCTTGATGGTTTCTGTCTCTTAGTTCCATAGGCAGATGGTTCAATCGGTGGAGCTCATCATAGATTAGCTATTTCTTTTTACTCCACACTGTTTTTAGATCACCAGCCCCTCCAGTGATCAGAACTTTTTGTGGAGTGTAGTAGTTGTTTCAGCCTCTTTAGCGATTACAATGGTCTAGTGGTAGACCAGATTGCTAAGGAACGAAGAGTCGGGGGTCGACTCCCCCTTCGGTCGCTCTAGGCGTTGCAGGTCGTCGTCAACCGCGATGGTAGCTTGTCCAGTTGAGGTAGGAGACCGCTCCCTACCCGCGTACGACGGGCTCCCTTAACACCACGCCCCACCAGGCGTTATCATTACCTTTTAGTTGTTTCCCTTCGGATTTTACTGTCAATTGGTGGGCTGGGTAATCTTGCAGTTGTACTTGCAGATGTACCGCCGCTCACCTCTTTCTTGTTTTCCGAGTGTATTTCAAGCGCCCTATCAGTCCATCCTTTGCAGTCAATTCTTTGAAGTCCTTTTTATGCGTTTACTATTTTTCAAGTGGACGATGGGTTTTATGTACTATGGTTGTACGTCTAACCTTCTATTGTTCATTGAACTGTGTTTCCTTTGTTGGTTACGGGTTTCTTGACAATTTTAACTTCGCATCCTTTGGATTTTTTCGGTTGCTGCAGGTTTGGTTTGCTTGTGGTTAGGCGCTTGGTTTGTCTTGAGTGTACAAGTTCTTTGCGGTGCGATACCCACCTCCTAGAATGTTTTTCGTTAGTGCCGTAACTGGGGATTTATGATAATTAACTTTCATAACTCTTCTTACTTCCATCTTTGAGTAAGAAACCAGTTCATCATGTTTTTTTCATCCCAACCTAGTCATGAATTCTATGCTAAGAATAGTTTTTAAGGTAGTGGATTTTTCCATCGACTTTATTTTTCCATAGTAGTCTTTAGTGTCCTCTTGTCTGCGTCCTTTAGGCTTTGATTCTCTCGTGTGCTGCTCTCACACGATATTTCAATCCGTCTCTTTGGTTATCATTGATTGGCGTTAGGTTCCTATTCCCGGATCGGGTTTTCTATACCGTTGTTCCCCAACTTTGATATACGATTTTTTCAGTCTTCTCTTTAGGTTAAGTTCTCGGTTCTTTCAGTCACCTTTGTTCCCCTTCCTTTGGTATTAGGATTGATTTCTGTTTGCCCCCCCTGTGATTTTCTGGTTTGGTGCCTACTATTCTGGATGAATAGTATTTTTGCGCTTACCATGGATGGTTACATTTCCATTTTGGTCTCAGCTCAGCTCGGTATGACCCAAGTTTTTTGCTGCTACATTTTCGGAGTACTACAGTGGTTTTTGGTTCATCCTTTCTCATCCTTTTATTTTAGACAAGGCTTTCTTCTGGTTTCCTGTTTTTCCGCCGTTCCTTAATAATTTTTGTTTGCTACCAGTTTATGGTTCTATGTCCCCAGTGCCATAGGTGGAGTACTAGTATTGTATGTCACCTGCGTCATAGGTGGAGTATCAGCATGAATAGCGGTGCTCTCGCTTGTTTTATGTCTTGGTGACTCCTTGTGTACTCCCTTAGAACTATCGGTCCTGACAGTACTATGTCAGCTTCCCGTAGACTGTGTCATTCTTCATGACACTGTGACGACTTCCTGTTGACTGCGTCATCGGTTCTTCTGACACGCGCTGTCTAGCCTGTACCCTGATCAGGTTCCAGGCTACCGCCCCTTTCCTCCGCTGGTGTCCCTTTATGGTTCCCCAGTCTTTTGTAATGTTATTCTCGTCTCCGTGTATAGATTGGCGCGTCTGTTCCGCTGCTTTCATCTCTGTCCACTCCACGGAGTGTATTAAAGCTGATACCAGATAGATGTAATGCTCCTCAAAGAACACCAACACCTCCTCGGGCCGAGCCACCAGTAAGGTACTCGGATACCCCGGAGGTAGCCTCTCTAGCCAACACTGAAAATCCTCCCCAATAGAGCGAGTCCTCTTAGCAGTACCCGCCGTCACCGCCTGCTCCATAACATTGGACGCCCATCGCAATGCCCCTTCGTACATTCCCGCAGCAGCTCCGACATCATAATGTGCCCCAGCTCCGCGCTCACTAGGTTGGAACCGTTCCTCCACACAGCGTCGCAAAAACCCGTCGAACGGCGCACTAGCCAATCCCACAAGATCCGCACGTCCTTTGAATCACAAACAACACATCGCACCACCCAATCATTCACTCAAACTATCAATACGCGCTCCCCATCCCAATCGGGGCTATAGTCTAGAGGCACATAATTAAATCGAGTGTGCCCTAGCTAGTGCCCAAAGGCCAGATCAATAACGCCGTATTTGATAAGTTGATCTAGATAAGTGACAGGTGAAGTGACATTCACGTATTTAGGGGAGTCCTAGACGCACAGATTATGTTCTATATTATGGTAGTAGATTACATTATTTCCCATATTATGAACACAGCGACCACATATTTTGAAAATGATGGAGGAATATTTTACAGGGGGCTCTGGATTTGACGGACGAAAATGAAACGCACTAAGCTTTCATGTTTTTCTTTCGTGATTTTTCTGTGGGTCGCCCGCAATTCGGTGTTCGGGTCAACTCCAGCTAAGTTGACAATTAACTGCCGGGAACCGACGGCTCTCTTATTGTTATATACCGGATTATATACCGGCTACTGAGTTGCTCAGAGTAGCCAGTGTGTAGTCAATGACTGGCTCTGCACTGTGCACGGGTCCTTGTGAGACCGTGCACCGCCGGGCAGTACGACTGTACCGCACTGCGGGCGAAGTATAACATGTCCGTTCATGCGGCATGCTAGTATTCAAATATAAGATATACTGTAATCTGCTCTTCAGTAGCTTCATCTTCCCGTGTCACGCAGTCTCCTCAATACGAGAATATTACACTTATTGGTCGGCCCGAAGGCGCTGACTTCTGGATCGACAACTGTGATCTGGCCGATTTTTGCGATCTGGTGATTTTCGTGGATTTCGTGAAATTGTCGAAAATTCAACTTGTGCGATCCTTGTACCAGCTGTCGCGGTGATTGGTCGGTCCAACGTCAAACTGAAATCAGGTTACCAAGTTAAAGTTTAAGAGGGAGACGCACAAGGTGTAGGAGACCGCCCCCCTTCTCAGGGTTTGTCTTACCAGCTGTATTGTGCCGGTCCTTCCCAACCGGGGTGAAAACCCCCAGTATTAAGCTGCACTGGCATGATGTGGTTGGTAATTCTTTTTACTGAGATGGTCCTACGGTGACTATAGCTAGCCCCGGCTTACGCAATGGTGTCCTTACCTTCACGTCCTGTGAGTAACGGTTCTACACGGATGTAACAATTTCAATTTCAATTTCAATAGGTTCTCTTATGCTAAAATGCTAAGATTTTGAATGTTTTGATATCGATTACGTTTGTCCTGGTTCATTTTTTTACTGCCCAAAACGGCGAACAGCCAAATTGCTGGCTGGAGCCATGTAACCAAGTTCAAGTGGTTCTGTGCGTACACTTGTGTAGTTGCATCTACTGTGACTTCTGAAGCTGGTTCCATGCATGGTACTACTGGTTCTTCATGCCAAATTGGTCAGCGCTTAAAGTGCACAAACGTCAAATTGGTCCGCGCTGTTTAGTGAAAAAAACGCGGAAATTGCGCCCACAGGGGGTTGAAAAAGCTGCGCGAAACGCGCCGACGGGCTAAAAAAGACAGCGCGGTGCTGCGCTGCCGCGCGCGCTTAGTAGTACCCTGGTTCCATGTTTATCCATGATTAATTGTATGAAGAGATTGCATGAGGTATATTTTGCATAAGAACGCTCGGATTTGAATTGTTTATGTCACTGCGTTTTTTTTTTGCCTAAGACGGTGAGCAGCCAAATTTTTGGCTGAAGCCACGTAACCAAGTTTAAGTTCAATTTATATCACTGCTGAAGACGGCGAGCAGCCCAATTGCTGGCCGGAGTCATGTAAACAAGTTCAAATATTGCAATACATTACAGGTATCCAGAGGTATCAATCCAATATTCCAATCCAATTGTGCAGTTCAGAGCGAGTTGGGCATATAATATAAAACAACACCCCTGGACCCTGGACAGCTACATAGAATATATCGTACACCAGGGTACTAAGACGGTCATGTGGTGTTGCCATGTGTCGAGTATGTTTTTATTTGGCTAATTTAAGTAACACACACCAGTGCCCACCCCACCCCCCACCCCCCCACCCCACCCCACCCCACCCCACCCACCCCATCCCGCGTGCCCGCGCCCCGCGCCCCCTCGGTCAGCGTATCCACGTAGGCGTAGGCCTGGGCCTGCTTCCCAGCTGGTGGTGACAGTTTATGCGTGTTTGGGTGTGTGCGTTATAAAACAAATACCGGTACCTTGTTTTTGTTGTTGTTGGCCGAAGACACCGAGCAGCCTTAAAGCTGGAGTCATACGACGAAGTTCGAGTTAAAGTGCTGTGTTGTGTGTGGGTGGGAGGGAGTAGGGTGGTGCTTGGGCCTTTGGGGTAGTAGTGACTAGTGAGGGGAGTACTATCCCCTGGGTCTGGATAAATATTCTTGCATCCGGTCAAAACAGGAAGATGTTTTGTTTGTAAATTGCCATATATGGCTAGCAGCATTATAAATACAGGCGGGAGCCAAGAAAATAAGTTCAAGTTCAAGCCGGGTTAAGCCTCACTTCAGGTCAAATCCCAGAAGAGCGCTGCGTGAGTGTACTCACTACGCAGGTGAAAAAGCGAAGTACAAGATCAGCTGTCTTCTGATTATTGATGTTACAAAGCTATGCTCGATGAAGCGAAACCAAACCGGCGATGATGGTTCATGCATATCTCGACTCTTGCACATACATTCGTGACTTCGCCTCTGATTTGTCTGCTTCTAATTTACGCTCATGAAGTTATTGCCGTCCTCGATATTTTGCACTCCTCTTATGCTCTGCTCAATTAGAGCAGCCGTGAGACTCGGACAGGTGCCAGGAGTATGCGAGCTGGTTGCTGTATCTGTGCGGGGGCATTTGGAGCGGGGTGGGAGTGCGGAGAGCAGCTTACGGATTGAATAACTCGCCCCAAGTCGGCCTAGTCGGCTGTATCTTCCATGTACCATGCCAGGTCTGGCTATAAGAGTTCATTACCTGGTACACGAGCCTTCAGGTTGCTCCCCATGGACAAAGTAAACATAGGTAGTATAAACACATCCACACCACAGTCCTGAGATTAAACAACTAGTCCTACGTCTCCCTACTTCCCTAGTCTGCTTAATTCTTATCTGCATCATGCATGGTGTGGCCACACTGACCTGAAGAGTTTGAGTTTGAGTTTCATTACATGAATACATGATCTGTCAGCTTTCAGGCAGCTCACTGTCTGCCAGCAATGGAAACATGGGTAGTACAATCACAACAA
This sequence comes from Chlamydomonas sp. ICE-L, assembly GCA_013435795.1. NCBI lineage: Eukaryota > Viridiplantae > Chlorophyta > Chlorophyceae > Chlamydomonadales > Chlamydomonadaceae > Chlamydomonas > Chlamydomonas sp. ICE-L. The sequence goes on from JACBWV010000839.1 coordinate 6,811,666, forward strand.
CAAAACACTCCTGGGTACAGAATGCAATCAACATGGATGTGGACAGTTGACAGACGTCCAGGTTCACAGAGCTGAAACACATCTTGCATGCATGCCACTAGACTTGCATTGCAATCAGACCAGGGTACTACATTTTGTCAAATTGGTCACCGCTTAAAGCACACAAGCGACAAATTGGTCAGCGCTTTGTAGTGCAAAAAGCGCAAAAACTGCGCACTGCGCCCACAGTGAGTTGAAAAAACTGCGCGTTTCGCGCAGTGAGGCTCAAAAAGCGTGCGCGAAATCGCGTTACCGCGCGTGCTTTGTAGTACCCTGCATGCCACTAGACTTGCATTGCAATCAGACCATCAGAAGCCCGAGCCCCCGTCTGTTGCTTCATCTGAGGCAGATTCTTGATGTATTTTGTGGGATGTGTTGGAGATTGCGTGTGCTTTTGAGTATGAGTCCTGATCACTCACAGCTTGACTTGTCTGTTCTGATGAATTATGTTGTTTTGTGCCTCGCTGACATCCTGATGTGTTGGTGCTGCGCTCTGTCATGTCGGACTGTGGTTAGTGACTTAGTAGTGCAAGTGGTGCAAAGTGCTGATGCTGAAAGTGTGTTGTAGTGTTGACGCTATGCTGCATTGGTAGGGATGGGCTATGTTATATAATACAAGCGAATAAATAATATTATATAATATTAATCAGACGAACCGTCTCACCAGGAATTCGAATTTATTTGAAAAACTAATATTATTGTGACACTTTAATAATATGAGTTAATACCGGTATAATTTTTTCAAACACTTATATTAGTTGCCGTTCCCTATGGATTGATGGAGCTGTGTTCATAGCTTTTCTTTTCATCTAGAAGCAGCAGCTTCTATCCAGCTCCTCTGGCTTGCTACCTAGCCAAACCTATAGCAACGTGGTGCATCTGGAAGCTGGCAAAATCATATTTCCAGTACAGTTGAAATCTTGGGGCTTAGCCCAGGGGCTGACTCAGGGAGCTGCCTAGAAGTTCAAGTTCTAGAAGCTGCAGCTCATAGCCGAAAAGGAAAGATGTGGCTGTGTTGCGAGCTATTTATTAACATTACTGCCAAAGACAGCGAGCAGCCTTAGCAGGCTGGGGCCATGTAAACAAATTCAAGCTAAAGTATTGTGTAGCAAGCTGTGTTGCCTTATAAGTTTTGTTTATTTGTTTAGCACTGTGCAACGCCCATGTTGCCGTGTGTTGTTTCTGCACACATGCCTTTCACTTTGGGTGTTGTGCTAGGGGGTACAACTAAGTGTATGTATGGTCGTGCATTATTTGTGCTGCTTGAACTTGAACTTGGTTTACATGGCTCCAGCCTTCAAGGCTGCTCGCTGTATTGGGAAGTAACATTCAAAACACCAGCTTTGTTTGTGCAATCTGCAATGTCTCAACTTGTCAGTACGCATGTCATGTCATTTCCTCGAGGTGGCCATCATGTTGGCTACTTTCTGCACGTCACGTTCTCAGCTGATGTATATGGCAACCTGCCACAACCCTTCTCTCAGGTCACTTGGGCAGATAGTCACAACACAATATCCCCAAGGCTTAGTCGGAGCTTCCCGTGCATTCTCCAATCCAGGCGCAATTGCAAGCGAGTTCCAGGTAGGCCCTCCTTAAAATGATACACCATGTAACCAAACCAAACTCATCATTGCACGGCACAAGACCAGAGGAAGCTATGCATCCGTATGCATGCTAAAATAAAAAGAAGAGCAGAATAAAAAAACATAATCTTTTTGTTTTGTCTGTTAATTTTTTCGTTTGTCCTGGCCTGGTCCTGGTATTTGCTTGACTACCGCAGACACAAAATTGCTGGCTGGAGCCATGTTACCAAGCTCAAGTTTTAGTTCATGCATGGTAGAATAGAAGGTATCCGTTCGCTATTGTGCACCAGGGTTATTCTTGACGCTGGGTCTTGCATCACAGACGCATATTTTGATCACGTTTGCGTCGCATAATGTAGATTTTTGACTCCTGTAGAACAACCCTGTTGTGCACCATAACAAAGATCTGATGGTGATATCCGGACTCGGAGTGGCTCAATGGTAGAGTATCCGACCTTGATCGAAGGGGATGCCGGGTTCGAACCCCGTCGGGAGCGTTTCGGTTCTCACGGTGGCGTCAACCGTATGAAACGTGACTGTTTCTAGCCTCGTTGCCAACCTCGAGGAAGGTGAGCTTACAAACCGGTACCGATAAAACCACGTCCTTAGTAGGGTCAACTGTCCCTGGCAGTGTGACTTACTTGGATGTTCTAATCTTCGATTTTCAATCTGATGGTGATAGGCTTATCTTTACACTGTCGTAGGCAGGCCAGGCATGAAGTGCTGGCTTGAGACAAGCACACTACAACATATTGGGGGACTTCATGTAACGAACTCTAGCTAGGGGACAAGTCCTAGGCAGTGTCACAAGCGGCGCGGAGTGTTGGCTATCGGCGGAGGAATGGAGCGGACAGAAGCCAATTAGTGAGGAGACAGTTGGCTGATGTGCCAGGCTCTGTCTGGGTCGCACGAACAAATGGACAGTGGGGCTCCCAACCCACAGAAGGGGGGGCTCCGCCAACAAAGGATGACTATGTCAGTCACAAGGGGCCCCTGCAATGATTATGGCTGTATACACTGCCAGTGCTTTCTTTGGGGCTATGAGCAGCAGCTTCTAAGCTTCCGCAGTGGGCCGACCACTTTGTAGCTGAGGAATCCGCTGGAATAGTTTGATCAGTGCGAATGTAGTTGATTCCACCCGTGAGGGAGGAACCATTTGTATTGGATTCATTGTGTGTGCACGTTTGCAATGCTGTCACCACCTCTGTTTTGGTCCTTATCACCATCATGTCATTTTAGGTGAGGCATGCTGCGCGAATCCATCGTTCTTTGCGTGGCGCCAAACGACCAAACAGTCTTGTGGAACTTTGAATCTGTGTGTGTGCGTTCACGCTCTGGTGACGGGGCTCTGTGGGGTGGGCGATGTAACATATGGGTACGAGGACTACGAGCATGTTGATTACGACTAATCCGAGCACCGGTTTCTAGCGCGAAGGTTTGAATCGAATCGACTGCCTTACGCAGCCTAAGAAACACGCACTCCTGCGGTCCATGCGCTTGAAAAAGGAATCGGAGACGCAACATGCCTTGCTCAAGAAACGGGGCAGGGTGAACCCGAGCTGACCACATCCCCAGGCGGGAAGGCGTTATGAGGACTGGGTAGTGAAAACAGAAGCAACGGAGACATTGAGTACTTGGCGAAACCCAAGGGTAGAAGGTTAATAGGATCGAGGTGGGGGGGCATAGGCGTCACGAGAGCCTCCTTTCGTCTCCTTTAGAGCTCCAGTCAGTATGAAGTCCATTCGAAAGTTAAAAGCAAGCCCCAGGGTTTGCACATTGTTGGTGCTTGGTCTGTAATGCTGTTTTTGTACTGCTTGCTGTCTTCTGTCAAATTCTGCCTTATCGTGAGTGTCTCTCAAACATTCCAAACAGTCGAAATATCCCCTACCCCTTTCTCCCTTTAGATCATCTACGAACATGAGCAGCGGAAGCGAGGCACTTACCGAGGAGCAGGTATGCTACTTTCACGCCTGATATGAAGTCGATATTTTCTTTAGCGGCAGTGCTACTATTACTAGTCGCCCGATCGCATCGGTTATCTCATCAGAATGATAGGATCCGATTTTGTAGAGAACGTCTGCTCGTCTGCGGGGAAGTTGCTAATTCTACCTTCTCTCTTACGTGTTCCATTTTTTCCTCGCAGATTGCTGAGTTCAAAGGTGAATCCTCGTTTGCTCGTTACTTCAGTCGAGGTTCCCTAGATCTCATTGTTTTTTCTGCCGCTGACGACCTTCCTCCTTTCCCCACTCTGCTTTCCGAAAGAGGCCTTCGCTCTCTTTGAGTAAGTTGGAAGCTCGCGTCTCCTTGACTTATACGAATTTATTTTCACCCGCGTCAACTTTCAAAATACTTGCTTCGCATCCCTTCCTAATTGACTTACACACTTCTCTTCTTTTGTTCATCGCAGCAAGGATGGAGATGGTGAGGTTGTTTGCTTGGCGTCTGCTCTTGTCCGCTGGCGCCCATTTGGATGCCTCCTCCTGCAGGCTGTTTGCTAGAAACTTCCTACCCTCCTGTGGGGTGTTATTTAGAAGCTTCCTGGACATGAAGAACGAGTATTTATTGCGGCCTCTGAGTTCCTTGTTTTGGACATGTCTTTTTTTGTCCTCGCTCGCTGATCCAACCTCGGTGGCCATGACGTATCTCGATCACAGCTGTGCTTCTGCTGACTTACGCGGCCTGACTATAAAACTAGTTGTTCTGCCTTGGCCTCTTGAACTATCCATTCTCTTAGGCCTTGAACTGTTTTTGACTGTTCTTCCCGCCTCCTGAAATCAGGTACCATTACCACTAAGGAGTTGGGAACTGTGATGCGCTCTTTGGGCCAGAACCCCACAGAGGCCGAGCTGCAGGATATGATTAACGAGGTGCGTCAGATCCGTTCGTGTGTCGCGTTTTATCCACGTTGGGTGTGTTCGCCCTTGATCGATTGAGCCATCTCACGCCTGGGGCTTGTCTAGCTATCAGATTGTGTACGCATTTTAGTATGTGATGGATTTGGTTAGAAGGAGGGATCCGAAATCTGACAAGCATCTTCTTCAAACTTAATTCACTCGGGGCTTGGGAAGAGAAGAGGTAATCACCTCCTCTTGATTCCATGGCCAAAGCCTGCAGGATGATTGCCTATTCGTGCCAGTTGCAGTTGAAGCATTCATGAGGGAAAGTGTCTTTCCTATGTAGCTGGAGCTCAAATCATTTTGAGATTGTGGGATGCATGGGGACGGAGAGATGATTGCATGAGAATATGACTTTCCCGTGACTCAACTGTCACTGCCAAGATCACAAGTCCAACTAATGTTATCCTTTGCATGCACCATCCTTTAAATGTAATCTGACGCCCCTGGTAGGATCTAAATTAGCTCGGTTTGGTTACCTATCTCATCTAGTCCAGTACCGAACGTCCCTCTTCCCCTCCTGCTGCTGGATGTGCAGGTCGATGCTGATGGCAACGGCACCATTGATTTCCCTGAGTTTTTGTGCCTCATGGCACGTAAGATGAAGGAGACTGATCAAGAGGAGGAGCTTAGGGAGGCCTTCAAGGTCTTCGAGTACGTGTTGACAAGTTGAATAAAATCTAACTTTTCTGTCTGCTATGCACATTCTTCCATGCTTTGCTTTGCTCACCTTCTGTTCACCTTCACTTTCTTGAAATGGCACCACCACTCTAGCTGTGGTGGCATCTCTCCACATGTGCTGACATGTCTCCCCCTTTCTCCCTGAATTGCAGCAAGGACGGTAACGGTTTCATCTCTGCTAGTGAGGTGAGCAGCCTGAGATTTTATCATATTGGGTGATCCTCTTGATCGGTTGGATGCAACTCAGTATACTAGTTGACACCAGATATCAGGTTTTGTCTGGGGATGTACATCCAAGTCCTCACACTTAGCCAGCAAGCGCATTCCCACACCACCTCCACACTGTATACTCCAGACAGAAGTTAACTATTTGTCTTAGCAAGGCAGGCATATCTACAAGAGGCATTAGTTATCACTTTCATATATATTCATGTCAGTGGTTGCAGCAGCACTACAATTAAGTCATCATGGCATTCATTCAAGTTGGCAATAGCGACAAGAACCCCCATGGAAATTGTGATGTCCTGGCCATGCTTCCTTCCGTGCGAACGTGCACCTAGCACATGTATGCCTAAGCTTGAGACAGCTTCATGAATCCATCTGGATGTTGACTGTAGTCTGCGCATGCAGGTCGGGTCTTATTTATAGTTATGTGTTCAAACTCTGCCTGACAGCGGGGTGTGCAAAATCATTCATGAAGGTCAGCACACGGGTTGCATAAAAGGTGACCAATAGCATTGTAGCTGTTTGTTGCTCAGTGTCCCTGTGCTCATACTCCTGTCAACAGTCACATGTTCATTGCCTATGGATAAGGGTGATATGGATAACCATCCAGCTTGGTTCAGTTTTGCAATGCACAGTTTTGAGATACCATCCCCTCCCTCCCTTCACCTCTCAGCTGCGACACGTCATGACTAACTTGGGTGAGAGGCTTACAGACGAGGAGGTCGATGAGATGATCCGTGAGGCTGATGTCGATGGAGATGGCCAGGTCAACTACGAGGAGTTTGTTAACATGATGCTTTCCAGGGTGAGTTGTGTATGATGTAGAGTCTTGCCCTGTGAGAGCTTGTTTGATAATGGGTAGCAGCTGTCTTGCAAATGGACAGTTGCAAACTGGATTCCGTCTTGAAGTGGGTTAGTGAACTGCTGGACCACATTGAAGTGGGTTTGTGAACTGCTGGGCTACAAGATTTAATTCCTCTTGATATTGCCTTGTCCACCACCCCTTGATCACCATGCCCACCCCCTCACTATCCCCCCTGCGCAGAACTAAATTCTCAGGCAGGAGTTAACACCCCTCCCGGCATAGCCTTTTCATCGCCTGCTCATAGCTTGCTCATCGCCCAGCATGGGAATTTCATCCTTTCAAGTCGTCCAACTTTCAGGAAGAGTTGGATAGTTCGGAAGCCTGGTGGCTCAAGAACGATAAAGAGAAGACTTCCATCACATTTTGTGATTGTTCGTGCCCATGTGGCTTCATGCACTTGTAAATCAGTAACTCTCTTGTTAGAGCTCGAGTACACGATTGTCGGCGCCCCACCCCTCTCAATGGAGGTGAGCCCAACGAAAGCAGACACACCAGAGTTGTTCTGGGGGGGGGCTCCAAAAATGCATCAGGAGAAGCAGCCGGTTTCAAAATCTGTGCGTCGAGTAACACGCAGCGTGTAGAGCAAGCCTGAGACAGACCCCACATCAGTTATAAAACCTGGGTCATTTGGGTTGGTGATTGGTGTCAGGGGATCCACCTCCTTGGGTGATAATCCCCCGGGGTATAAAAACAGCAATAAGCTATGTCATCAATATACCTAGGTAGGGGCGGGTCCTGATGTGTTTTTTGTTTGAAGCAGATGCGAGGACAAAGGAGTTGTACTTAGTAACATGGCTCCAGCCTGGAAAGCTGCACACCGTACTTGGGAGTTATATAGATTGTGTACCTTATCTACCTATGTGCTTGTGTACCTTATGTATGTGCTTGTGTACCTTATCTGTTGCAGTCTAGGGGTACCCTAATAAGCTATAAGGGGGCTTGCCCAGGAGCCCAGCCATGGTATCATGGGGGGGCTCAAGCTAAAAAAAACTGATGGACCGAACTAGGGAGTAGTGAGGAAGTTTTTTTCGCATACCTGCGTCGAAAGTTTTTGTAATCTGCCTCATCCCCCCCCCCCCCCCCCCCCCCCCCCCCCCCTCAAAAGGCCCACATCTCCCCCAGAAATTATAATTAGGGGGTAAAAAGTAGGGTCTTCGTGATCCACTCGACGAGCTCTATCCATTTGTAGTCTTAGAACCCATTATTATTAGTCAAGCAAACCTGCAGCAAACACTCATTATTTTAAGTCCTGAGCTAGCTAGTGATGGTGTTCGAGAATTTGAAGGTTGTGTTAAGCTTGGGTAACTAGGTTGCATGCCTAAATACCCTCCTTATACCCAAGAAGTTTTGGGAGGAAATATTGATTTTCTGCTTTGACCCAACTTTCACACTTGGTGTACTTGGAACTTGTGGAGGTCACTACTCGAGCACTAACGACACATTCTCGAAAAAACGCGGATTCGGAATGTTCTCGTCGAATGTGTCACAGGTCTGCTTAACTTCCTCAGAAACCGAGTGCTGAGGAAGTTTCGACCTCAAAAGGATTTCACAAGAGGAAATTTCTGAAAGCGGCTGGACCCCCCCACCCCACCCCACCCCCGACACTTTTTCGATGGTTTCAGGGCTTACGACTCCTTTAGACCCCGATTCCAACGTGCGGTGCACGAGCAACCTCCTCACTACCCCCTTACCCGAACCCCAAATCATCGGTTTACCGAGGGGGGGGGGGGGGGGGGGGCTGATTTCGTGCTACATTGATAACTTAATTATATGGTATATAATAATGGTCAGTTTCACGCGGGAGTCTTTATTCAACGATTCAGGATTAATTTCCATTTCTAAAAAACAAATGTTATATCCTCAGCGAATAATGGACATTATCATATGAAATGCATTTCATCTTCGGCCACTCTTCTACAGTAAACCACCATGTCACAGCACCTGCATATTCTGCCAGGACGAGAGGTACTCCTTTCTGATTCAATATTTATGTTGTGAGCTCGAAAACGTATTAAAGGCATCCTGTCAGTCTCACTCGCAACCCACCAATGGGCTGGAAGGGCCCATCGACGTTCATCAACACAGTCCGTCGTGACAGTGTCACGGCACCTGATCGGTTTACATTCCTACACAGGGAGTTTCCATTTTTACATCCAGGATGATTTGGTTGACTGTTTTGAATTCAAACAGAAGGAGTGTACCAAAAGAAGAACAGATCCTGTTCAAGAACAGTCGATGCATGCATCTCCCATACGAATATAAGTGGATGCAACTTGGTCTCTACCACTCTACCAGTCTCTTCAATAAGTTGTGTAAGCTGACCTGGCCTCCAGATTTGGGACCCATACATTTATTCAGAATCCACATCACGTTCCCGTGTACGCTCCTCTGAGTAAAGACTGCAAACACAAGAGCGAAGACTGTGTGTGTGTGTGTGTAGAGAGAGAGAGAGAGAGGATATTGTTACCTGTGTAGACAGTTAGAACCGGTATCAAACTGTCAATGCATATATACTGAGCTGAAGAGCGATTAGGCAGCTATCTCCATGCACTTTTTAGCGTCCAGTCAGGACGCTAAAAAAGTCCAGTCCCTGGCACCAGTCCGGGTATACCGGGATGCGGTGGATGTTGTCGGATATGGCCAGGTACCGGACCGTCGAGTACCGTTGAGACGTACCAAGCGGCACGAACAGCGTTTCCGGGTACAGTTCCGGCCTGTAGCTCGCTTGTCGTGTCAAAGGCGCCCACTCTCCTTCGTTATTACAGTACGAAGAATTCGCGGTGCAATCTACCTCATCCAACGGGCATTGGCATAGCCACGCGACCAATAGCCAACACGGCCATGCTACCAACAGCCTGTAAAAACAGCCTTCGGCAACGGTACATCAGACAAAGTCCTACAATCGTCACTCTACCAACAGCTTCCAGCAAACCTACAATCAACTGACATTACATTGGCCTTGCAGCCAACAGCCTGAAGTTTATAGCCTACATCCTATTGCAGACAACACAATTACCACGCTACCAATAGCTTACAGCCAGTAGCAAACCTGGATCTTGTGTAATTTAGCATGGCCATGCAACCAATAGCCTACAGCCAATAGCCAACCTACATCCAGCGTTATTAGTATGGCCATGCAACCAATAGCCTACAGCCAATAGCAAACCTACATCCAGCATAATTAGCATGGCCATGCAACCAATAGCCTACAGCCAATAGCAAACCTACATCCAGCGTTATTAGTATGGCCATGCAACCAATAGCCTACGGTCAATAGCAAACCTACATCCAGCATAATTAGCATGGCCATGCAACCAACGGTTTGTCCTGGTCTCCCGCACCAATAGCTTACAGCCAATAGCAGACAGTATAATTACCACGCTGCCAACAGCCTACATCCAACAGCAAACATCCAACATCCATCAACAACATCTCCCACGCATCCAACATCCATCAACAACATCTCCCACGCATCCAAGATCCAACAGCGAATTAGCATGGCCATGCAACCAACGGTTGGTCCTGGTCTTCCGGAAGACTATGAGGATCCTGATGAGGCAGTGGGGCTACCATGCAAGGAGTCACATGTGCTGAAGGGCCATGAGGGCCCTGTGTTTGCAGTTCGCTACAACAGCGCGGGCACCTACGCCCTCTCCTGTGGCAAGGTGAGTGGGTGAATGGTGTGTGTTTGTGTATTTCATAGACCAGGGGTGTGTACTCAAGTTCCGCTACCATGCAAGGAGACACATGTGCTGAAGGGCCACGAGGCCCCCCTGTTTGCAGATCGCTACAGCAGAGCTGGCACCTACGCCCTCTCTTGTGGCAAGGTGAGTGGGTGGATGGTGTGTACATGTGTGTGTATTTCATAGTCCAGGGGTGTGGACTCATGTCCCGCTACCGTGCAAGGAGTCACATGTGCTGAGGGGCCATGAGGGCCCTGGGTTTGCAGTTTGCTACAACAGCGCTGGCACGTATGCCTTCTCCTGTGGCAAGGTGAGTGGGTGAGTCGTGTGTATGTGTGTGTGAGTTTGTATGTGTGTGTGTTTGTGATAGTTTTTTGTGAGCGTGTATGTTTTGTGCGTTTGTGTTTGTGTGTGTGTCTGTGTGTGCGTTTGTGTGTGTTTGCATGTCTTTGTGTGTGTTTGTGTTTGTGCGTGGGTTTGTGTGTCTATGTTTGTTCGTATGTGTGTGTTTGTGTGTTTGTGTGTGTGTTTGTGTGTTTGTGTATTTGTGTGTGTTTTGTTTGTGTGTGTTTGTGTATGTGTGTTTATGTGTGTGTTTGTGTTTGTGTGTGTGTTTGTATTTGTTTGTGTGTTTGTGTCTGTGTTTGTGTTTGTGTGTGTGTTTGTTTATGTGCGTGTTTTGTTTGTGCGTGTTTGTGTGTGTATGTGTTAGTGTGTTTTTGTATTTGCATGTGTGTGTCTGTGTTTGTATTTGTGTGTGTTTGTTTATGTGCGTGTTTTGTTTGTGCGTGTTTGTGTGTGTGTTTGTGTGTGTGTGTGTGTTTGAGTTTGTGTATCTGTGTGTGTGTGTGTTTGTGTGCGCTAATTTGTGTGTGTGTTTGTGAATGTGTGTGTTTGTGAGTGTGTTTGTATGTTAGTGTGTGTGTTTGTTTGTGTAAGTTTGAGTTTGTATCTATGTTTGTGTCTTTGTGTGTGCATGTGTGTTTGTGTTTGTGTTTGTGTTTGTGTGTGTGTTTGTGTTTGTGTTTGTGTATGTTGTGTGTGTTTGCTTGTGTGATTGTGTGTGTATGTTTGTGTGTGCGTGTTCGTGTGTGCGTGTGTTTGTGAGTGTGTTTGTGTGTCAGTGTGTGTGTTTGTCTATGTAAGTTTGAGTTTGTATCTGTGTTTGTTTGTGTGTGCATGTGTGTTTGTGTGTTTGTATTTGTGTTTGTGTTTGTGTGTGTGTTTGTGTGTGTTGTGTGTGTTTGCTTGTGTGATTGTGTGTGTATGTTTGTGTGTGCGTGTGTGTGTTTGTGAGTGTGTTTGTGTGTTAGTGTGTGTGTTTGTCTATGTAAGTTTGATTTTGTATCTGTGTTTGTTTGTGTGTGTCTGTGTGTTTGTGTGGGTTTGTGTTTGTTTGTGTGTGTTTATGTTTGTGTGTGTTTGTGTGTGTTTGTTGTGTGTGTTTGTTTGTGTGATTGTGTGTATGTTTTTTTGTGTTTGAGTTTGTGTGTGTGTGTTTCTGTGTGTGTTTGTGTTTGTATGTTAGTGTGTCTGTCCATGTTTGTGTTTGTGTTTGCGTGTGCGTGCGTGTGTTTATTTGTGTGTTTATTTGTTTGTGTGTATGTGTGTGCAGGTGTGGGTGTGGGTGTGGATGTGGGTGTGGTAGTGGGTGAACTCCGCCTCTGGCAAGGTGGGTAGGTGGATATTGTGCCTTCATGTGTGAGTGTGTATCCCTACAGTAGCCGGCACCCCGTTCAGGTTGTTAAACAGGTGTTCAGGGTGTAAAACACCTGTTATGTACATCATTGGTTAAACATGGAGTAGTTGAATAGGTGTTCAACACCCTGAACACCTGTTTAACAACCTGAACAGGTGCAGGATGCCATAGGGTATGTCATGTACCTCTGATCCTGGGGTGTGTGTATGTCTAACTACCATGTCATAGCTATCCCCACATCTTCACTACCCCTCTACCCCACTAACCCACTAACCCACTCACACCACCCCAACCCCAACCCCGACCATCCGATGTACGAAGACAGGGGTGTAGTGCTCTGGAACCCAAGCAATGGTGCTCGAGACTTATGAATGGCATGGACATAACCCCAACGCCAACACCCACACCCACACCAACACCAACACCAACACCAACACCAACACCAACACCAACACCAGCACATACGCCAACACCAACACCCAGTTGCCCCACTACTCCACTACCCCACTACCCACTACCCCACTCACACCACCCCAACCCCAACCATCCAGTGTACAGGACAGGAATGTAGTGCTTTGGAACCCAAGCAATGGTACTCGGGTCAAGACTTATGAAGGGCAAGGATATAACCGAAACACGATCATCAACATCAACACCAACACCAACACCAACCCATACGCCATCACGAACACGAACACACAACCAGCACCAGACCCATATCCCTCACGAACGGCCAACACCAACACCAACAAACCCATACCAATCACGAACACCAACCCCACACCAACCCAAACGCATCACCACACTAACGACCAACACCAACACCAACAAAACACCAACAACCCAACACCAACACCACATCAACCCTATACGCCATCACGAAACCAGACACCAAGCACCAACCCATACGCCATCACGAACACCAACACCAACACCAACCCAACACCACACCACACCAACCCCACCAACCCAACACCAACCATCGCCCTCACGACCACACCAACACCAACACCAACACCACCCATACGCCATCACGGACACAACACCAACAACCAACACCAACACCAACCAACACCAACAGGCCAAACACCAACACCAACACCAGCATCCAACACCAACACCAACACCATGACGCGCATCACCAACACACAACAACTACACAGCCCAACAACCACACAACACCAACACCAACCCATTACGTGCCATCGCACGGAACCCCGAACATCCACGACCAACCCATACTCGATCACCTAACATGCCAAACACCAACACCAACCCCAACCCCACCACAACACCAGCACCAACAACCAACACATAGCCATCCCGAACCGCACCCACCGACCCCCACCCACCCCACAGCACCACCCCATCTCCATCAACGAACCCAACACCACACCAACACCAACGACCACCACCACCACGTACGCAACACAACACCAACACAACACCAACACATAAATCCACCAGCACCAACACCAACACGCACAACAAAACACCAACACCAACCACCAGTACTCCATCATCAACACTATCACAAACCCATACACCAACACCAACAACAACCCATACGCCAGCATCGCACCAACACAAACCACATACGCCAACAACCAAACACCACACCCTGTCGTCAGCACTAACACCAACACTATAGGCCAGCACCAACACCAACCCATGCGCCAGCACTAACACCAACACCATACGCCAGCACCCAGCTGCCCCACATTTCCACTACCCCACTTCCGTACTACCCCACTGCCCTACTCACACCACCCCAACCCCAACCATCCGGTGTACAGGACAGGAGTGTAGTGCTTTGGAACCCAAGCAATGGTGCTCAAGTCAAGACTTATGAAGGGCATGGACATCACCTCAACACAAACATTAACACCAACACCAACACCAACCCACACACCAGCATCAACACTAACACAAACCCATACGCCAGCACCAACACGAGCACCAACACCAACAACAACCCATACGCCAGCATCAACACTAACACGAACCCATACGCCAGCACCAACACGAGCACCAACACCAACACCAACACCAACCCATTCGCCGGCACCCAACTACCCCACTTACCCTTTGCCCACTCCTCCACTACCCCACTGCCCTACTCACACCACCCTAACCCCAACCATCCGATGTACAGGAAATGAGTGTAGTGCTTTGGAACCCAAGCAATGGTGCTTGAGACGTATAAAGGGTATGGATATAACCTCAACCTCAACACCAACACCAACACCCAAAACAACACCAACACCAACACCCAAAACAACCTCAGCACCAACACCAACACCCAAAACAACACCGACACCAACACCAGCACCAACACCAGCACATGTCAGAGAAGAACCCAGCTACCCCACTTCCCCACTCCCCCACTACCCCACTCACACTACCCCAACCCCAACCATCTGATGTGCAGGACAGGAATGTAGTGCTTTGGAACCCAAGCAATGGTACTCGAGTCAAAACTTATGAAGGGCATGGATATGATGTGCGGGATGCAGTGGTTTTCAAGTAAGTGGTTGGTTGTGGTTGGTTGTGGTTGGTTGGCTACTTGAACACAAGTGCTTTTCAAGTTAGTGGTTGGTTGTGGTTGGTTGGCTACTTGAACGCAAGTGGTTTCAAGTAAGTGGTTGGTTGTGGTTGGTTGTAGTTGGTTGGCTAGTTGACCACAAGTGGTTTTCAAGTAAGTGGTTGTGGTTGGTTGGCTACTTGAACACAAGTGGTTTTCAAGTAAGTGGTTGGTTGTTGTTGGTTGTTGTCGGTTGTGGTTGGTTGGCTACTTGAACACAAGTGGTTTTTAAGTAAGTGGTTTTCAAGTTAGTGGTTGGCTGTGGTTGGTTGGCTACTTGAAAAAAAGTGGTTTTGAAGTAAGTGGTTTTCAAGAAAGTGGTTGGTTGTGGTTGACTGTGGTTGGTTGGCTACTTGAACACAAGTGAAATATTACAGACCTCCTAAGCTCCCATCCACCAGTCCGCCCAAATCCCAATCCCATTCCACACACACCAACTAACCCCCCCCCCCCCCCCAACCCAACCCAACCCAACCCAACCCAACCCAACCCAACCCAACCCAACCCAACCCAACCCAACCCAACCCGACCCAACCCAACCCAACCCAACCTCCAAAGCTCACCCCACACACACACCAATCTCACTTCACCTCCTCCCCGCTTTCCCCTCCTTCACCCCTCCAAAACCTCACCATTCCAATCCTCACCCCAATCCCCCTTCACCTCCCACAGTACCATCCCCTTACCCCTTGAACACATCATCACTATCACCATCACTATCACCATCACTATCACTATCACCATCACCATCAATGTCACCATCACTATCACCATCACTATCACCATCACTATCACCATCACTATCACCATCACCATCACCATCACCATCACCATCACTATCACCATCACTATCACCATCACCATCACCATCACTATCACCATCACCATCACTATCACTATCACTATCACTATCACTATCACCATCACCTCACTATCACTATCACTATCACCATCACTATCACCATCACTATCACCATCACCATCACCATCACCATCACCATCACCATCACCATCACTATCACCATCACTATCACTATCACCATCACTATCACCATCACTATCACTATCACTATCACTATCACCATCACTATCACCCATCTACATCAATATCACCATCACCTATCACTATCACTATCACCATCACCACCTAGCACCATCACCATCACTATCACCAATCACTATCACTATCCTAGCACTATCACCATCACCATCACTATCACCATCACGATCACCATCACTATCACCATCACTATCACCCATCACTATCACATCACTTCACCATCACTATCACCATCACTATCACATCACATCACCATCACCATCACCATCACCATCACCATCACCATCACTATCACCATCACTATCACCATCACTATCACCATCACTATCACTATCACCATCACTATCACCATCACTATCACCATCACTATCACTATCACTGTCACTATCACTATCACCATCACTATCACCATCACTATCACCATCACTATCACCATCACTATCACCATCACTATCACTATCACTATCACCATCACCATCACTATCACCATCACTATCACCATCACTATCACCATCACTATCACCATCACTATCACCAAACAGCAGCCATCACTATCACTGTCACCATCTCGATCACCATCACTATCACCATCACGATCACCATCACGATCACCATCACTATCACCATCACTATCACCATCACTATCACCATCCACTATCACCATCACGTCACCATCACTATCACACCATCACGATCCCACAATCACGAGCACCATCCCATCACCAGATCACGATACGATCACTAATCACACACCATCACTATCACCACCACTAGCACCATCACTTCACATCACTATCACAACATCACTACCACCATCACTATAACCGCACTATCACCAGCACTAAATAAATCACATCGCGATCACCAATCACTATCAACCGATCACTATCACCAATCACTATCACCATGCATCACTAATCACACATCACTAATCACCATCCCTATCACCAAACTATCCACCATCACTCACTATCACACCACTATCATATCCTATCACTATCACGATCACTATCACTATCACGCACACCAGTGTTTTTTATTTCAGATTTCTGGAAGCTGGGTTGATTATCTACTTGGGCTACTCAAGCCTGATTTCAGGATTTTTGCGTAGCCATCTCATGGGGCAGTGCATAGCAGAGCGCAAAGTGTGGGACCGGGGGGTTCGGAGGGCAGCGCCAAACCCATGCGTCGCCGTGCAATGACTGGATAGCTACGCAGTGGCGACGCGTCGTTGAAAATAAAAAACTGACACGCTCTGACCAACACACCAACACACATACACGCTCGGCACACAAACATAAACACATACTCACACTCAAACACAAACATGTGCGAACCCTTTGATTTGTCCGCCCTTATCCCTTCCTCCTCTAGGGATAACACAAGCCTACATCCCCTACAACCCCCCGTACCCCCCCCCCCCCCCCCCCCCCCCCCCCCCCTCATCCCCCCACACACACCACCACCATCACTCTCTAGGAATAACGCAAGCCTAAACCCTAAACCTTACCCATACCCCCCCTCCTCTAGGGATAACACACCCTAACCCTACCCCTCCCCCCTCTAGGGAGACAAAACCCTAAACCTTACCCCCCCTCAAGGGATAACACAACCCTAACCCCTACCCCCCCCTCTAGGGATAACACAACCCTAAACCCTACCCCCCCCTCTAGGGATAACACAACCCTAAACCCTACCCCCCCCTCTAGGGATAACACAACCCTAAACTCTACCCCCCCCTGCAAGGGATAACCCAACCCTAAACCCTACCCCCCCTCTAGGGATAACACAAAGCCCTAACCCTACCCCCCCTCTAGGGATAACACAACCCTAAACCCTACCCCCCCCTCTAGGGATAGACACAACCCTCAAACCCTACCCCCCCCCTCTAGGGATAACACAACCCTAAACCCTACCCCCCCCTCTAGGGATAACACAACCCTACACACTACCCCCACACACACACACCCTACTGTAGGGATAACACAAGCTTGAACCTGAACCCTAACCCGTACCCCCCCTCCTCTAGGGATAAACCAACCTAAACACTACACACTACACACCCCCACCCCCCCCCCCCACCCCCCCCCCTACTGTAAAGTAACCAAGCAAGCTTAACCTTGAACCCTAACCCATACCCCCCCTCCTCTAAAGAAGATAAACACAACCTAACCCTACCCCTGCTCTAGGTGATAAAACAACAACCCAACCCTACCACTACCCCCCCGTACCCCCCCGCCCCCCCCCCCCCCCCCCCCCTACTGTAGGATAACACAGCTTAAACCCTAACCCTACCCGTCCCCCCCCTCCTCTAGGGATAACACGACCTAAACCCTAAAACCCCCTCTAGGGATAACACAAACCCTAACCCTACACATACCCTCCCACCCCCCCCCCCCCCCCCCTCCTCCTGTAGAGATAACCACGACACCCTACAATCTCCCGCCTATCCCCCTACTGTAAGGAAACTTACCCTTAACCTCCCATAAACCTCCCCCCCCCCCTCCCCCATCCTCCCTACTGTAGGGATAACACAACTCTGAAACCCTACCCCCCTACCCACCCACCCCCCCACCCCCTTACTGTTGGGATAACACAAACCTGAACCCTAACACTCACCCCTGTCCTCCTGTAGGGACAACACAAAGTTTGCATCCTAAACCCTCCCCCTCCCCCTCCCCCTCTCCTCCTGTAGGGACAACACAACACAAACCTGAACCCTAAATCCTACCCCTCACCTCCTGTAAGGACAACACAACCCTACCCCCCCCCCCCCCCCCCCCCCCCCCCCCTACTGTAGGGATAACTCAACCCTGAACACTAAACCCACCCACCCCTTCAGAGATAACACAACCTACCCCCCTACCCCACCCCCTCTCCTCCTGTAGGGATAAGACAACCCTGAATCCTAAACCCTAACCCCCCCCCGTCCTCCCTACTGTAGGGATTGCGCAACCCTGAACCCTACCCCCTACCCCACCCCCTCATCCCCTTACTGTTGGGATTACACAACCCTGAACCCTAAACCCTACCCCCCCCACCCCCACCCCCCACCCCCTCTCCTCCTGTAGGGACAACACAAAGTTTGCATCCTGTGGTGGTGGGAGACAAGTATTCCTATGGGATGTTGCCTCGGCACGCATCATCAGGAAGTTCCGGGGCCACGACAACACCGTGAATGCGGTGAGTGTGGACGACTTTTTTTCCCGTGCCAACTGCCAGATGTCATGGACAGGTTTAGGGTTTAGGGTTTAGCGATGCGCCAGATGTCACGGATGGGTTTAGGGTTTAAGTTTTAGCGACGCGCCAGATTTCATGGATGGATAACTGAGGCACAGTTTTTACAAGAGATAGCTGACAGTTTTTTACAAGAGATAGATAGCAGGGTGCGCATAAAAGGTAGTAGTGTGGATATTCATAGACATTTTTATCTGGTGTAGTTTCACACACATGCAAATCTGTACTGCGTGAGCGTCGTGTGTGTTGACAGCACAGTGAATGCAGTGAGTGTGGACGACTGTTTTTTTTTGCGTCGCAGAGATAGTAGTGTGCACTTAAAATATAGGAGTGTGCACGTTCGTCTTATTTTTTATCTAGTGTAGTTTTACATGCACACAAATCTGTACTGCGTGAGTGTCGTGTGTGTTGACAACACAGTGAATGCAGTGAGTGTGGACTACTGTTTTTTCTTCGTGTGACGCGTCGCAGAGATAGTAGTGTGCACTTAAAATATAGTAGTGTGAACCGGGTGTGGACATTCTTATTTTGTATTTGGTGTAGCTTTACATGCAACACGCAAATCTGTACTGCGTGAGCGTCTTATGTGTTGACAACACTGCGAATTCGGTGAGTGTTGACAATCCTGTCTGGGGTAATGTGCACATAAAATATAGTAGTGTGCAGGGCCGGTGCAGGGTAATGTGTGCAGGGTAATGTGTGCAGGGTAATGTGTGCAGGGTAAATTTTCATAGCTATTATCTGGTGCGGGTTTGTATGCACACAAACCTGTACTGCGTGAGGGTCGTGTGTGTTGATAACACTGTGAATGCGGTGAGTGTGGCCATGCTTATTCTTTTCCGCTATGAGCAGCAGCTTCTAGGCAGCTCCCCTGACTTGCTATTCAGCTAAACCTAAAGCAACCTAGTGCAACTTGAAGCTGACACAAACAGCTGTCCAGAAGTGCTGACATAGGGTAGTTGTAGGGTTAGGAGGGGAAGGGGGGGGGGGGGGGGGGGGGGGGGTAGGAGTTTAGTGCCAATAGCGCAATTAGGGCTTGTTAGTGCTAAAATAAATCCCGTAATTATAGCTGGGTTGTTTTGGCTAAGTTTGGCTAATTTATTTGTGCACTATTAGGGCTAATTTAGCTAATAGCCCTATTAGGGCTAATTTGGTCCGATGTTAGCCCTAAACTCCGACACCTACACATGTGTAGGGACCGGCATATCATATGATTTTGACCTAAGGTGAGTATGATATCATATGATATCATACAAATTGCATCATATGATTTTGTATTTAAATGGTAACTTTAGCCTAGCCAGGCCGCCGGCATCATATGATATCATTCAATTTCATATGATGACATGATATCGTATGATATCATATTGCCTATCCCTACACATTTGGGTATAGCACTGTGGCTGGCTTTGGGAGCTGTCTGGAAGCTGCTGAAAAAAAATGAATGAACAAGTCCTATGCAGCGTCGCAAGCGACGCGGAAAATTGGTGGATTGTGTTGGCAACGGAACGACAGGTGGCGA